>CM034701.1:109264986-109293495 GCA_020142125.1 Phrynosoma platyrhinos
AAGAGTAAAATCACCACAATTAAGCCAATGAATTATCTTCAAATGTCTTTAAGATACTGGGAATAACCCAGAAAGCATTGTGTGGGCAAAAATCACAAAGTGATTTAAAAATGAACAGACTAGCACAGATTGTCACTGATATGGTGACAACTGGCCCCAGGCAGGCAAATAAAAAGCCCAAATCACTTATATTTATTGGAAGACTCTAATCCAAAACCCATCCACCCCAACCCAGCTTAGCATATCAATTAGCTCTAAAACCAGTGATCTCAGCTTGCTATTGCAGAGCTGGGCCCCCATTATGTTGTATAAGATCCCCACAAGGCCCCACAATGATATTTAATTCTGTTTTAAGGGGGGAGGGTTGGTACGGGGACATTTTGTACTGTTTTAATTGTAAGCTGCTTAGATTGATTTATCATATAAGCGGGATATAAATAAATATTATTATTATTATTATTATTATTATTATTATTATTATTATTATTATTATTATTATGCTGAGTACTCTTAAGGAGGCTTTTAAACTTTGTTACGATATTTCCAATATCTCACACTGACTGATAAATGCTCCACTCACTATATACATCAACACCACCACACAGGATATTGAAGCTCCTCCCTTATATACATATTCATTGCTGGAGCTTCTAGTCCAACCCTTACTGGTGTTCAACACAGTTTCCTGTTCCCCATGTGGCATGACTTTGCAGTATTTAAGCCTGGTGATGCCATGTCCTGCTTGTGTGCCATCATCTTCCTGTGACACAGCAGCCTTCCAACTGCTTGCTCATCATAGCTGCCACATGACCTATAGTAACCATTTGCCTTTGTTCCATATTGCTTCATCTAAGACATTTTCCTCTGGATGCTTTCATCCTTTTTTATTATTATTTTTTTTACTTTATTGAAATGAATATGGATAATTACATATTACATTGGTGAGACCAAATCAGGTTAATTACATCAAAATAAAAATTGCCAGGAAAAAATAATAATAAATACATAAATATAATAATAGTTATGAGAAAAAACATAAAATAAAATAAAATAGAGTGTCCCTTCTTCAATGCTGACCTTTAATAGCCTTGAGTAAACTCATTCATATAATTAGGTCAATCATAAATAGGCAAGTGATTAATCCTATATCATAAATCTATACTCTCTTCTCTCTACTTCCACAGTTTCTCAACTTTTCCCCATTTTTCACTGTAATTTTGTTCCATTTAACCATCTAATAGCATTGATAGTTTATCCATTATTCTCAAATCATTTACTTTAATTTTCCAATCATCAATTAAGTTTTCATAGTTCATTTCCCAATGTTTGGCAAAAGTTATTCGAGCCGCTGTTATCATATAGAGTATTACCCCTAGCTCCTCTTTCTTTACTTTCCCTTTTATATCTTCTATTATATTTAATACGAATAGCTTTGGATTCATTTTAAAATCAATTTGAAATATGTCTTGTATTTTTCCATGGATCTCTAACCAGAAATTTTGAGCTGACTTGCAATTCCACCACATATGGATTAAGTCCGCGTTACTTTGCTCACATTTCCAACATTTGCTTTCATTCTCGCCCATAATCTTTGCCAACTTTTGGGGGTGCATGTGCCATCTGTAAAGCATTTTGTAATAATTTTCCAATAAGTATGCGCTTTTCGTAAACTTGATTGATTTTGACCATGCCTCCTGCCAAGTATTTAATGTAATATTTTCATTAATATCCTGCATCCACGAAATCATGCTTTCTTTAATTGTCTCTTCTTCTAGATCTATCGCTAGTAGCATCTTATATATTTTAGATATCATTTGTTTTTCCCCTGTATCAATGATCTTATCTAGAGCTTTTTTCTCAAGGTCTATGCCCCTTGTTTGACTATCCTTATTAAATCTCTCCTTTAACTGTTGATAATTTAGCCAATGAAGTTCAATACCCTTTTTTTGGAGTTCCTCTTGGGTTTTCATTTTTAATGTCTTGTCCTTTTTAAACAGGATATCATTGTAAGTAAGCCATTTTCCTTTGTGGGTTTTGTCTAAATTATGAAATGCTTCTTCTGGTGAGGTCCAACTTGGGATTTTACTATAAAAATAGTTTTTATATTTATTTCAAATTTTTATTATTGCTTTCCTAACTATGTGTTTTTTGAAATTCTTATCTGTTAAATTCCTTTCGTAATTTAAGTACAAATGCCAGCCTTTGTCTAGATTTTTGCCTTCCAATATCAAAAGTCTTTTATCTTTGAGAACCATCCAGTCTTTGAGCCAGGTTATGGCCGTAGCCTCATAATAAATTTGAAGGTTGGGTAGACATGTCCACCTTTTTTTTTTTTTTTTTGCTATGTTGTAATACTCTTGTCCTTATTCTAGATTTTCCCCCCTGCCATAAGAAATCTCTAATATCTTTTGCCCAAGATTTAAATGGATGTTTTCATCCTGACAGCAACAGCTGAATAAAGTAAGGGGTGCCTGAGGCTGTCTGTTTTGCCAGGGTTTCCCATGGAGCTTCCACAAAACCCCATGGCAAAAGCTGGTCATTTAGACTTTCCTTAAGGCCCCTTTGCCCCTGGATCCACCAGATTCATGACTGGTCAGCTGGATCTGGGCCCAAACCTGGCCTGGGGCTAATGGCCTACATTGTCCAAAGAGGACAACATGATGCTGGAGGGAGCACAGGCCTTTTGGCTTGTGTGGACAACACCATGGCTTCCAAATCCCCTAGCTAGTAGGACAAATAGCCACATCAGCCAGGGAATTTGGAGACCCATATTCACAAAATTTAACTTCTCCAAACACAGATCTGTTGTGATGAGGAGTTTTACTGTTATGTTGCTATTTCAGGTACAGGTAGTGTTCTGTCCAAAATGGGCTACAAAAGTGCTATTATAGATAGATTCTTGCAATAAACCTTTATTTATTTTTTATTTTTTATAATAAGCATTCATTCTGGCCTGACTTCTTCTCTGAAACAATCTGATATCAATCCCAGCAGATGTCACTAGTCCTGCCCTGTTGGTATTGTTACAGCCTTCTTAATTTACTTTTTTTTCCCTCTAGAATGATGACTGATTTTTAAAGAACAGACAGGACTGTGAATTATACTTTCATCTCCACTATGGACTTCCCTGTCTTTTTTTTTTTTTAATTCATTATACTGTTTGTGGTAGAAAGTCCAATGTCCCATGTTAAATTGACACATTTCCCTCAGTCCAAATCTTCATGCCATCTCTGGTGAAGATTTGTAATTCAAACATGAATTCACAGTCACTCCAGTGGAGAAAATGGACATGTGAGAGAGAGAAAGAGGTATTTCTACCATACCTTGGAAGCAGAACATAAAACTGATTCTTTCATATTTTGGCCACATCATGGGAAAGCATGATTCATTAGAAAAGACAATAATGCTAGGAAATATAGAAGGTAGTAGAAAGAGAGGAAGACTGCATGCCAGATAGAAGACAATCAAGGAAGTCACGGGTCTGAATTTACAGGACCTAATCAGAGCAGTAAAGGGCAGCGGGTCTTGGAGATGTCTCATCCACAAGTTTGCCATGAGTCAGGTTCACCTTGAGCATAGTTAACAACAGGGGTAGGCAACCTAAATAAATTTATTTATTTATTTATTTATTTATTTATGGTGCTTCGGCCCCCCAATTGTCTGAGGGACAGCAACCTAGCCCCCGGCTCAAAAAGGTTGCCTACCCCTGGTTAACAACATAGGAAAGGAACACTCAAGTTATCTGGCTTATCATTTTCATACAAATAACTGAAAACAAAATAACCGGTTAAGTATAGTCCATTATATTTACATGCCAAAATAACTGCAATATAAATAAAACAACTGAACTGGAAATGTTAACTATCTTAATATTTCTGAGCCACTTTTATAGTTATCCTCAGATGTATGGGCAGCTGAGAAAAGCACACAATGATTAGAATCAATCTCTCCATTCCAAATACTCTTTTTCTCCATCAGCTAGTCTGCAATCCACTGAAGTTTTTCATTGTCCAATGTGTAGTTAGTCTGTAGTTCTATGACATTCCTCTCTGTCAGAAGAACAGATGTTACAGAGTTTTTCACACTGTCCAGCTCTCACAACCATACATAGAAATGTGAAATATAATGGCATGGACAATGTTAACTTTAGTATTTAATTATATATTTTTACACTTCAGGATCTTTCTAGTTCCTTCATAGCTACCCTAGTCCTATTTTTTTCTGATTTCTTGACTGCAGCCTTCACACTAATTGAGGATTGAGCCCGAGCATTATTAAAATCTTTAACTATTTCAACCTCTTCAACATCTACTTAAAAATTATGTAGATTGTCTGTGGCCATATTTTTTGTTTTCTTGATGTTCAGCTGTAAACCTTTGCACTTTCTGCAATTAAACATTTTAACATGTTGGGGAAGGGGTAGCTGGTGAGGCAGGCTTATCTACTTTAGATGTTTCTGTCTGTTTTCTGTTCACACACGCTCACTAAGGAATTCTTAAAGCAGTTTCTGTTAATCTGTTTGAGGCAGTCCCATACAGTTACAGTAGGATAGGCTAGCATACAATCCCATTCTTTCCGAGCTCAAGCTTTTGTTTATTGCATTGTTTTCTGTATTCATACTGTTGCAACCTGACACAGTTCTCCAGCTATCCCAATGTAGATGCTCCTAAACCCCTACCAGCTAGACAAGGAGGAAAAGGGGGTTGGGCTGGTATAAAAAGAGTTTGCAAAAAAGTTCTTCTTTGTCAGAGGCTTTGTTAATTGAAGTATTCCTATAATTGGTATCTTTCTCTCTCTCTTTGTGTGTGTGTGTTTGTTTAAAGATCAAATAGCAGGTTATGTGAAAATTCTCTGTCTGAGAATCTGGAAAATCATAGCATCCTTGAGAGAAAAATAGACTGACATGAAGTAAGAAAACATGGTACAAATATTTGGGGATTATACCACATATAGATGCTTGTCACTTTGAAGAGGACTGATTTCTCATTAAAAAGAGATGAGCAGAGAGGCAGAGAATTCCAGCCCTCTTCCTGATATTCTAATTTTTTAAAGTAAAAAAAAAAAATAGTGGATTTGGGGTTGTTTGTTGTTTAGAGTGGACAGACAGTTCTAGGGTATTAAATTGATCTTGTAGGAAATACACATAAATCAGTTCAAAATGCTTTTTGTAAACTATGTTTGGAGCCAGTGGAGTAGAGTGATTTGGGTATTGGACTAGAATTCTGGGGACAGGGGTTTGAATCTCCACTCAGCTATGGAAACCCACTGAGTGACCTTGGACAAGTCACACACTCACAGCCTCAGAGGAAGGTCATGGCAAATCCCCTTAGGACAAATTTTGCCTGGGAAACCCCATGATAGGTTCACCTTATGGTCTTCATAAGAACAAAATGACTCGAAGACATGCTAAAACAGCAGCAACAGCAACAACAATGTACGTTTTTCTTGCAGTTGTTAAATTTTGTTCCCCTGGTAACTTTTATTTGAGGCATGAAGGACTGCCTAATCTATAATGGTGTTTTACAAACAGTATTTTACAAATGGTATTTCTTTAGCTATAGGCCACACTGAGTACAATATCATCAGTCAATTGGGATCAATTGCCATAAGCACATTTATTTAACCACAATGTACTGTGGCCTTTGTCTAAACCTTAGATACTAAAGCAAGAGTTCCTTCTGTATACCTGTTTAAGTTCAAGACAGTGAGTCAAATGTATGCCTAAATAATTTATTTGATCATCCCTTGTCTGCAAAAATGAAATAGACACATTTAACCTAAGATTTTTGTCTATGTTTTATTATTAATAGTATTATTCCAGCTCTACTTTAGAACCATGTGCTTTGCCATCCCACTCACCAGTTCTCTGTTTCACATTCCATACTTTCCCCTACAGTCTGGATAACTTCATTCTTTCTGACATAATGAAGGGAAAGCACTGTTAGGAATTAGATTATCCAGGCTCATGATAAAGCATCCAGTGATTTGTTTTCTCTGTCTGTTTATAATCATACATGAACCCTATTGCCATGCATTTGCAGTGTGGAGTGTTATAAGACTTAGGAATATGAATATGATATGAAACTATTGACTGTTGATGGTAAGATCACATTTGAGCCTGTGAGGCTATGACTAGTAGACTTCACAGTTTCAAGCTGGCAAGACTACTCAGGGTCAGAATTCAACCCTGTTTCATTCAGCTGCCTCTGGCCTTCACTCTCACTAAGGAAGAGCAGTGAAAACAAGTCTTTCTTTTCCACTGTACACTTCTGGTATAACTTTCTTCAGCTTATGGTGGAAACTGCTCAAGTCTTGCAAACTCAGTGCTGTGGCATCTTTGAATGAATCTATCTACCTGAAATTGAGTCTTCTGCTTTTTCCTACTGTCTTCTAAATTGCCAAGCATCATTATCTTTTCTAATGAGTCAAGTCTTCTTAGGAGCCAGTGTGGTGTAGTGGTTTGAGCACTGGACTACAAGTCAGCCACAGAAGCCCATTGTGTGACCTTGGGCAACTCACAACCCTCAGCCTCAAAAGGTGGCAAAGGTAAGGCTACCCTCCAGAGAAGCTATGGAGTGCAGGGTGGTTTGTCCAAGAAGCTTTTGCAGGTATGACAGCAGCAGCATGGCTCTGGGGACAGGAGACTGGCCAGCAATGCCAATGCAATGGTGAACTGGCTAGTCCATGCAAAGAATGCTGTGCCACCACACTGAGGGGTGTTCTTGACTGGCCCCAGACTTATGGCCACTGCAGACAGGGCATAAGAGAAGTCCAGGGAAAATTTTCTCCTAATCTCTCTGTGAACAAATAGAGTGGATGATTTTGAGAGGCCTTATTTGCATACTGTATAATAAATGCATAATGAAATGTTCAAGTGCTCAAACTAAGTCAAACAAAGATAAGTGATATTTTTTGGTTCTCTTTTCCTATATTAAGCAAGATTAGGAAGTCTGAGGAAATGTTTGTTATTCCTTCTGAAACAAATCCTTCCGCTTTCTGTCATTGACCCCAAGAAAAAAATGGGGGAGGGTTCCACTGGTCTTCATTATTTGTCATAAGAGCTGTATAAGCAGCTGTTTGATGCTGATTGCCAGATCCCCATTATAAACCCTCTTTGTAGTAACAGGAAGTCAGAAGAATTTCCAAACTTAATCACCATCAGAGATAAACCCCTGCCTCACTTTTCTTTTTTAAAACAAACCCACACCATTTCAACAAAAAACATTGCCACTAGTTTATAAAAGATAGCATTTTGGGCTTCCAGACTTATAAAAGAAAAAAAGGTGGGGAGGAAGAGCTCAGATTTCGTATCTTTGGCTTAACTGATAACTCAAATTCATTCCTTTTTGGCTCCATAAGATCCACCACTTGAAGAATTCAGTAAAATGAGGTTGGTAAGATATGTCACAAATCTCAGAATAACATGTGCATGTGTGTATGTGTCTTAAGGCAACCCATGGATTTCAAAGGATTTTATTATGCATGGAATAATCAGAGGTGGTTTGCCACTTCATTTCTCTGAAATATCACTTACAGCACCTGATATTTGCTGGTGGTCTGCCACTCAAGCAGTAACCAGGGCTGACCCTGCTTAGCTTCCAAGATCAAACAGAACCTGATCTCTTTAGGGTATTTAGGCAACATGACAGGTGTGTAATGTGATGTATTACTGTTTTAGAGCGAAGGCAAGAGTTTGATCGTTCCGTTTTGATCTGACTTGTTGGATTTTACTGCATTTTTAAATGCAATAACTGAGCTTGCTGATTGGAACCCATTCAGAACAGAATTTTAACCAAACCAAGATACAACCAAGTGTAAGAAATGTATGCCATGGTGCTGGCAAAAAAAAATCCTTCTTCACTGCCACTGTTGCATCAACACAGTGTCATCCAGTGGAGCTGTCTCAAGTGAAGCTGCCTTTTACATTCTGCCCTGCAAGAGCAATATATAAAAATCTTGACACCTGTTGTGAAATGTTTGCACAGAATTTTGAGGATAAAATCACTCCGATCCATTATGCTTGATATAGATCTAGTGGATATAACCTCAGCTCCTGCTTGTCCAGTGATATTAGAAACATTTCAGTTTGTGCAGCCTGAGGATGTGGACAGGGTCCTTGGAGACATGACAGGCACTGTTATGCACACTGGACTCATGCTGTTCCTGGCAGCCTGAGGGGCTAATGGATTGAATAAAGGGAGTAGTGAATGCCCCCCTACAGCAATGCAAGTTTCCGTCTTAAAGAAGAGCTGTGGTGAAGCCATTATTGAAAAATTCCTCCCTGGATCACTAAGTTTGGTGTCACCCAGTCTGGGAACTTGTGGTGTCACACACACACCCAGCCACTTCGTGTACTAGACCATGCAGAATCCTTAGCAATTTGTGAAAATCAGTGACTATAAAACACAAGCAGCACTAAAACCTGTCTGCAGTGCATGTGCATTCGAAGGTTCAAAAAGTTAATTTGTTAGTTTGGTAGGTGAATTGATACAGTATAAGCTGGGCTACAAAAATGTGTTTCTGGTTTATAATGTTGCTGTATGCCTTCATGTCCCTTCTGACTTATGGTGAGACTATCATGGGGTTTTCTTTGCAAGATTTGTTCAGAGAAGGGTTGCCATTGCCTTTCCCTGCGACTGAGAGAGTGTGACTTCCCCAAGGTCACCACTGGGTTTCATGGCCAAGCTGGGAATTGATCCCTGGTATACAGAATCATAGTCCAACACTCAAACCACTATGCCACACTACAGGGATATTTATATTAAAATAATAAATTGGTTTTTCTGAAACATTGCTCAAAACTTTTATAGATAGTCATTTTGTATTGAACCCAATAGAAATATTCGTAAAGAACACAAACTATTGCATTTTAGAAGCCATCAGATGTGCCTTCCTCTGAGGCTGAAAGAGTTAATTGCTTGAAGACTTTCTGTTCTCATAAGGGACTCCTTCCCATCTGCAAGATGGTCTTATTATTTGGGTTTTTAGGAATTACAGCTCTAGAACAAGAAGTGGTATGTTTAAGGTGGATCAGTATCTACTGCTAGGTATCTGCCACTGCCTGCCACTGCCGCCCCCCTCCATGATGATATTGATTATTGTTGTTATTACTTGTTCTTGGGGTTTTCTTGGCAAAATCTCCACAGGGGGTTTGCCATGGCTTTTCTGGGGCTAAGAGAATGTGCATGCATATTTTTTATTTTTTTTTTTATTTTAATGCTAGGTATCTGGCTTACAAAAATGTTGCAAGAGTTCTGGGACCCAAATGTCTAAGAGAAGCAATAATAATTTGTATTTTTACTATCCACATTAATTCTGAAATGGGGGAAAGCTTGCAGTAACCAGGAGTAACTTGTAAAAGGATTGTACTCCATTTGAAATCTGTTGTTGTTGTTGTGTGCCTTCAAGACATTTATGAATTATGTTGACCCTAAGGCAAACCTACCACAGGAATTTATTGACAGAATTTGTTCAAAAACAGGTTTGCTCTTGCTTTCCTCTGAGGCTGAGAGAGTGTAATTTGTCCAAGGTCACCTAGCAGGTGTCCAAGTCAGAGCAGGGATTTGAATCCTGGTCTCTCAGCATCCCAGTCCAACACACAAACCACTGCCTTAGGCTGTCTCACAATGCATTTAAAATAGTATCTAAAAAGATATCCTTAGGCTCAAAATATGTTCAAAAGCACCCTGTTCTATAGTTCTATATATACTGCTTTTACACAGGGCTCCAATTAATGGATTTTATGATTGCAGTACAGAAAAGAAACAGGTTTCACTTGAGCAGGGGTAGGCAACCTATGGCCCGGGGGCCAAATGCGGTCTCCCAAGGCTCTTGGACCAGCCCCAGGCCGGTCCTGCCACTGCCGCCACCCGCCATAATGATATTGATTATTGTTGTTATTACTTGTTCTTGGGGTTTTGTTGGCAAAATCTCCACAGGGGGTTTGCCATGGCTTTTCTGGGGCTGAGAGAGTGTGCATGCATATTTTTTTAATTTTTTAATTTTTTAAATTTATTTATTTATTTATTTATTTACTTATTTACTTATTTTTGGTGCTTCGGCCCCCCCAATTGTCTGAGGGACAACAACTCGGCCCCTGGCTCAAAAAGGTTGCCTATCCCTGCACTTGAGCAATCTCTACTCTACACGCTTCCCAGGATTGTGAATCCCTCCCCTTGAAATTATGGCTAAAGCAGATCCACTGAAGCAGTAAGACCACTTAAGTCAAGGCTTGTGTATGTCCCATAGACTCAATGGGTCTACTCTAGTTGGACAAATAACTGAATGTTTGTTAAAGGGAAAGAATTTACTCCCATGCTACCAGCTTCTTTCTCTCAGTAAGTTCTAAAGGTGCTACAAGTTCCCTTTGCAGACTGACTTTCCAGGCTGACATGGCTAGGTCTTTGAATTGCTCCAATTATATTCAAGATGTATGCATACCACACTATTATACACACATACCACACTATCAGTTTTGTTGCAATTTAGCTGTCATAACTCAGTCAAAGGACTTCTGGGATTTGTAGTTCTCTCTCTCTCACACACACACAAACACGCACACGTGTGTACATGCACACACACAAATGCCTACCAGCCCCTCATTTTGTTGGGGAATGGGCGGGTTTTGAAACTCTCTTGGCATGCAGGGTAGGGATAGGCTTCTTTTGCAGCCCAGTTTCAATCTCTCTCTCTATCTCTCTCTCACTCTCTCTCTCTCTCTCTCTCTCTCACACACACACACACAGCAAAATGCCTATCAGTCCCCCATTTAGTTGAGGAATGAAACTAGTGCAGCCCAAATTCAAACCTACACATGGAGATTTGCTCCCCCAACTCCTGGGGATGGGGGGTGGAAGCAGATGGGCTAGGAAAAGCAGATGGGCTAGGAAAAGCTGCTGCAAGAAAACAGCAACCCACTTATGTACACCTTTCCTGTTTCCCTCCCTCCAAATTTTCTTGCCTGGGAAGACCTCTCCATTTAACTTCTCTGGGTGGTAGGGGGGGATGGAGCATACCCCCACTGCTCCAGGCTGAGCTGCAATTGGTAGGAGAGAAAGCAAGAGCTCTACCACTCAGAGGGTTGTGAGTTCAGTACTAGCCAGGGCTCAGGCTAGACTCAGGCCTGCATCCTTCCGAGGTCACTAAAATGAGTACCCAACTGTTGGGGGACATTACAATTGTAAACCACTTAGACATCCCATAGCGTGATATGAAGTGGTGTATAAATGAAGCTGCTTTTGCTTTGCTTTGAAGGCTGCATGGGTGGAAAAAGGGAAGGGCCTTTCTCTTCTGCTGAATGGAAGTGTCTGCGTTTTAAAGGGACAAGGGAGAAAAAAACACAGCATAGTCTATTTATGCCAAAGACAGAGTTTGGGGGGTAGGGTGTCAACCCCCTTTGAGGGTCACGGTGCGGCCCGCACCCCCCACATCTCCCCCCCCAGGAATGCTACTGGATCCCACCATAATTGAAGATTATCAGTCAGTCTCCAATATCTCTTTTTGGTTGTGCATAGTATTAGAGTGTATGGTGGCCTCCCAGCCCCAGGGGGTTCCTTGATGAAATGGATTATCTATATCCATTTCAGTTTGGCTCCAGGTCCAGCTATCAGACAGAAACAACATTGATTACTTTAGTAGATTACTTACACAGGGAACTAGAGAGAAACCATGTATCACTATTGGTTCTGTTGGACCTCTCAGTGGCTTTCAGTACCATTAATCATGCCATCCTTTCAGGCTGCCTCTCTGTTATAGAACTTTGGGCCATTGTTTAAACTAATGATTTAGCTTACTCTTTTTCAAATTATTTTGAGATGCCTTAAATTCCATCTTGGGAGAAACATGGGGTATAAATTAATTATATTAGAGAAGAATTTGAGCCACTATTTGATTTTTTAAATAAAATATATATCCTAAAGTTCCAGAAATCTTTACTACCTTGCACTGCTCTCGTATTATAAGGAAAACCAATAGTCAAAATCCAAAATTCACAATTCAGCAAAGAATGAGCAGAAAGTTCTCAAAACAAAACTTGCAGTTTTAAAGTCGAGGTGGGAGCAAAGCAAGGGTGGGACTTTGGTCATTTTGGAGAGGGAACAAAAGCCGGATATGGGGTAGAACTCACTGCTACTATCAGGTGACCCACAGCTTCCATTTCCTTACAGATATCCCTGAACAGATGGTATATGATGGCACAGCATCACTTCGAAAATGTGTTTCCTACTGGAAGTTGTCACTTATCACCCTAAAGCTCCATCAGGGTGGTGCTTCAATATTATATAATATTGTTGTGGGACCCTCATGATGTCAACAAAGGGAATGAGTAACAAGTAGCTTTGGTTATGGTGGTAGTAGAGAGTTTCTGTCAACCTTCTCAGTTTTGCTGCAACCTTCAAAATCATTCCCCTTTTTACCAAAATCAGCAGAGGGCATTTCAGGCAGCCCTGAATAAATATATTATCCCATGTTGATTGTCAAGGGACACCAAACTGGGACACTCATCACACTTACCATTTATGTTATTTTTAATACTGGGTACAAGTGTTTGCTGCTTTGGTTAATTAGTAAGTTAGAGACAGAAATCATAAATTATCTTTTTTCTCACATGGAAAAACTCAGTCAGATCTTTACTCAGAATTGCATCCCACTGAGTTCAGTCAGTAAGGTCTGTAGGAGTGGAGCCATACTTCTAGCTTGTCTTCTATTTTCCCTCTTAGTAATAAGGGTACAGAGTCCATACAGAGTCCATGCAACAGCCTTCCTCTTCAGGATGAGTATTCATGGTAGCATCAAGGTATTACACATCTATACATGTTTGACTTGACCTTGCAAAATTAAATAATAACCATTTTCTAGCTTTCACATAAACAAGCTACTTCTTGACATTACAATAAGCTCTTTATTTCTAAGCCCTTTTCCTTCCAATTAGGATATTTAAGGAAAGGAAAGGAAAGGAAAGGAAAGGAAAGGAAAGGAAAGGAAAGGAAAGGAAAGGAAAGGAAAGGAAAGGAAAGGAAAGGAAAGGAAAGGAAAGGAAAGGAAAGGAAAGGAAAGGAAAGGAATGGGGGAAAGAGTTTACCTTATGCATAGCAAAACATTACCAATTTGTTCAGTTATCATATTTTCCTAAAAGTGTTGGAAGCAAAATGTGAACCAGAATCCATCTAAAGGAAGTTTACAAGTGTGATTAATTTCAATGGGGAAATTAAATACATTAGACCTGTAATCCTATGCCCATTTACATGTGAGTGGAACATATTTCTGTGTAGATGCATATAGGATTGTCCTTGAAGTCTTCAATACCTTACACACCTACCTGAGTAACCACCACTAAACTCAGTGGGACTTGATGCTGATAGGATTGCTCTGAATGAGTGTAATCAGAAACATAAATCTTAGGGGCAGGAATAAGCTCCATTGAAGGAAGTGAGACTTAAATTTCAGTAAATTAACACAGGACTGCATTGCACATCTCTTTGAATGAAAGTAAGGGATTTAAAATATATTCTCCTGGGTTGTGTTCATAGATTCAGATCATGAGTCAAATTGTTCTCATTGGTTGCAAAGAACAAGGAGTGCATGTAGATACAGTATAGATACATACTGTTGGTCTGTGGCAGAGGTGAATTTTGTGTAGACCTCCAGATGTTGTTGAACTGCAGCTCCCAGCATTCTTCACCATTGCCTGTGCTGGCTAGAATTGCTGGGGGTTGCAATCCAACAAAATTGGGATCACCACACAATTTTCACCCTTGTTCTGTGGCCATGAATGGACTTTGAATATTCTTGAAAGGCATCTGCACTGTGTGAACTATTTTTGTGCAGTTTATTTGCACTGTAGATTAAATTGCTTGCAAAGCAGTCAATTTTCCCTTTATACACAGAAATATGCTTCTGGCAATTTGCTAGTTGTCTTTTGATAAAGACAGAAAGTAAGCCACTTACTACTGGTTTTATGCAATGATTCATTCTCTTTTCTTTTTGCAAAAAAAGGGAAACTGCCTAATGAAAATTCAAACATATTGCTTCTCTGGATACAAACATAAGCCAGTGCACTTTGTATCGTCTGTAAATAAGCCTCATTTGCTGCTGTGTGTCAGTGAACAAGTAATTTTAGTTTTATATGCAAATTCCAGGCGAGAAATGTTTCAGATAAAAATAGGTAGTTTTGTTTCACATCCATAAGCAAACACTTTCAAACCATTTAGACATCTGTATATAATAGACTTTATAAACTGTTTGTTCTGAAGCATGAATAGATCTCTTGGTGTTTGAGTTACTGCCTGTGTTTCTCATTTTTTAACACAACATAAAACAAAAATAACCTCCACATACAATGCTAACTCTCTTATCAGATTCTTCTGTCTTTATGTAGAAAATGTTCAAACTCATGTCATGGTGGGCCTTTATTATACAAGGAATTTGTGCCTTATGCATTAGACCTGATTCAACAATGTGGTGACCATCAGGGAAGTAGCTACAGGTAGGGGCAAAATTAGAGCATTAAACCCTGCAAATAAGAATTCTGCTTCCCCAGAATGAAATTTTCATTCAATCCCCAAATTTCTAGCATTGCAGTAACATAAAAATTCATTTGAACATTTAGAAATACAGTGTAGGCACCCAAAGAAAATGGGCAGGCAAAGTGACCAAAGAAATGCAAACACAGCAAATAGAAGTGTTCTAACTGTAAACAATTTTCAATGTCTCACTTTCTGCAATACTAGAAATTTGGAGACTAAAGGAAAATTCCATATGAGGTGGCAGAATTCTTATTCACAGGAGGCAGTGCTCAATTTGCCATCCCTCCCCATAGCTACACTCCCAGTGGCCTTTTGAGTGGGAAATCTGTGTAAAGCAATGAGCTTGGGACTGTGTGGGAAATCTGAAAAGCAACTTCCCATATAGTTCCAAGAAGAGTCTGGGAATGTCAATTGGCTTAGAGCGTATTGGTTGTAGTGATCAATCACATCAGGTCTTAAAGATCTACTGCACACTAGATGGGCAAAGTGCTGGCTGTGGGCTGCATTCAGTCCTTGAGCCCCACTTTTGTGGCCCCTAAAGAATCTAAATCCCCCCAGTTGTTGTTGTTTTAAATTCAGAGTGAATTTTTGGGCAATCTCTGAAACATACTAAAACACCACCAGTCCATCTACACAACTCCCAGACCATCACTATCTCCCATGCTTCAATTTTCTTCTGTTTGTTATTCATGTTGTTGTGTGCCTCCAAATCATTTCCAACTTCTGGGGTTTTCTTGGCCAGATTTGTTCAGAGGCGATTTTCCTTTTCCGTCCTCTGAAGCTTAGAGAGTGTGCATTGCCCAAGGTCACCCAGCAGTTTCCATGGCTGAGTGTAGATGTGAACCCTGATTTCCAGAGTCCAACATTCAAACCACTACACCACACTGGCTTCCCTGTCAAAATACTAAGATGTCACTTCCAGTCACAATTTTAAGATGGACTACATTACATAATTCAAAATTATGGAATTTGGGCTTGCCATATGTGTTTGGAGACATGGCTTGTGAGGCTCTGGGGAGCCTTCCCACCCCTGTAGATGCAGTGACATTCCAAGAGTGTGATTTAGCTCAACCAGGGAACCTTTCATACTTCACATTCATAGCACTATGATTTCACTTTAACTTCTATGATTGCATCCATAATAGAACCATGGGCTTTTGCATTTGGTGAGGCATTAAAATGCTGTGATTGAGAATTTTAAATACCCCCCCCCCCAGTCTCAGGGGTTCACAGGATGGAAACCTGATGGTTAAAGTGGCATCATAGTGCTGTAACTGTGTATTGGGAAAAGATCTTAGTAGAGGGCAACCTCCTACTTTCCATGGAACCCAAAACTGGGAAAGAAACCCTTCAAACATATTGTGGGGGCTGAAGAGGTGGGCAAATAGCATTTTTGCCAAGAATACCAGTGGAATATTGGATTTAGGCCAATGGGTTTTCCCTCCTGCTAGAATTCTGTTGTTGGTTTTAGCTATAATTTCCATGATTTTAGATATTTTCTGTTATATAGTTATTGTCAAGTGTTGCTTTAATTACTGTTTTTAGGAAAGCCAGTATGGTATAGTGGTTTGAGCACTGGGCTATGACTCTGGAGACCAGGGTTTGAATCCTGACACAATCATGTAAACCCACTGGGTGACCCTGGGAAAGTCACACTCTTTCAGCCTCATAGGACTGGCAATGGCAACCCCCCCCCCAAGAAACTTGCCAAGAAAAGCCCATGATAGGTTCACCTTAGGGTTACCATAAGTCAGAAACAACTTAAAGACAAACAAACAAACAACAACAACAACAACAAACTCTTTTTAGGGCCAGTTAGGATATACATTTCCTAAATAAATAATTCAGCAAAAGTCAACCATACAAATGAAACACTTCCCCCATTCAAGGGGGAAACATACATTTCCATCTGCAATGGCACCCATTTGACTTGAATACAAATATCCCCTTCCACATGGTCACCATACTTTTGAATCAGAACTAAGCTATAACAAACAGACCACATTGTACTAAATCTGGTCAGAGGGGAGGTAAAGTAAAACCTAGACGCCATGTGGATCTAACCCCTTCAGATGAATATTGCAGTCCTGTCACATAAGGTGTATCTACACTGTGGATATAATGCAATTTGACACCACTTTAAATGATGTAGCTCCATTCTATGTAAACCCAGGAATTGCAATTTTACAAGATCTTTGCCTTCTCTCCCAAAGAGTGTTTATGACTCACAAAACTACAACTCCCAGGATTCTGTAGTATGCAGCCAAGACAGTTAAAGTGGTGTCAAACTGCATCATTTCTACAGTGTAGATAAGGTAAAGGTTAAAGTATTTCCCATTGACAAGGTTGTAAAGTTGTGTCCAACCATAGGTAGTAATGTTCATCTCTGTTACTAAGCTGAAGAGCCAGTGTTGTCAGAGACTCTGTGATCAGGTGGCCAGCATGATTGCACAGAATGCTGTTTTCCTTCCCACTGAAGTGGTACCTATTTATCTACTTGCATTTGCATGCTTTCAGACTTCTAGGTTGGCAGAACTGGCGACAGGAGCTCACCCCATCATGCAACACCCAGGCCTCGAACTGATAGCCTGCTAATCTTGCAATTAACAGACTCAGCATCTTAACCACTTGAGCCTCTGCACCCCTGCAGTGTAGATGCACCCCTTGAAATGTTGGTGTTCTGCCATACTGATGAATGATAGAACGGTGTTATTCTCATTTGAATTAGTTTAATGAATATTCATAAGATCTGCACCCTTATATTTCATACCAAGTTGTCTATATTTATATATTTTCCCTTTTTGTGCTAAACTATCTGCAGTTTAGTGAGATGTTAAAATGGCATCTGTATGCAAGTAGACAAGAACAGTGTCAATTTACACAACAGAACATATGGTGCAGTAGCCTCCGTTGCTGCAGGTGAAATTGACATGTCCAAAAAAAGAATAGCCTTTTACAATAAAATAAACAGTTGACAAGACTGGAGGAAAAATACTGAAGGCACTCACAATTCCTATGATCCTATGAACACATTTGTATGCACGTTATAACCCTGGAAAGAACAGGCAATTTACTGTGTGTCTAAACTAACTCTTATTCACAGGACCAATTATGATTGAGCCTTTCTGAAGACTACCTTTATATATTCAAGCATATCTCTACAACCATGAGGGACAGAAACATTTTTACACATAAGTTTTTTTTTAAAAAAAGAAATGTTTGAATCTTAGAATTATAACAAGAAGTCAAGGGACACAACAAACATATCTCAACTCCATGGAACCCATGGGCCATACTTCTCACTTTTGAATAAAGGAATTATTAGGACTACCATGAGCTCTAAGATTTTTTTTCCTGATTAATTTTAGTACTTTTAAAAGGAATATATTTTATTCATCATGATATCACTTAGATATCAAGCTGTCTCCCTTTGTGAATCATTAAGATTATGCCTTTTGTGAAATGAAATAAAATCATCCACTAGAGAAAAGGACATTAACCACTTGTGCTTTGGAGCCAAAACTTATCAGAACAGCCTAACTTTTACTTATTTTGCTTTGATACAGAGGTTATAAGGTTCCAACTACAGCCTATAGAAAGAGGAAAATCTCATTTGTTAGCTGCCAGAGAAGTACTTACTTTTCAATGAAGTTCAGTACTTAAAGTCTTTACATGGTGCAGTATTGCTGGAAGCTGGAACCTGACACCGCTTCCCCTCCCTTGCCTTTTCTTTCTTCACATATTTGCTTTTATCATGTCAGTTTTATTCAAGTGATACTGAAATATGGAGACTTTTCTGATCTTTTCTTTTTTTCTAGAAAGAACTTATTGGTCGTAATGCCAGCATTTTTGAATGTGGGCTTTGATGTTAACAGCCCCAGTGCTTTTCTTTCTTATTTGGGGCATTAAGTTCAATTACATATTCAAAGTATCTGTTCAGTGCTTTTCCTAGCTTTTTCAATAATTAAAATAGCTAAGTTTTCCCCCTTCCTTTTGGTAAGGGCCCTTTCATCGGTGTTCTGTACATTTTAAGGATGAGATTCAGGTCCAGTCCAGTCTTTTCTATCAATTTCTCCAGTTCAGCATACAGCAGTGACCAGTGCTGAATATGTTTAAGCTCAGGCTATTCAACACATGCAGAATATCAAGGAAGCCATTGGAATAAAAGAAAGGGGGGGAAATGCTTTGTGTTCAGTGGAAAGCATGGAATACTGAATTCTACGTCATCATTCCATCACAAAATAGTTTGAGGAATCATCATCATCATCATCATTTCTCCCAATATAGAGACTCAATGTGGCTATTGTTATTTTATTTCATATTATTATGAATAATAATATAAAAATCTTTTTCAACCAAATTTCACTGGAGGTTTGACTTGGCTCTTAACAGACTTAAGAAATGAATTCTTCAGTTTAACATTTCAAACCTTCTAGCATGAAATTTGATGCCATGACTACAAATTATGCAGAATTAATGACGAGGACACTAACATTTGTAACTTTCACTCCATTTTTCAGATTATGTTTCTGGATGAATTCATTGCTAGAGCCTGAGGTGTGGGTTTGCTGTTATTTAGCTTTAATTTACTGTGATCCTATGAGGCCTCTAAAAGCCTTGGTCATCAACAGCTCTGTTCAAGTCTTGCAAACTCAGGCTTCCTTGATTGATTCTATCTACCTACAACTGTGATCTTATGTTTTTCCTACTGCTTTCCACTTTACCAGCCAATATCAACTTGTCCAGTAAGTTACATCATCTCACGATAAGTCCAAAGTTCAATAGCCTTAGTTTAGTCATTTTGGCTTCTAGTGAATGTTAAGGCTTGATTTACGGTACATTCAGAGACTTTATTGGTCTTTTTGACATTCCATTGTAGAACTCTCCTCCAGTATCACATTTCAAATGAGTTTGTTTTTTTTCCTGTACACTTTCTTCATTGTATAGTTTTCCCATATATACAAAGAAATGAGAAATACTATCACATAGGTGATCATGACTTTGTCTTCAATCATATTTTTTTTCACTAGAGGATATTATTCAGTTCCCTTCAAGTCTTTTGATGTTTTGACTTTGATCTCCATTTTCATTTTTGACTGTGCTAAATGTATTCTAGCAATTTTTTAAAAAATATTTTGATGTCTTTATCACCCACTTCTAAGTTATGTAAATCTGTGGTCATTATTTTTGTTTTCTTAATATTCAACCTTAACATTGATTTTATTCATTCTTCCTTAACTTTTATCAGTAGTCATTTCAAATATTCACTCGTTTCTGCTAGTAATTACTCTAGTAATTAGCTTGTTCTCATTTTGATTTTTTTAAAATTATACTGCCCTTTGTCATATCTGAGTTCAAAATGGTATACAGAAATGGGGAAAAACACCTCACCACATGAAGAAGAAACCAGCAGATAAAAATTTAAAGTGGATTCAGTGAATCAGCACAATCTCTTAAAACACCTAAGTGATTTGAAAAAAAATCCCAACAGGGATGGATTGAAATAATAGCAATGTTGGCACCATGTATGTGTTTTTATGGAAGATTTACAATACAGATAATGTAAAAGAATGGGGAGTTCCATATTACAGTCTATAGACCACCAATAGGAAGCTTGTAGATGTCTTGACGTTGTTATTCAAAGTTCTATATCACCTTCCAATGTGTTCAAGGTAAATTATGTTTTTGTTCTCTTCTATTTTTACCATCAAAACAACTCAGAGAGGAGAGCCCCCTCAAAATCACCTAGTGGTCTTCATGACTCAACAGAGACTAGAATTTTGATCTCCTAAGTCCCTGTGAGGGCAGCTTAAGCATGTTTAGCCTGGAGAAGAAACCATTAAGAAGTGACATGATCATTTTCAAAGGGTGTTTTCAAAGGGATTTTTCCATTCTTTAAAAGGTCCAAGAGAAGTCCGGGTCAGGGATGAGTACTGCCCGGGGATGGGTCTATGCAATAGAATCCATCCCTGTGCATTTACATCCCATGCTTAACGTGGGAATAAAAGCCGGTGCGCTAATCTCCTATATCTAGCATTGGATCCTGGAGTCCATGCACACTATAGCATTATGGTGTATCATTCCACTTTAACAGACAAGGCTCCATGCCATTGAATCTTTGGACTGGTGAGTTACAAGAGCACTCTAGTTCAGAATTTTAAATGGTCTTGCTTCAGCTGCAAATCCCATGATTTCATATTTCATATTTTGGAACCATGGCAATTGAAGTAAAATAATACAATTCTGTAGTGTGAATGGGCACCCAATGTCTTCTGTATTTGGAGCTAATTATATGATTAAGGCCTATAACTCTCATCAGATCTTAACAATGGTCATACTAGGTAGAGCTTATAGGATTTACAGTCTGACAACAAATGGAAAACCATATATTTCCCATTCTTACTATAGACCAGATTTCCATAAGATCAAAGAAATAGTCTCATTTTGTTTCATTTCGGAAGTTTCCAACTGGAGGGGGGATTGCACTGAAACCTTAAAGGCAAACGAGAAAGAAACAGGAAAAGAAATGTGGCTTCTAAAGATGGAAAGAAAGCAAATTGAAAAGCAGGTGTGCTTTCTTTGAGGGTTCTCCCCCACTTTTTTTCACCCCCCTTTTACTTAGTTTTTAAACTTTGCATTTTGTTTCCACATCATGGCATCAGAAGCGTTTCTGCCATTTGTATTCCTAGCTTGTCTGTGAGAAGGAGACAAGGAACTCCAACTTAGGATATCCACTGCTTTTGCTGAACTACTAAAACTACTGCCAAAGTTGGAATCTTTAAAAATTATAAGTAAAAGAGAGAAATGTCACAAGAGGAAAAGGAGAGGGAAAGGGGGGAAGTGGAGAAAAAGGAAGAAAAATAATAGATTTATAAGATTTGGTTATCTAGTCTGACTCCTACAACAACAATGTCTTTATCATTAGTTCATTTCAGTCACACTTGTTCAATATATAAATGATTCTGATAATCCTTTAGTATAGTGTAGATAGGACTCACCTTAAGAGATTAGTGAAGGCTAGGCAAAGTGTGGCCAGTGAGTCATATCGAATTGCCCAGGGTATAATGTTTGCAATAGATCCCTTTATTAATCCATGTCAGGTGTTTAGAACATCATAGACAAAATATGAATAGCCCATCTCAGGTGTTTTGTTGTGTATTGGACAAGGAAGGAACTATGGATCGATATAACCTACATCTTTTAAGTATCTCAGGGGTTATTTACACTGTGAAAATAATCTCGGATGAATCCAGGTTAAATCTTTGTTGTTCACATGCATCCAAAATGTGCTCGATTTAGTTTGGGGGAGGGGGAGCTACCAAAAAACCTACTAAAGCCAGAATAATTGGTACTGGGGTTTTTCCCCAAGTTTAAAAAAAAAAGAGTTGCATTTTCAGCAGTGTGAATAATTATTCAAATAGACCTAGGATTTAACCCTGCATACTCTGCAGTATTTGATAGATTTTTGTGAAGCCAATAACCTATTTATTGCAAACACATTCTTCATACAACCAGAAAGAAGGTTATACACATGGATACCACCAGATGGTCAACACAAAAATCAAATAGATTAATTGGAAGCAAAAAAATGGTGGAACTTGGTGGCCAAGACTAGACCAGGCACCAACTGTGGCACAGATCATGAATTACTCATATCAAATATAAGAGTAAGACTCAAAAAGAAAAGAAAACCAGAGATATACTAAACAAAACCAAAATATAATCTAAATAATATCTCAACAGACTTTATTGACAACAGAAGAAACATAGGTTTTTGTGGGTATTTTTGGCTGTAAGGCTATGTTCTAGAAGAATATATTCCTGACATTTCACCTACATCTATGGCTGGCATCTTCATAGAATGGTGGCATGGAGGTGTGTGCAGTATATGTACTGTGTGACCTTTCGTTGAGAGGAGAGGACTCACTGGAAAAGACAATCATGCTGGGAAAGATGGAGGGAAGTAGGGAGGAAGGCCACATGCCAGATGGATGGACCCTATTAAGGAGGCCACAGGTATTAAGGGCTTGCAGGAATTAAGCAGAGCAGTGGAGGACAGAGGGTCTGGGAGATGTCTCATCCATAGGGTCGCCGTGGGTCAAGAGCAACGAGAGCAGTTAACAACAAAACCACCCTTCAGGGGAAAGCTGTACTGACTGAAGCTGCTGGTGCAAATGGAGGAATGTTTCATACCCATTTGTTTTTGAAGAATTTGCCCAAACTTGCAAATGTCTTCATATTCAGGATGGAATATGGAATGAGTATGAGTTTGCAGGATTTAATTAAGCAGAGCAGTGGAGGACAGGGGGTCTTGAAGATGTCTCATCCATAGAGTCATCATAAATCAAGATCGACTTGAGGGCAGTTAACAACGACAAAAACTCAACTGTGACTTTCCCCTCCAATGAGGGGAGAGGAGGGCTCTCCCTCTCTCATTTCTGCCCTGACTCAACCATCTCTTTGCAGCTGGCAGCTGCAGGGAGCAGTGGGAGATGCTACCACTGTCTCTGCCTTGAGATACCCAGCTGGGGACAGTTTCTTCCAGGGTTCACTGACACCCTGCAGCGGGGGGGGGAGAGACGCAGGGGTGGTGAGCATAGAACATGGAGAGATGTGAAGAGATGCAGATCCTATGAAAAAATGGTGTAAATAACATACCTAGAACATGTGAGTTGGCTTATTCACAATGTCCCACTAAAAAAATGATGTCTGAATGATCCCTGAGAAACCTACATCCTGGGTTATTTTGGAGCAAAAAATAAAATGTAACATATAAAAAAAATGTAGCTATGTAGGAGATAAAGGAGGACTGGGGTACATGTGGTTTCCAGACCTCTGGAAATCACCAGAGTTAGATTAGTGTCTCATTAAAGGAGATTATCACACATGGCTTTAAAACCACAATGATAGTTGCAAAATAGTGCCTTTGGTAATACTTATTACATGATGTCACCTCTGATCCATAGCTTTTGGTTTGTAGTTAAGGCTGTTTCTTTTCATTGATGAGGAAAACCTATCAATAAGCTTTTAATAATGAAGAAGCCCTAGACCTCATGTGTGAAGGATTATTGCCATGGCAGTTGCAATATTGGCAGTCATGTGTTTTCCTTCTCTCCCCTGTTCTCCTCCTCACTATTTCCAATCAATCTGATTTATTTCCCCCCCCCCCATCTATTTAGTTTTTCTTTTCTTTTCTAACTTAAATTGAATTAACAGAACTATGGAATTTTGTTAAAAAGTGATTATATAAACTTGAATTTGTCCTGAAACTGGGAACGACTGGGAGACATTAGCTAAAGGCAGCTTTCATTGTCCTGTGTTAGCTTCAGATGTGACCATTAGCATATTTTAACTACAGTTTCACTACTAGATACCTACTATCTAGCAATGCAACTGAAGCAATATTCATAAATCCCCCAACATGCACATATAATTAGAATTATTATGAGGAGAATAGCTAGGATGAATCTATTAGAATTGTCCACCTGTGGCTTCCTTTAACCTGTCTCTGTAGCCCTCCACATGTTGGAAGAGTTGCTCCTGCAGTCAAAAACTTTCTTCCCCACAGGCTCCTGTGCACTACCACTTTGTTTTTTCATAGTTTCATTGTTGCCCAAACTACCTAAAGAGTGTCTAGAAAGGAAGGGCTAAATGTAGTTGCTAATCCCACCAAGACAGAAACATTGAATCAAATGATGAATGTAAAGTCAGCACTTATGAAAGCCCCATTGATTCACAGAATTTACTCTAGTTGGGACTAGCAAATGGATTCACACCTTTCATTTAACCCCTGTAATATAACTTAATATAAATTGTTAAAGATATTTTTAATTTAAAAAAAAACACTATCAGTTTGTTGCCAAACTATTGTGGAGATGGGCATTCTAAACGGCCTGTATTTTGCCAATCCTTTTCACCAAATAAAATGAAAGATTTTTTTAAAAAAATAATAATAAATAAAACCATTTAATAGGAGACATATCATTGAGAAGAGAATGGGGCATTGCTCTGATTGGCCCAAAGTATTTCACAAAAGCTTTTTAGTTCAGAGCAGCATAAAATGATAGACAGCTTATAAAGAGGATACTGGTGGCTCCATTACAGGTTTACTTGTCACAAACATGTTTTTGCCATAATACTAAATTCATTCTGTTGGTAGCAGCAAAAGACTATAAAGCTAACTGTCCTGCAGCATTAATATGAAGCTTCCCAGAAAGTTCTCTAAAACTAACCATATTTATACAGTCCCATTGCCATTTAGATTGCATAGGCTGTTATCATGAGATCATAAACATTAGTAAACCATGTTGGGTTTATCCAATATATATATACATTAATATACATTAATAGTATAAGCATGAAGAGCCAGTGTAGCATAGTGATTTGAACAGTGGACTACAACCAGAATTTGAATCTCCCTCCTCAGCCAGGAAACTCCACTTGGTGACCTTGGGTAAGTCACACACTCTCAGCCTCAGAAACCCCCATGATATGTTCACCTTAGGGTCAACATAACTTGGAAATGACTTGAAGGCACACAACAACAGGTATAAGCATGAGCTGGGATTGGCAAAGGCTGCAATGTATACATGCCACTGCAAACTGGTGTCCACAGACAAAAACTCTTCCATTGTAGTGACTGTGGCTGCTGGTGAATGAGACTTGCCATGACATCCTCTTAACTCCATAAACTTGTTTTTTAAGAAACCCATGCTTCAAGTATTACACACATGAGGAGTATTGCATGGATAGAAGGGACAGCAGGGCATCGCTATCATGAAACTAAGCAGTCACTTCCCTCTTAGCATGAAGCCCACATGAAGTGAAGTGGTGGTGTCTGAGTTTGGAGGCCTGATGGACATTTGATACAGGAAGCCTTTGTTGTTAATTGTCCTTGAGTCGACCTTGAGCCATGGCGACCCTGTGGATGAGACACTTCTAGTAACCCCTATCCTCTACCTCCACTCAATTCCTGCAAACCCATGTCCATATCCTCCCTGATTGAGTCCATCCATTTGGCATGCAGTCTTCCTCTCCTTCTTCTCCCTTCTACCTTTCCTAGCATCATTGTCTTTTCCACTGATCAATGCCTTCTCATTATATAGCCAAAGTACATCAGCTTCAATTTAGTCATCTTGGTTTCTAAATGCCAGTACTGCAGCCACAATGTTGTGAGTTTGATACCAAAGGGCTCCAGGTTGACTCAGTCCCTGTACAGACCGGCCAAAAGGGCCAGCCTGGGGGTGAAGTCAGGGAGTGGCAACTGCACAGTAGCCACCCCAACTCCACCATGATGCTGCTGCCATGCCGTGCACCCCACCACATGATGGGTGACATCAGGGCACTCCCTTGGCACAGCATTCAGACATGCTGTGCCAAAGGAGTGCGGAAAAGCCACCATTGCAGCAACAAGGGCAACTTTTTGCCACTCCAAAAAGGACCAGCATTTGCCAGCTCTTTTTAGAGTGGCAGAGTGCCAGATCGTGGCTGCGGTGTGCAGTTGCTGCGGCCCCAATCTGGTAAGGAAAGGGGCCGTCAGTACAGCCCTTCAGCTATCCATCCTCTTATAGGTCAGTAAAATGAGTACCCACCTTGTTGAGGGCAATTAGCTTATGGATTGTAAACCACTAAGAGAGTGCTGAGTTCACTATGAAGTGGTATAGAAGTGTAATGCTATTGATATTGTTATTGCTGTCTCTGACTTGATCTGTTCCAAGCCCCATCTGTTTGTGTTTTTGGCTGTCCACAGTATCCTAAGCAGTCTTCTCCAGCACCACAATTCAAATGAGTTGATTTTCCTTCTATCTGCTTCGTCTACTGTCCAGCTCTCACATCCATACATGGTGATGGCAAGTACTATGGCTTGGACAGTTCTAACTTTTCTGCTCAGTTGTATATCTTTACTCTTCAGGAGTCCTCTAGTTCTTTCATAGCTGCTCTCCCCATTCTTAATCTTCTTCTTAATTCTTGACTTCAGTCACCAGTCTGATCTAAATTTGATCGTAGGTATGGGAATTCTTTAACTATTTCAATTTCCTTGTTGTCTAGCTTGAATTTATGTATCTCTTCCGTGGTCATAATTTTTGTTTTTATGTTCAGCATTAATCCTTCCTTTGCACTTTCCTCTTTAAACTTCCTCAGTAACCATTCCAAGTCTGTGATGTCTTCTGCTATTGTTATGGTATCATCCACGTACCTTAGATTGTTGATATTCCTTCCTCCTATCTTCACTCCTCCTCCTTCTGATTCTAGGTCTGCTTTTCTTATGATGTTTCAGCATATAAATTGAACAAATAGGGTGATTGAATGAAGTCTTGCCTGACTCCTTTGCCTATTGGGAATGACTGTTTCTCCAAATTCAGTTGTGACAGTGGCCTCTTGTCCTTGATAGAGATTTCTCATCAAGACTATCAAATGTGGTAGCACTCCTATGTCTTTAAGTGCATTCCAAAGATTTTTGTGATCTATATAGTCAAATACTTTGCTGTAGTTAATAAAACACATGCTGATTATTTTCTGGTATCCTTTGGTATGCTCCATTAGCCATTACATGTTTGCAATGTGGTCCCTGGAGCCTCTTCCTTTTCTGAATCCTGTTTGTACCTCTGGAATTTCTCTTTCCATATATGGGTGAATTCTGTGTTGCAGAATTTTGAACATAATTTTGCTTGTGTGTGAAATTAATGCTATGGTCCTATAATCGCTGCATTCTTTTGTATCTCCTTTCTTTTGTATTGGGATATATATTGATCATTTCCAGTTTGTTGGCTACCTCTTTGTTTTCCATATTTGTTGATATATTTTAGTTAATACTAATCTTGCTTCTGTTTGTAAGCATTACAGCAATTTAATGGGGATTTCATCTGTTCCTGGTAATTTATTTTTTCCTATTTCTCTTATTGCATTTTCTACTTTGCTTTTTACAATTTGGAGTTCATCATCACATAGCTCTTCATTCCATGTTTCATTCATTTTCTCATCTGTTTCATATAGCTCTTCTGTGTAATGTTGCCATTGTCTTTTTTCAAATGACAGGAAGCCTACATATATGTAAAGGAGCATGAGCAAAGGCTTCTAGACAATTTCAATGAGGAAGAAAAGTGGAAGGAATTGGAAGAAACCAAGGTAGACATATAAATAACTTTCAGATGAAATTCAAAAGGGACATGTATAAGAAATGGAAGAATGGAGAAAATCGCCAAAGAGGAATATAGACATATAGCCAGTACGTGTAAGGAGAAAGTCATCAAAGCTAAAGCTCTGAATAAACTCAGGACAGCTCAAAGGATTAAAAATAATAAAAAGAATTTGACTATGTTTTCAGCAAGAGGAAGAACAATGAAACAGTAGGGATACTGTGTGGGGAAGATGGCGAAAGGCTAATCACGGACAGAGAAAAGGCAGACCTGCTCAACACATTATTCTCCCACCACCCTAGTGCTCAGCGTAGTTAAAAAATGATGCAGCAAGGGGATTGCATCCTAGCATAGGTAATGAAGCAGTAAGGGAATACCTAGCTACTCTGGATGAATTCAAGTACCCAGACCCAGATGCATCCAAGGGTACTTAAGGAATTTGCAGATGTAATCTTAGAAGTATTGGTCATAGTCTTTGATTTTTTTGTAGAAAAATTTTGTAGAACAGGAGAGGTTCTAGTAGACTGGAGGAAGGAAAATGGTGTCTCCATCTTCAAAAAGAGGAAGAAAGTGGGCCCACACCACTATCTCTCAGTTAACCTGATGTCAGTACCAGAAAATTTTCTAGAGCACATTATTAAACAGACTGTTCTGTGAGAAAGGAATGCTGTGATCACTAAAAGGCAGCATGGGTTTCTCAAAAACAAGTCGCACTAGACTAATCATATCTTTTTCAAATAGAGTTACATGCTTGGTTGATCAAGGGAAACCTATAGATATAGTATATCTTGATTTCAGTACAGCTTTTGATAAGGCCCCCCACAATAATTTTACAGATGCTGGTCAAATGT
>CM034701.1:109302888-109320045 GCA_020142125.1 Phrynosoma platyrhinos
CATGTTTAAATATTTGAAGGAATTTAATATTGAGGATGGAGCAAGTTTGTTTTCTGTTGCTCCAGAGACAAGCATACAGAGCAATGGATTCAAACCACAGGGAAAGAGATTCCACTTAAACATTATGAAGAACCTCCTAATTGTAAAAGCTGTTCAAGCTTGGAATGCACTGCCTTGGAGTGTGTTGGAGTCTTCTTCTTTGGAGGTTTTTAAACAGAGGCTGTATGGCCATCTGTCTTGAGTGCTTTGATTGTGTATTCCTGCATGACAGGTGATAGAACTGGATGGTCCTTCTGGTCTCTTCCAAATCTATGATTCTATTATTTAAACTTCTATGTTCTTCAGTAGTCTATTTCACAGTACTGCTTAGGAGTAGATCTTCCCTCTGAACAAAGGAATTCAGTTGCAACAGGTTTAATGAGGTGAGCAGATACAGACAGGAACCAATGGTTATTAAGGCTTCAATAATTTTTTGTAAGGGGTCAGTGAATAAAATGATATGGATTCACTTTACTCAGAAGAAATCAAATGTTCTAAAAAAACTGCAAAAAATTAACAAGAAATCACAAGGCTTTTGGGGAATTGTCCATCTCATTCACATTCCAGCTTCTACCATTTCATAGTTAAAAGCTTTGGGAGCACCATGTAAATAAAGTTGGAACCCTTTACTTGTTTTATCCCTCAACTTTACATATAAAACCTCTAATTTTTGTTGACGTTTTTTCTTTAACTCAAAAGATTTCTTCATCAGTATTCCCCTAATTACCGCTTTTGCTGCATCCCAGACATACTCATAGCCAACATTTTTATTTAATTTTTCTTTAAAATAATTTTCAATTGCTACTTGAATGTCTTTAACTATATCCTCTTTTTCTAGTATTTCTGCTCTCAGTTTCCAAGTAGGTTGTCTTTTCCTAATACTATACTGACCCATACCGGATTATGGTCAGACAAAATCCTTATTCTTATTTCTATTTTCGACACCTTAGATAATATATTATCTGATGTTAATGCCATGTCGAGCCTGGCCCATGATTGATGGCTATTTGAGAAAAAAGTAAACTCCTTTTTACTGCCGTGTTTCTCCCTCCATATGTCTTTAATGCCTATTCTTTCAATAAATTCAAAAAACTCCTTTGGGAGTTTACCCTGATTATATTTAATTTTCTTTTGGGATTTCCTGTCATAAATTGGGTCAATGACCCCATTCCAGTCACCCATAGCAATACAAGCATCAAACGAAAAGTCTTCAATTTTATTTAACAAATATTTAAAAAATTTCCCCTTGCTTTCATGGGGACCATATATTCCTAGAATCAAAACATTCATCCCCATCATACTAACGTGTGCGGCCACAAAATGTCCATTTGGATTGCTCAATGTCTCTATCACATCATATTTTACATTTACGTATAGCACTACTCCCTTTTTTTCGTTCGTGGTAGAGGCAATTAATTTCCCTAATTTAATCTAATAATTCAACATCGTCTTTTTTGATCCTTATTTCTTGCAAGCAAAGAATATCACAGTTTAATTTACTCAAGTAATGAAACACTTTCCCTCTCTTATCAGACCCATTTAATCTCTTTATGTTACAAGTTAAGATATTTAAACAACTCATTTTTGCACTCCACCAGAATCTGATTCTTCCTCACTTAAATCAGAATTAATTTCTCCTTCTGATTCCAATTCCTCTTCTAGATCTAAATTATCCATAGTAGTTACCGTAAATACTTCCTTCTCTTCCAAGTCATGATTTGTCAGGTCCTTAATATCTTTCCCTGCCAAATTAGTACATTGTTTCTGTTCTACTAAGCCTTTTCCATCCTTATTAGGAGGATGTGTTTCCTGTCTCATTCTTTTTTTATATGCCTTCTTGTTTGAATTAGTCTTCCAGTTATTATTCCCCTTTCTTTGCTCTCTTTTGAGATATTTATGAAACTCCCTCCAATGATCTTACTTCAATCTTTTTCTTTTGGTACCAAATTAAAAGACCTTCGGGAAGTTTCCATCTGTAATTTATATTCTTTTGTCTTAATTCAATTGTGAGGAAGTTATAATCTTTTCTTCTCCTTATTATTTCTGGTGGTAAATCTTTAAATAAATTAATTTCCTTATCTTCATATTTAATCGGGGTTTTTATGACTAAACCAAAGGGTATCCCTTACATGTTTTCTGCCAAAGAGTATGATAATATCCATTGGATAATTGTTCTTTTTTGCAGCATAGGAGTTCACTCGGAATAAATTATCTATCTCCATTTCACATAATGCCAAATCTTTTCCTAAATATATGCTTAACATATTAGTTACTTTTTGCCAGGTATTTTCTTTCTCCTCCTCCGGAATCCCTCTGATTTTAAAGGATCTTTCCCTGATTTTAACTTCTTTCATAATGTTAACCTCAATCAATTCCTTTTGTTTCTGACTAATTTCTTTTAGATTACCTTCCAAATTCTCATGTTTTTTCTCTATCATTTCCATTTTATTATGAATTTTATTCATCTCTGTTGACATCCTATCAATTGCACCACTTACTACTGTGAGATCTGCCCTCAGTTCATTTTTAATCTCAGTCCTAAGCTCAACCATTTCAGACCTTAAATCCTGTATTTCTTTACTTAGGTCCATACGAATTTTCCTTAGTTCTTCCATGAGGGTCATATTATCATCCAAACCTTTTGTTTGATCCATGGAGGACCTACGGCTATTTTGAGATTGAGCCAGAGTTTGGGTCTGTGCTCTCATTTTTGTTGCCATTTAATATGCATAGTCTTTTATAGAGTGCAATAAAAAATATAAAATGAAAATAATATAATCAATAGGTTTCCCTAAAATCAGTCAACAATAATGCTATATAATAATATCAACACTCCAAAGCCTAATAATTATAATAGTCCAAGATATCCTAAATATCTAAATCATCAGTCTTATATCATATAAATATATTTATACCTAATTCAACCTTAAATAAATCCCATAGCTTGTTCTAATACTTAACCATTATATTCCAATTATCACTATTATTCTTTATGGCAGTATTCAAATTTAATACAGGATTCTTCTCATTCACAGTATATTTCCTTATTACTAACAGTCCTTAGTCGCTCCTTAGTATTCAATTCCTCAAAACATCAAAAAGCAAAAGCAAAGTCTCCAATTATTTTCTCATTATCCTTCCACTATTTTGTTTAAGATAAGTCCAATCAAATACCTCCGATAAAGTCCTTAAACCTATCCTCACTCTCCAGGCTTGCAGCTCCAAATTTCTTTTCCAAGGGGCTCAGGACTACCTTTCCCAGCATCAAGCATCTATTTTAAATGTCCAGTTCCGGCTTAATCGCTGTTCTCTTCCAGATTTGCCAAGCAGCTCTGGACTACCTTTCCCAGCATCCAGGCATCTATTTTAGATATCTGGTTCTGGTTCAATCACTGTTCACTTCCAGCTTAATCCATGGCATTTCCCAGGATGCTTTGCTCAATTTCTGTTTGGCATCCTACTCATGAGTTAGTGTTTTACTCACGAGTTGCTGTATAGCATCCTTCTTTATCTCAGACAAGCTTCCTCAGCAGCAAATAAGGTAAGCGTATACTGTTTTACCACAGCTGTCTCCAATGTTCAGTTCTTTTCATTCCAATAGTGGTAGTAATAATAAAAAGAAATCTTTTCTCTCAAAAAAAGAGCCAAAAAAAGAAAAAAGAAAAAAACAGAGAAAGACTAAAGTCTTTAAACTTATCAAGCTATTAATTTTAGCCGCTGCCTCTTTCATATGTTAATAGGGGAAATTTATCCACCAACAAATGTCACTATTTCTTGCTTTTTAACAAAAAAAGAAGGATTGCAAAAAAGAATATACTTGGCCAGAAATCCAACTTTATTGGCCGAAGTCAGCCAGTAACAGCCTCATATTACTCCCAAATAATTAAAAAGTTGGAGGCGTCCCTAGTTCCTCTTACAGAGGAGAGTCATAGGTGAAAAGAGGCTCTTCCCCAGTTATACTTCTTCCTCCACTTCATTGCTTCACCGCTGCCTAAAAAAAAGGACAACAGGCTTGGGTGTTTCCTTCCGAATCCCCCTTACCAGGGGATATTCTGGCTGTAGTTTATAATTCCAACAGCCTTTTTTCACCTTCGACTAGACAGTTCCCTGCGGACAAGGTCCGAAACATGTCTCGACGGTCTGCCGTACTAACTGGAAGTCCCCAGCATTGAAAAAAGTTATGAGCCCTTATAAAAAAAATAGGAGCACATTGAGGGAAACAGAAAAAAAACCTGTCATTTTAATTTTATTTTTTAAAATATGTTCCAAGGTTCCAGAGCAGTGAGAACAGCTGGTTTCATTGGTGAAAGATCCAATGGCAGATCTTCTGAGAAGATATATACTGTTAGCATATACCTTTGGCATGGGTGGGATCCATTTGCATTGTGTCTGACCAAGAGGATTAACACTGACAACAAGCAATTGCTCTTTTTGACAAGAGTAGCAAATGATGTCCTGATGCTTCTGCTAAGTGAAACCATACTTTGCCCTTTTCACTGCTTTCAAATATCTTTTAAAAGCTATGTTCATCCTTCTTATTTTATTGCAGGAGGAGACAAAGCACAGTCAAAAGAATGGCCCTTTTTGTGGTTGCCTTCTTTATTACACTCAGGAAGATGGAGACAGAACCTCTGACATCTTTAAAAAAGGAAGTGGTGAAAATTTCTGAAAAGGAGTCTTGCGTGCAGATAGAAAACAATTGTCAGAAACACAATGTGCTATTAATAAAATTGGGATTCATCTATGGGTGGGGGTATAGGCATACAGCTCAATCACATCAAAAATTAGGAACTCTGAGTTCAATGGTTTTGAAATGATATTCTGGGGAACAATGACATTCCTCTGAACTTAGAAAGGGTGACCCAAAAACTGATTTCCCACCAGTATATATCAGCCCTTCTAATGAGAGCTGCAAGAAAGTGCTGGACATATTCTGAGTAGATTTCCAGTCCAAAAACAAGATAAAGAATGTGCAAGAGTCTATACAGTCAACCCCTCATATCCATGAATTCAAGCATCTATGGATTCCACCATACTCAGCTTGAAAATATTTCACACACACCCCAAAAAGAAATGCCAAAAAAAGCAAACCTTGATTTTGTGATTTTTATAAGGGACACTATTTTATTAAGTCATTTTATATAATGGGCCTGAGCATCCACAGATTCTGGTATCCATGAGAGGTCCTAGAACCAAACCCCAGTAGATACTGTGCTGTCCAGTGCTCTCAAGTGGCCCTCCTTCCAGCTCTTTACATACTATAAAAGTTCTGTCATATGGAACTATGCCATATCTCTTCCGCACACCCCAAAACCTACCTTTGAACTACTGCAGCTCCCCACCACCACACTCAACCCAGCTACTTAGTAGCTAGTAAAGAGTAGGATGGGGTGTATGGAGAAACATCCAGCTCTATTCCTGTAGCTGGATGCTCAGTACCAAAGGTGATATCATAGCTCTGTGTCCAGCTACAGGAACTGAGCTGGGCATTGTACTGTTTCCATCTACACTGCAAAATTAATGTATTTGGACACAACTTTAACTGCCATAGCTCAATGCTGTGGAATCCTGGGATTTCTAGTTTTGTAAGATATTTAGCCTTCTCTATGAGAGAACTCTGGTGCCGCCATAAATCCCAGGATTCCACAGGATGGAGATATGAAAGTTAAAGCGGTGTTAAACTGCATTCATTCTGCAATGTGGTAGCAGCCTCTGGTCCCCACCCATCTCTCTACCAGCCAGTAAATAGAAGTGGGGAGACTTTACCCAGTAAAAGGCAGGGTTGGATGTGTGTGAGGTTGTGTGAGGTTGACATTATGGAAAGTCCAGATTGAACTTTACAATACCTCTTCCTGAATCAGGATCTGTTAATGATTAAAACTATAGGAATCCTGTAGAGTTTCAGCCTAGAGACCTTACTTCAAAAAGTGTGACAGTTGTGATATGAGTTCCTTCTCCTCCTTCACCCCCTCCTTTCTTTACCTCTGATGATGTCCTGTCCTGGGAAGTAGTATCTATGTGGATATAACTTTGTTAAATATTAGTTAATTGTAATTAATTCCTTTTTATGTTAATGAAGATATGACTACAGTACACTTGGGTTATAACATGCATACATTAAAAATAAGAAGATATAGCCTCACTCTTTTTGTGATGTAATTGTAAATTTAGACTAACTGATATTTTCAAGGTGCGCCTCATTAAACAATAGAAAAGAAATCGTTCAAGTGCTAGCTAGTGTTGTTTCATGCTGCTTAGGGATGGGGAAATTTTCAGTTTTGCTTTTACTTGCATTTTATATTTCTTTTAAATTAAAAGTCTCCCCACTATATGAAAAAAAAACCTGAGTTCTTCTAAAATGAATTGCAATTAAATTTGTCTTTCCATGCTAAGGAGAATCATGTTGTACTTGCCTAATACATAGGTGGCAAAGATAAAAAATATCTCGGGGGGGGGGGATATAATAACCTTAATTCAGCACTGCAAATATGGCAGACTAAATAGGAATTCAACATAAATTTGTAAGAGTGAAGCACTCAGAGCCCTCTGATTGGGTAGATACATTTAGTTTGGGCCCTTCCACATTTGATGTTTTTAGAATCTTGAGTTTCTCACATCCAATTTATAATAAAATTTTGCTAACTTCTTGCCCCTCCCAAAAATGGAAATTGAAATCCATCCATGTTGCTGCCTTCTGCTCTTTTGTGGGTTTTGCTCTGGCAGCAAGGTGGATGGGAGGAGAAAAGGAGAAACTTGTTTCCTACCAAAAGTTTGTAGTATTCAGCTTTGTAGTATTGTAGCTAAAAGCAATAATTGTAGGGCCTGCCCAGACTAGTGAAAAAGTGAAAGCTCTTACAACAGAAAGCCTCATTTATTACTAGTTGGGATTTCAAGGATGTGATCCACATGGACTTCTCCAGACAGCAGAAGGACAGGGAGGATTAAGGAATCTGGGTAGGCGTTCTGGTCAATAAGCAATCAGATTTCATAATGCTACAAACAATTGGCCAGTCATAGATCTCCTCTGTGTCTTTGCTCATTCTTGGTTCTGGAGACCTGAGTGGGTATGCCTTCTTTTAAAAAAAATACAATATTCCAAAAATCTTACTATCTTAAGAAAACAGCCCTGTACTTCCCCTCCCATTCAGAGAGGGAAAGGCTGAACGTCCTTTTCACTATTAGGTTACATAAGATTCTTTTCCTGACTTATTCTAAGTAGTTTGAGGCTTTTCTTCCCTCAGAACTATTTCTCTAACCCTTGGTCCTCCCACTTGCTTCAGTTTCTTCACTATTAAGTGTTTTTAATATTCTTGGTGGTGTGTTTTTGATATTGTTACTTATAAATCACTTCCAGCCATTCCTTTGTGAACTAGAATAAAATAACTTTTATTTACAGAAAGAACTTACGATGGTATCTCTTTAGTTTGTTCTTAATGCTTGTGATTATATGTACATCACTTCACTTGTTACAAATTAACTTTGAGGGGGAAACAGATGGCACAAAGGGCCATTTTGGGGGCAAGGAAGGGGAGGGGCAGCTGCACGGTGGGCGCCCCAACCCCTTCCCAAAGGCATTGTCAGAACGCCGGCCCCTCCACATGGCCGGGGCTCTGACGATGCCTTCCCGCCACAGCATCCACACATGCTGTGGTGGAAGAGTCGGCAAAGTTGTGCCGCCAGCCTTTTGCAGTGCACCTTCGGTGATATGTGGAAGGAGCGCTATTTTAGTACTCCTTCTGGGGCAGCGAAGCTGCACCGCGGGGCCGAGGTGTGGGGATACCTCGGCCCTGCGGCACAGCTTCCCAGGGTGGCCCAGGGCCACCCGTCTGCTTCCCCCCTTTGTTTCAGTTCACTCAGTGACTTCACATACACTTCAATTGTGTTTTATTTTCTTTACACACACCCTCCACTAAAGCTCATTCATGAAGAATATAAATCCTAGAAAACTCTAGCTTTAGTCCTATGTTACAATTCCACAGAATAATGTGGAGATGAGCCTTCCTTAACTGACTTTCCACTTCTCCAAAAAGGTAATACTTTAAACTGATTTCACAGGACTTCTTTTGTCCTTTTAAAATCCTTCCTCCTTATATGGAAATCTAAGAGCCTCGGCAGATGACTAATAGGGTCATCTTCAAGCCCTGGAAGAGGAGGGGCAGCCGCACGAGTGGCGCCCCTTCCTCCTCCCGAGGTTGCCCTCCCGCCGCAGTGTCCTCACGTGTTTAGGGCGCACTTTCCCTGTCTTCTGAAAGGAGAACTACTTTTGCACTCCTTTCAGGGATGCCGTCAGTGCGCCGCGGTGCGGCTGCCATGGCCCCACGGCGCACCGTCCCAGGGTGTCCCCGACGCCCTGGTCTGCATCCCCCCCATTATCCCATTAAGGCTAAACCCTTATTTCCAACTGCACTTCTGGCAGTTTTAAGACTTCTTAACAGCTCCTCCTCCTTTTTATATCTGCTGATCAGGCAGGCTCACACCTTTTTGGCAGCCTGACTAATTGACTGTTCTGAACATTCCACTTTGCCAGTGTCTGTTTACAGTCCTTTAATCAGAGCTAAACAACTGTACAACTTTTGCATAAGTTTCTTTTTCTCCTCAATGAATCCTGGATGTTTTTAAGCCTTTAGTTGAGAATAAAATGTTGCTATTTGTACTGAGAACTGCCTCTGGATGTTCTGTGACCCTTCTAATATTATGTGATTGTTTTAATGTCATGTGGTTGTTTTAAGCACACATAGAAACACACCTCTGCACTCAAGAATTATAGCAACAGATAGAGCTACCAGCAAGGACATATCTTCCATTTGTTTTCTCCCTTAATTAGTTTTAAAATTAGAAAAGTTGAGTTATATTTTTCAAAAATGCAACTATAGTAGTAAGTTATGATCTTGTAGCACCTAACTGAAAGAAAGAAGTTGGCAACTAACAGCAAAACATGTAGTAGTAAGTTGTTGGAACCACACTAACTAATTTCTTTAAATGTAATTGTTCAAGTTCTGCTTGTTCTATTGCATTCTTAAGTAGAGCCTTTGATTCCCAGGCAAGCTACAGTTGCTAATCTGTGCTAGAGGAGTGCTTTAGTTCCTGGTTGCATATGCTCCCTATGCAACTTCACTGCAGGACCACTGCTAAAAATATATGGTCTCTTATATTCCCAAAGCTGTTATTCCTTCTGTTTCTCACCAGAGTCAGTGTTAAACCACATTTTCCATCTCTTCCCAGCATGTTTTTGCTTTGCTGAAACACTCCAGCAATTATATGTTTTGTATATTGATACATTACCAAGATATAGTGGTTTGAATATTAGGCTATGACTCTGGAGACCAGGACTGATTCCCAGCTTGGCCATGAAACCTGCTGGTAACCTTGGGCAAGTCACACTCTGTCAGCCTCATGAAAAGGCAATGGTAAACCTCATCTGAACCAATCTTGTCAAGAAAACCCCATGATAAGTTCATTAGGGTAGCTATAATGACTTGAAGGCACACAACAACAACAACATCCCAGTGTAATTGCAATACAATCACCTTAAGAGTGGTTTCTTACAATACCTTATCAGTGTACAAATACAGGTCAAAATAACAAAAGGCAAAGAAGAACCCTTCATAGCTGGCTACCAAAATTCAGCAGAAAATTGCTCACATGGATTATAACCAGTGGGGAATGGAATGATATGTGCTTTGATATTGACTATCCCATTGAATCTGGAAAGTCAAGATAATAATCAATATTATATAAAATAGTCATATCATAGATGTATCTCATCAAAATCAATTTAAGGACATTTAATTTGGTGAAGATATAAATATAAATGTAGTAAAAGTTAATCAAACATGAGTGGGGGAGTTTATTTGTCAATGAATGAGGGGGTTTATTTGTTAATCAGGAAATTAATTTTATAACTACTATTTAATTCATTTTAATTATATTAATTATTAAATTGTTTGTTAATAATTAGCATGGGATTGATTTGGTAATAATGAAACTCCAACATTATACAATGGAAAAGTTGACAATTTTAAACTATTTCATGTATTTTTTTCCTTTTGAAAGGTTCATTGAGTTCCAACCCTACCACATGTTTTGGCCATGTAACCATCAAACAACCTAAAAAGAAAACAGGATCATGGAAACTGACACCTCTTTCCTCAGTACACTGGAATATAGGAGGTGGGAAAACCCTGAAAGAGTGAACCTTTTAAATGAGACAAAGGTGGGGTGCAGACGGGCAGCTATGGGCCACCTTGGGAAGCTGTGGATCAGGGCTATGGCTACCCCATGCCATGGCCCCGATCCTCCCTTTTGTGTCCCAAAAAGAGCGGCAAAATGCCACTCCTTTCAGGGGCAGCAAAAGGTGCTCTAAGAGCCAGTGAGCAGCTCTTCTTTGCCCTTTCCAGCATAGCACGTCAGAACGCTGCACTGGGAGGACGTCCTGACACCGTGTGCCATGCGTAATGGCACATGGCATCAGGATGGCATTGGGGTGGGGTTGGGGTGGCCGGCATATGGCTGCCCTGCCCCATCTATGCCTCCAGGCTGGCCTTTTGGGCCGGTCTGCAGAGGCCCAAAATCTGAGAAATGCCTCCATGTCTAGTAAAAAGTAAATCAAGGGAATGAAGAGATACCAATACATCTGTCTTTTTACAACTGTTCCTCACCTAATCTAGGATTATATATGCTCTTTCTAAATGGTGAAATGTATTTTCATCTTAAGATGAGGAAATGCTTTCATATGTCTTGAGATGTAGATAAATTCTGTGCAAAACTATTTTACACCATGAGTGCAAAATACCATTCTCTCCATTATGCCCCAAAGAGAAGAGCCATTCAGTACTATCTAGAGTAAAAGGTTTAGGGCATTGTATTTTATCTTTCTTTTGTATCTCAGTATAGATATGTACATAAAAAATCTTCTGAGAAAGCTCATGGTATAATGAGGAAATTCTGGGAATAATTAAGCATGGGATAATATATATACCCCAGTAAATGAAATACATATTTTTATTTAATGCATTGTTTTTTACCATCGAGTTGCTGCAATTAGGAAGTTGTTGGAAAGATATCAGTTAAGATTTGAAGCTTTATTTCTGAAAATGTTTTGAATTAACAACTAATTGGTAGTTTTTCCTTCATTAACTCCACACCAATGTGCCACATGTGTGTTATGAACAACAGAGGAAAAGGGCCTTCACAAAGTCCACATAATTTTGAAGTGATGTATGTAGTAATCTGATTTCTTTAAAGTTAAATACTACAGTTATTGTGTATCAAAATGTATGTTTCTTATCTATTTGCAATAATGATGCATGACCTTTAAGTTACAGAAGTACACAGAGTTGTCCACATGCTCAGTAAGGTGGTTTGGGTGTGGAGGAACTTTTCATAGTTTCATTGTCATGGACAGACAACTACCTGGTCCAGTTTAGGCTCACTGGGACCTGGAGCCTCTACAGAGGTAGCTGGCTGATTAAGATGGCCCACCCCAGGAAGCTTATGGATCCTGATGATTCTTATTTGTTTTTGGGGTGGTGGTGGTGGGGTTCCTGTTGCCTTAGCAAGTGATCCTATTGATGTCATGGCTATCCTTTGGAATGGAGAAATGACCCAGGCTGTAGACACAATTGCTCCAAAGTGTTTCCTCCCATGAGGTAGAGCCAAGTGATTCTCCTGGTTTACTAGGGAGCAGGAGGTGCTGAAATGAGAGATTCAGGGACTAGAAAGTCAATAGCAGAAAACTCAGAGCAAGTCTAATCAGACATGGGCTAGAATCAATTGGAAATATTATCCCATGGTGGTGGCGGCAGTTAAGAGATCTTGCCTCTATGCCACCACTGCAAGTGCATAGTGTCATCCAGCAGAGTTGTCCCAAGTGTTCAGAGGCCTTCTACATTCAACCCCACTAGAAGAGAATGAAGAACACTCAACAGCCCAATTTGCAAAATCATTCAGATTGTCATTGATTTGGATTTTGAAAGTGATAGAGATTCAGTGAATGTAACTTTGCTCCTGCTTGTTCCATGTTATTGGTTACATTTGGATATCTGCAGCAGATAGGATTCTTTGCGAGGTGAGAACCACTGGACCTATTCACCTATTTTTGAGTTCCTTTATGCCATTCCTTTTCTAATCCTAGTGTTGGGCTAGGCATCTCACTCATAGAATACTATTTATAATGGGAGACTAGATACCTTTAATAGAGGATTTTGCACACCATTTTGGGAATCAAAAAATATACATTTTTTGAGCTTGAGCTAACCTCTGCAAGGATCCTATCCACACCCACAGGCTGCACTGATGAAGAATGTTTTAAGTAACAAAAGATGAAGACATGTTCCCAGTGATAAAAACAACCACATTGGCACAATCCATTTTTATATCTGTGGCCAGAAGGCCAAGCTTCTGTATAGACTTGACTTCCCGGCATTTAAAACACAAAAAAGACATTGCCAATAAGATCCAGCTGACATGGTGTATTTGCAGTTAAGAGAAAATTTGACAAATAAACTTTTTGAACTGCAGGAACTGTATGTAAGGCAGTTGTCCAGAGAAAATAAACACAGATTGTCATAATACCATGTTTAGAAGATGGACATCTGTAAGACTAGTGTTAGCCTTGCTGTCAATTCATTTGTAAATGTTTGGTCTTTGCCTATAATATCCCTATTGAATATTCCTAGAATCCCAAGTGAAAATAAAGTATTGATGTCACAGAAAAGAAAGGTATTTTGAATTATCTTTAATAACTACAGTGATATTTTATTTGGACAGAGATGTAAAAATATTTTTAGGGATAGCACATTATACTAGAGGAATGGACACCATTGTCCAATCCAATCAAATTGCCCCTGCCCTCCCCCAAATCTTTTACAGAAATTTTGGGAGATAGTCTCAAGCAGGTGGGAGGCTGTAGGGAGAGGAAGGAAAGGAAAATGCCTGTTGCATGTTTCCTTATATGATGTTAGGTATAGGTCTGTGTCATTCAATATTCTAACAGTATGGCATAGAACTTTACTGGAGGTGGTTCCAGATGGATGGTCACTAACAGTCCTCAACAAAAGACATTATGAAGCCATTCTGTCCTCCCACCCCCAGCTCCTTAAATGTTTTTCTTCAGGGTGAAAAAACATGGGAAAAGTGATAGGAAAAAAGATCCAGGATGGTTATAGATGGCAAATTGCTTTCAAATACAACACCCACACACCCACTGGCCCATTTAAATTTCATTATAGAGGCAGGGCAGTTGTAGAACAAACACTTTCTCTGGACATGTCATAGATCATAGAGGAAGTTCCAAATTTTGTACCTCTTTACGTTCCAGGACATGAGTAGCATTCCCCACAGCATTCAACCAACACTTTACCTCCTATTATTTTATTCTTAAAGGAAACTACTTTTAGCAGTTTTCTTCCTTTTGAAAGGAAGTCATTGAAAACTTCTGTTTTTGAAGACTATTCAGTTTGGGACTTATTCTGCACCAAATGTGCATATTTTGTTTGTATAGAAACTAACATTTGCAGAAATATTCATTTCTGAACAGAAAATGCTGTTTCATGTGGAGAAAATGCTGTTTTGTGCACACACACACACACACACACAAATTGTGTGAATTTTGTACTGAATAAGTCTGAACTGCAAAGATTCTTGCCAGTTCAAAAGTGTGTCTGTACTGACAGAAATACTTAATACCCACGTCATAGTCACAACACATTTTCCTAGTCTGTTGCAACCCCCTTCAATGCCACACTATTATGACAAGATTGGAGAAATCTGCCATACATTTCCTTTAGGCAAACTCATGTCCGTGTAAAAGAGTAAGGATGGTCTTACAATACACGTGTGCCCTATACTTCACAGTATTTTGGCAAGTGGCTGTGTTTGCTCCATAACACGTATGATTATCCAGATTTCTCAGGCAAATGCAGAGTAAAAGACAGTGCTTTTGAAGTCAGAGCTTTGCATTGCCTGCAGATCATCAAAATGTTGTATGCCCTGGTCACAGGGGCCACAACATGAATACCTGGGGGTGGGGGACGGCCGGTGTAGACATACACTAGGATTTTCCTCATCAGGATTTTCTGTCACTTAAGAAACAAGGTAGGTTTTGAAACTACTTTTGAAATATTTTAAAGCATTCTTTCCATCCCTAATATTTTAAGTCTTCTGAATTATCCAGTTATTTAGGAAATGACTAAATCCTCCTATATTGGACTCTCCCACAGACTTAATGTTGTTCTATATCTTTATTGTCTGAGGCTTTCCTACTGCCCTACTAACATCATTGAGTGTTTCAGTTTTCTTTGGCTATGTTAGATAATTGGGGCCCCAGGAACTTTTGTGGAGGTGGATTCACAATAGCTAGCATTAGACTATTGGACAGGATGCAGTCACGAGGCCACAAATTCTTATTCATGGCAAAGGTTTAGCACTTTCCACACTGCATTTGCATTATGCACAAATGTGGAATTGTTCAGCGAGGAAGAAAAATAATCCCAGAAAACCTAGGTACATGAATTTTAAAGAGTGCTTTGTGGAATTCTGTGACACATGGGGTCTTATTAGGGGTTACTGAAGATGTAGCACTACTATTTTTTATTGTCTCAATATTTCCTTAAAGACAACCTGTTTAACAATCCATCTTGCCATGTTTTAGGATTCATTCCCAGTGAAGTGCAATAATGGTGAACTCTGACAGACTAAGGCAGTGGGCCCAGTGTATCTGTACCTCAGAACTTGTCTGAAACATCTCTGCAGAGTTTGCTCAGCAATTTCCTTGAAAAGCTTGGGAAAAGCAGCCTTCTTGAAGAGAGACACCATCACCTTGAAGTGCCCAGTCACCATTACAAGAAAGATAAATAGAAAAAGACTTCCCCAGTAGACTCTTATGTATAAGCAGATCTGACATTCTTAATGTGAGTGTCTCTTTAACTTCCCTCTTAATGTTCTGAAAATCACTTCAGAATTGTGCCATTGTTTGGACTGTATGCTTATGAAGAGTGTGTGCAGGTGTGAATGAAGTGGCATATCACAAAAGCAGGCTGTCAGAAGTGACACTAAATCAAATTGTTTAAGTTCTTCAGATATGCAGCTGAAGCTAAACAGCACTGTGGCATATGATAATTCAAGTATGCTAAACTGTATATGCTGTATGCATATGGTAGTCTTCAGAAATGATTATAGGGAAATCATGCTCTTATTCTCCAAGAAAGTATCAGCCTGTGAAGGCTTTTAAAAACTAAACATTTTATTTATTGTATTGTTCTTTAATACATATTTAAGCAAGTCATCCCATTGACTCTTGTATTGAATTACTTTCTTCCCCATCTCCCTAATCCACCATTTTCTAAAATTATAGCTGTAATCCAAACTGCCAGCAGCTATTTGTTTTCCAACTTAGAGCCTAAACTACACAGTCATTAATGAAAGAACATAGACAACAGGAGATGGTGCCCTAAAAGGCCTGGCATGCAAAGACAAAAATGTAAAAGAAGTCATGAGCATCCCAGTCCAGCACAGATAACATACCATAGCTTTTAACTTTTACCATAGCTAAAGTGTGACTATGCAATCCACAGATCCTGCAGAAATGAATGTCAGTGTTGCACAAACAACTGATTGGAAGTTTCGCCTCATGTGCTAGCTATTCATGCTGCTGTGAATGTATGAAAAATAATTGCTGTGCAATTTGCACAAGTTCTATTTGCTGCATATTGTTTTATATAAAAACTGAACTTCAGCAGTTTCTTCCAGACATGAGTTGAATGAGCAGTGGAAGATATCTAGTTCACCTTTCTATTCAATGCAGCATCTATGACAGAGGATGTGACTGGCAGTTTATTGGGCAGTTCACCTTCTGTTTAAATACCTGTGGCAAAGGAGAACCCTTCACTTATCAAGACAGTTAATTCCATGGTGAAACATTTCTCATCATTAGGAAGCGTCTCTTAATGCTGACAACCACTTATCTGCAATCCCTATCCATTGGTTCTCCTTTCTGTTTGGGCTGAATTGCATGGAGACCTATCTGCATACAACTCCTCTTACTATTTCACATGCAGACCTAAGAGAGGGGGCTTTTTTACATCCTATGGGCAGTACTATGCTTTTCTTTGTTGTTGTTGTTAGCTGCCCTTGAGTTGGTTCTGACTCATGGTGACCCTGTGGATGAAATATCTGCAAAAATCCCTATCTTCCACTGCCTTGCCCAGATCCTGCAAGCCCTTCCCCATAACCCCCCTGATTGAGTCTATCTATCTGGTCTGTGGTCTTCCTCTCTTTCTTCTACCCTCTACCTTCCCTAGCATTATTATTTTTTCTAGTGATCCGTGCCTTCTCATTATGAGGCCAAAGTATGATAGTCTCAATTTGATCATCTTTGCTTCCAATGAGAGCCCTGGGCTGATCTGTTCAAGAACCCATTTGTTTGTCTTCCTGGCTGTCCATGGTATCCTAAGTACTCTTTTCCAGCACTACATTTCAAATGAGTTGATTTTCTTTCTGTCTGCTTCCTTCACTGTCCAAGTCTCGCATCCGTACATGGTAATTGGGAATACAATAGCCTGAACGATTCTGACTTTAGTGCTTGGTTGTATGTCTTTGCTCTTCAGTATCTTTTCCAGTTCTTTCATAGCTGCCCTTCCCATTCCTAGTCTTCTTATTGCTTGACTGCAGTCTCCACTCTGGTCAATGTTTGATCCTAGATATGGTAATTCTTTAACTATTTCAATTGCCTCATTTTAGATTGATTGAATTTGTGTAGTTCTTCTGTGGTCATTATTTTTGTTTTCTTTATGTTCAGCATCAGACCTGCCTTTGCACTTTCATCTTTGACCTTTCTTATTAACTGTTCCAATTCCTGAATGTCTTCTGCTAATATTATGGTGTCATCCACATATATCAGGTTGTTAATGTTGCTTCCTCCAATCTTAACTCCTCCTTTTTCTGATTCTAATTCTGCTTTTCTTATGATGTTTCCAGCATATAAGTTAAACAAGTAGGGTGATTGGATGCAGCCTTGTCTGACCCCTTTGCCTATTGAGAACCACTCTGTTTCCTAAATTCTGTTCTGATGGCGGCCTCTTGTTCTTAATACAGATTCCTCATTAGGACTATCAGATGTAG
>CM034701.1:109345925-109370115 GCA_020142125.1 Phrynosoma platyrhinos
GAGCCAGAGGTGAAGAGCTACAACTCCCATCATCCCTGACATTTCAGTCATGCCTAGTATGAAGAGGCACTACCTTAAATCCATTAAATAATTTCTCAACATCTGGCCCATGCATCAACTATTTCTATTCTGGTCCCTCAGCCTTTGTGCTATTGTGTGTTTCTCCATGATAGAGGATTGACACCTTAATAGATTCATAGCCACCTGTCTGCCATTGCATTTTGGAAAAGTTGCAAGGGGAAGATGACACCACTAGTGATTTTTAGGTTAGAAAGGTTCTGGAAGGATGGACTAGGTCCTGGAAGGATGGAGAAAGGTCAGACTTTGGATGATAGGACACCCTTATCCTAGGAAATATTGAAAGGTTTAAGACAAGTATGGGATGATATCTGCATATATGAGGCCTTATTATTTCATTCAGTAGCTTTAACAGCCTTTTTTGGGGTGCTGCGAATCAGCAAATTATTGTTAGCATCTAAGCGTGACACTTCTTACAAAGCCTTACAATACAGTGATCTAAGTTTTTGTGACTGGTCTGTTATTCTGTTGATCAGATCCTTGAAAATCAAGCAGCACAATAAAGGTCCTCATCTTTCTCTGCAGCCTTGTTCAGATAGGTCTATTTGAACTGTTCAGGCCCTACATAATTATATACAAGCCAGGGGACACAGTCCTAGGCCCCTGTTTGTTAATCAGGATCTTTCCCTTTTAGCTAAACATCAATTATAGGCTATTACTTTCAGAGCTTTGTCTGTCTTGGGTCTAGTAAATGTCTGTTTTGCTACCCATTCCTTTGGGATTGAGGTGGCTTCTACAGCTGCTTCCATGGGTTTTGAACCATGTGCCGTCAAGAAGATTGGATGCTGGAAGTCTTCGACATACCACAAATATGTCAGGAGGCTAATTTGTTAATTTGTCTTCTTTGTTGTTGTTTTTCCAGATCTCAGTTCCTAGCCTGTGAGATATCAAGTATTACTATATGGCCACAACATGATCTACTGGGTGGCCTGGCAAACTAGGACAAGCCACTTCACTAGCCACTTGGGCCTTGATAATAATAATTTTAAAACTGATGTTATGTGGTCACCTCTAGATTTTTCTGATGACTAACCTGGCTGCCATATTTTTAATTAATTGGAGTTTCTGAGTTAGGTACAAGGGTAGTCCTATGTAGAGTGCATTACAGAAGTTCAATTGAGAGGTTACCAGAACATGCACCACTGTTTCTAGGTCTCCCAGCTCCAGGTAATGTCGCAGTTGGTGTATCAGCTGAAGTTGATAGCAGGCGCTCCTGGCCATCGCATCTATCTGAGCTGACAACTGGAGTGATGAATCCAGGAGCACTTCCAAACTACAAACACAGTCCTTTAGGGAAAGTGTGACCCCATCCAGGACCAGTGAACATATCTCCATACCTGGCTTTGGGGTTCCCACAGCAAATACTTCCATCTTATCTGGTTTTAGTTTTAGTTGGTTTTCCCTCATCCAGTCCATTACCACCTTAAGACATCCATATACAGGAGAGATGCCATCCTTAGTCACTTTAGCAGTCTGAGACATGGAGAAATATATTTGGGTGACATCAGTGCACTGATAACACTCCGCGCCATGTCTCCAGATGATCTCGCCCAGCGACTTCATGTAAATATTAAATAGCATTGGGGACAGAATAGCTCCTTGAGGTATGCCCAATTTAAACTCCCTCTTGGCTGAACAACTGTACCCAATGTTTCTAGAATCACCATCTGGAAACTGTCTGAGAGGTAGGACAAGAGCCACGGCAATGCAGTGCCTCCAATTCCCAATTCTCTCAGGCGTTCCAGAAGGATACCTTGGTCAATGATATTGAAAGCCACTGAGAGGTCCAAGAGCACCAACAGGGTCACACTTCCCCTGTCAATACCCAAATGGAGATCATTGACTAAGGTGACCATGGCAGTCTCAACTCCATATACTGCCCTAAAACCCATTTGAAATGGATCTAGATAATCTGCTTCCTCCAAGATGACTTGGAGTTGATTGGTGACTGCTCTCTCTGTTACCTTGCTCAAAAATTATAGATGGGAGGCTAGCCTGTAATTATTTTTGTCCAGGGGGTGTAGGTGTAGGGAAGGTTTTTTCAAAAGTTATTTAACCACCGTTTCTTTCAAACAAGATGGTAAACAACCTTTCCTGAAGGATGCATTGATTATAGAACTTAAAAGCATCTTGGTTGTTTCTCCCCCCTGGGTTGCCAGCCATGAGGGGCAAAGGTCAAGAGAGCAAGTCATCTTTCTCATACTGCCAAGGAGCTTGTCCACATCATCAGTACTCACTGACTTGAACTGATCCAGTTTAACAGTATACATGAAGTTGCTGGATGCTCTTCTTACTACTTCTGTAATACCGTAATGCTTGAGTCTAAGTCTTATCTTATCTGAGATATTTTATCTGTGAAATGGTTGTTCAAAGCATCACAGCAGGCTACTGTTGGTTCTAATAATGGGCTCTGGGTGGCAAGTACTTGGGTTAATTCCCTGACCACCCTGAACAGTTCTGCTGGACAAGACTTTGCAGGCGCAATGCCTGCAGAGAAGAAGGACTTCTTCTCTGCATCCATTGCCACTTTATAGGAACGAAGAAAGTTCTTATAAAGTGTCCTGTTAGATAAAAGTTGAGTCTTCCACCAGTGGCACTCTAGTCATTGTCTGGTCCATTTCATTTCTCTGCGTTCTTCGGTGTACCATGGCTTCCGATTTGAAAAGGGCCAGAAAGGACACTTAGGAGTGATTGTGTCTATGGCCTTGGTAAGATCTCTGTTCCAGGTGTTAACCAAGACCTTAACAGAATCACTGGTGTCACCAATCATTAATCCCTCAGAGCTTCCTGGTACCTGACAGGTTCCATCTGCTTTTGAGGGCGGACCATTCTAATATGTCCTCCACCCCTGAGGGGTTGAATAGTGGTTTTTAGTCCAACCTTGACCATGAAATGATCTGTCCATGGCAATGCAGTGATATCAACTACCTCCACCCACAGATATGCCTGTTCTGTACTAAAAACAACATCGAGGGTATGACCTGCACAATGTGTAGGCCTGGAGACTAATTGGGACAGGCCCATGTTTGCCTTGGAAGCCATGAACTCCTGAGCTGCATCTGTTAAGTTTGTTGAGCTGGCCTCAAAGGGGATGCTGAGGTCACCCAGGACTAAAAGCCTAGGCAACTCCAACACCAACTCCAAGACCAGTTGTGTCAGCTCAGCTAGGGAATCTGTTAGACAATGGGGTTGATGGTATACCAACAGAATCCCACGCTGTCCCTAGTCTTCAAGCATAGGTACATACACTCAATGTAGCTTCTTTTCTGGACAGGTATCTTGGTCAAAGTAAGATTGTTTTTATGGACCAAAGTACTCCTCCCCCTTGCCCACTTTCCCTTTCCTGCTCCTTGATGGAATACCTGACTGGTAGGGTCTGTGCCCATGTTACCATGCTGTCATCACCCAGACAGGTTTCCATAATGCATTCCAGGTCAACTCCCTCATCTGTCAGCACATCATAAATAGTGTGAGTTTTATTCTTAATAGCCCTGGCATTGCAAAGGAGCAGAGAAATATGATGTGGCCTGTTTTCATTGAATGGGAAGGTGGGGTCTCCACTGGCATGGCCTGTTGCCATTATTGTTTAAGGAGTGCCAAGGGCCTCCTCCCCACATGTTGGTGGTTCAGCTTGGGCGTCAATTCTTGAATACGAATTGTGTGTTTCAGAGAAGAATGTATAATCCTTAGCTTCACGGTATTTATATCTCCATACATCCATTAAATCATGTTCTGTCATTAATTTGAAAAATGTATGTGGAAGTTTACCCTGATTTTTCTTTATTGCTTTCTGAGGGGCGAATCTTCTATCTCTGGTTGAATAACGCTCTGGTTTAATAACCCCCAAGTCATGGTTACTGGTTCAAATTGTTTGGTCAGCCATGCTGCCACGCCTTGAATGGAAGTGTGGTGGTGACACCATAGCCATTGATACAGCCCAACAACGGGCTAGCAGGGAAATCCACAAGGCCCTTGATACAGGATTGGGTCACTATTTATCTCATCCCCAGATTATTTTTCAGAGGCTGGAGCTCTACAGTGCTGATGGTATTCATCTCTCTAAAACAGATAATGCTATTTTCTTAACATACCTGCAGAAAGGTGTTAAGGGTGTGCTTGATGCCTGGGTGGGAGATAGGGGCTAAGCAGACACTTGCTCGATATCTGTGGCATGATTAAATGAGAGTTATAATTCAGAGAGCACATTGGACACCATTTGGGTGGAAGGAATGTTTCTAGAACCACCTCTTAAGGCCTCAAGACCTGAGAGGTGGAAGAAAGAAATTGTCCTTGGGTCTGGCCTGAAAGTAAACCCCCTCTTTAATCCTTGCATATTGGGATAGGGACTTTCTGGTTGGACTTCCTGATGCAGGCTGGCTAGTGAGTAACCCAGAGTTTGGGTCATCGTTGAAAGTTCAGGTGTTATCATCCAAAGGAAGCTACAGAGGCATCTAGGGAAAGACACCGGCTGCAGCTGCTCCCACACTTGGCCGTTCTTCCTATTTAGTTGCAGTTCTATTAAGAAATTTATAAATCATCAATCAATAAATGGCCAAGTTTTCAACCAAGTCTTTGTGTCTTGTCTCATTATTTCTGGGACTGGGCAGCAACTACAATCATCCCTTCCAGTTTGCAGGAGATCCGTTCTACCCTTCCCCATGAATTGGGAAAATCAGCAATAATGGAGGCTCATTGATTACACACCATTATGTCCCTCCCAGCTTGTTGTCCAGGAAGGATCAAGACTGCGGACGGCAAGACCACAAATAGTGAGGGATGACTATAGTTAAATATTGCAATTTGTCTCGTGTAATTATTTATGTAGAACCATCTACATTTATATCCATTGTACACTGGATGCCCGGATAGCCTTCCATTCTGATGTTGACCAAACCCAGACATGCTTTGCCACCAATTCCATAGTCACTCAGACATGTTTGCCCTGCAAACTTATAATAGTTAATGGAGCACACCAAGGGATTCCAGAAGAAAATCAGCATGTACTATATACACCAGAGGTCGGCAACGTTCACATGCCTGGGGCTGGTCACTGGTCCCCAGGTCTTCCGCCGGGCTGGGTGGGTGGGGGAAATGGCGGCGCGTGTGCTCATGCGAGTGCGCACAGCCCCACTGCCAATGCTGCCAGCCGCCACCACCGCCATGTGCGCTGCCGCTGCTGCATCGCCACACGCATCGCAGCTGCCATTTTGTTTGCCAAAATGGCATCGAGGACTCGTTTGCACATGCAGAGTACTCCTGTGCATGTGCAAACAAGTCATGGCCACCATTTTGGCAAACAAAGTCAGCAAGGGTCAGCAGGCCGGGTGCAGCCCACAGGCTGTAACTTGCTGACCCCTGATATTCACTATAGCAAAGCCTTTTACTGCATAGATCATGAGAAGCTATGACACTCCCTTAGACATGGAAGTGCCATGCCATTTAATACTCCTAATGAGAAATCTGTACTTAAGACAAGAAGCTACTGTTAGAACAGAATATGGAGAAACAGAATTGTTCTCAATTGGCAAATGGGTCAGGCAAGGATGCATTCTATCACACTCCCTGTTCAACTTGTATGCAGAAAATATATACAAAGCATAGATTTATATTTTAGAAGAAGGAGAAATAAAGATAGGAGGAAGGAATATCAACAATCTAAGATATGGAGATGATACTATACCAGTGGTCTCACTAAGTGAGTGCAGAGAGTGTGGACTGCATCAGGTGACACCTTGAGGGGAGGTGACACCACTGCTCCTCAAACATCTGCTGTGGCTTTTACCTGTGTCCCATTAAAATGCTGAAGAGATGGTGAGAGTGAGGCAAGGGTCAGTGAGAAGAGAGAGGAGAGACCCCCAGGTTTTAAATTTTTAAAAAGTATTATTATTATTATTATTATTATTATTATTATTATTATTAACCTTTAAAAACAACACATTTTACCAACTTTTCACTTCAATCACATGAAACTATGTTCCAAAACACACTGCAGAAATAATTCAGTTTGAGACCACTTCTGCCCTGGGTCAATGTTAGGAAATTCTGGAAACTGTAGTTTTGTGAGATATTTAGCCTTCTCTGTCAAAGAGCTCTGGTGCAACAATAAGCTACAATTCTCAGGGTTCCCTAGCACTGAGCCAGGGCAGTTAAAATTGCCACAAATTGAATTATTTCTGCAGTGTGTTTTGAATCTATGTATATGTATATGTATATGCATTTGGGATGTGCATATGATATTGTAATTTAAAGGTATAATTTTAATTTGGCTAGTTGTTTATGTCACAACTATTATTATTACTTTCAGTAATATACAGGAATTACAATTAATGAGTAACATTAGTACAAAAACATTTCTAAGGATTCTGTATGGTGTATGGTGTAGTCAATGCATCAGGTGACCTAGTGACCATACCAGATGACCTAGTGATGCCCCTGCACCATACTTGTGGAAAAAATAATGGTCTTGAAACAATTACTAAGGAAATTCAAAGAAAAAAAGTGCAAAGGCAGGCATACCACTGAACATAAAGAAACCAAAAATAATGACCACTGAGAATCTATATAAATTCAACCTATATAATGAAGAAATCAAAACAAAGATTTCCCATACTTTGAAACAAGAAATAAGAAAAAGACTAATAATGGGAAGAGCAGCCATGACAGAACTAGACAAGATCCTAAAGTATAAACTGAGCACTAAAGCTAGAATTGTACAAGCCATTATATTTCCTATCTCCATGCACAGATGTGAAAGCTGGACAGTGAAGAAAGTGAATAAGAAGAAAACCAAGTCATTTGAGTTGTGATGCTGGAGAAGAGTGCTGAGGATACTGTGGATGGCCAAAAAGACAAACAAATGGGTCCTTGAACAAATCAAGCATGAACTATCCCTAGGAGCCAAGATGATAGAAACTGAGGCTATCATATTTTGGCCACATCATGAGAAGTTGTGATTCATTAGAAAAGACAATAATGTTAGGGAGGGTAGATAGTAGCAAAGAGAAAGACCGCATGCCAGGAAGGTCACAGGCCTGAGCCTGCAGGATCTAAGCAGAGCAGTGGATGATGGAGGGAGGGGCTTGACAGTATCAATATGTGTTGGGACTGACTTAAATATAGTTAACAGTAACATGCAGTGAGCACAGGAAATAACATCTGAGTTAACTTAATGATCCAGGACTTCACCTCAAGGGACATTTTCCAGGCCACAGGGTGTGTGCAGAGTTGTTTTCCCTAGAACAAATCCACTTCCTGCGATATATAAAAATGTACCACCTCAGTTGTGAGGAATGACTACTAGACTTTGTCTGATGTAAATAAGTGCTCTTATTAATTTCCAGTTAGATAGGTTGCACTGTGCTTTTGATTTAAGAGTTGAATGCAGTTAGTAATGTTTATATTAATTCCATGGGTATGATCCTATAAGCAGGAACACAGTGATTGGTGTATATGCTGGTTTTTATTTGACAAGCCCATGAAAGCTTATGCTGCATGAAAACAGTTAAGGAGCCAGAAGACTCCCAGTTGTTCACACAACTATTTTTAGAATATTTTCATAGAACACTGTCTGAAAAAACATATCCTAAGGAAGAGAAATAGTTAACACTATAGGATTTGTTATCATTTGCATCAGTTCCAAGAGATATTTTCTGATGAAAAGGCTAATAAACCAATAGCAACAAGGAAACAACATATGCAAATCTGTTCCAGTGAAAGAGTTAAAGTGCTTTATAATATAATTTTGCTTTCAGTGCCAATATAATTAGATTGTAACAAGCAAATCCCTGCAACATAACACAGCGAAAATTTGAAAATTTGATTCTGCCTGGCAAACAACCAAGTCCCTGTGTGTGTGCAAACCTGACATTAATAAGCTACAAGAGATTACATGATTTAGAAAAGAAGCACTTGGTGTTACAAAATCAAATAATAGATCTCTAGGCTATAATTAGGAGAATTGGGATTCAACAATGAAGTCATAATAATGTAATTTAGCTGTAAGTAACAGAGCCATGGAGTCACATTAGGAGGTGTGATCACATCTTTCAGCAAAGCTTCACTGTGTAGACTTATTGCTGCTACGTTTAGTCCAGTTCCCAGCAACCTGTTGGCACTGAATCATGAGTTGTCAGCCTCTTGTTCTCTAGGGGTAGTATGGCAAGGCGCCACCCATGCATTTTTATTTCAGCCTAGTGACTTTTAAGTCAAAACAATAAAATTATATATACTGACTGCAAAGTTGCCGGTGAACATTTGTATAAACAGAATGACTGTAGAGGCCATATGAGAAATAATGTGTTAAATAAGCAGTCTGTTAAGGCAATGCATTAGATGTCTACTTGAATTGTGGGCATGTAAAATCTAGTTATTTCATTAGTCCTGGGATATTTTTATTTGCATTCTGTTAAGGTATCTTAGTTTAAGGATGGGGTTCTCCCCTCACAAAACAGCTTAAGTTCTTCTCTCACTTCAAATACAGTGTTGAAAAAATAATAGAATGGCTGATGATACATGTACTGTGGGTATTGACTATAATTCATTTATGGAACTAGTATTTAATGTGACTGCTATTTCACTTGTTTGTGTAATATTCATGACATGTTCTGGGCTTCTGATTTCCATTTTTGCAGAACAATCTTGAGATTGAGATCTCTCCAGTTCTATTCTCAGAGGCAATGGTGCCACTCAGGCTGGCATCACCCAATGTGGTAACTCATGATGTCACCCACACCCCATTGACCTACTCCCATTCCACACCATACAAAATCCCTAAATGTTTTTTATTGTCACTCATCAATCATAATTCTCATATAGTAGTGACACATGCACACAAGCACCCTCCATGTGCAGAAGGTGTGTGTGTGTGTGTGCTGAAGAAACTCAGCAAGGAAAAGCAAGCTGTCCTCCTGCAGGCTTTTCCTCACTGCATTTCCTCAGCACATGCATACATGCATGTGCATGCATGTGCATTTGCACACACACGCACACACGCACACACACACACACACTTTGTCACAGGTCTGAGAGGAAAGTCATGACTGGCTCCCCCTCAGACCTGTGTGTGTGTGTGTGTACGCATATGCACACTGAAAAAGATCAACAAGGAAAAGCAAGCTTCCCTCATGCAGGCTTCTTCTTAATGCATTTCCTCAGCACACACACACACACGCACCTTTGGCATAGGTCTGAGAGGAAAGATGTGACTGGCTTCCCCCTCAGACCTGCATGGAAAGAGTATGTGTTTGTGCTGAAGAAACTCAGCAAGGAAAAGCAAGCTGTCCACCACATTTGGCAGGAACCACCTGGCTTTTACTTGCTGAGTTTCCTTAGTGCTTCTCCTTGCAGCCCCTCTTCCCACACCCCATCCTAAGCTGCACCAACTCCTTGCCATTGCCACATGTTTTTCTGCCACCCTGGACTCTCTTAGCCAGGATTGAGAGAGCTGGTAGCCATCTGGGCAGGAAAGGGAAGCAATGGTGGCAGGACAGGGTGAGTCCATGGCCCCACTGCTCTCATCATGGCCAGCACCTCTCTTTCCTGCCTGGCCAGCATCCCCACCAGTCCCAGTCACAGTTGAGAGAGGGAATAATTAGGTGTCACCCCCTCCAAGGTGTCACCTGGTCTGGTACATACCCCCCACACCCCTACTGATGCCACTGCTCAGAGGTACCACCTTAACCACCAGCCAACTGGGCCACCACATCACCTTCTGGCACAACAGAAGTGTCTTCTCCAGAGTTGCTAGATGAGACAAACCAATTTTATTAAAATTGTCTTTCTACCTTTTTTATTTTGATCTGCTTAGAAATCTGGAGCACAAGGTGTTTTGGAGGGGCCTGAAGCTTCTCCAGCTCTTCCAATCTTGGCAAAATGGTTGCCCACCCCCTCTTTCATGTTCTTCATCAGACTAAATGGGATTCAGGAGGTGGACAATCAAGAGGAGGGCACTCATATGGCCCCTTTCCTTAGGACCCCCAGTACCCTTCCTAGATACCATTCTGGTGCAAAAGTAGTAAATCAATTCCTAGTCCAACACTCAAAGCCATAAAAGGGGGTGGAGGAATAGGCCCAGAATCTGAGGCCTAAAAGCAGGAAGGCCAATAACAGCAATCAGGCCTATAGACCCCAAACCCAAACTAGGCAGCAGGCTCAAATCCAGTAGGCCAAACAGTGCTATTCCACCTGCAGCCGAATGAGAACTATCTAACCACCTCCCACCAAGTTGGCCACAAGAGCTAAAACTATCCAAAGGCCCAAACTGGGATCAGTCCTCCCTAGGCCTACATAAGGCCAAATGCTATGTCTATTAAAGCTTATTGTCCCCACGTGTCCTGCACAGATGTGCTAATTCCCAGTAAGACCTAAACAGGGCAATAGAAGGCCAAGCAAGGCCTACCAGAGCTATGTAGCAATAGAGGCATAGCAGAGTCTAAAGACCCCCAGAATTCTTGGTCTAACAAGTCTACTATGTGGCAAATAGAGGCCTAACAGAGGCCAAAGCCCACCCATAATTTGTGGCCTAAGATACTTATATCTTCGACCACGCTGAGCAACCTAATCAAAGGCTAAGACCATTCACCCAAAGATGGCTTTTAAAAAACCTACCCCTGTGGCTCCAAATGCCTAATCAAAAGTCAAGGTCAATTGCTTACCCACCTACCCATCCCAGCAATTTGGCGTAGCCACATGGCTTTAATAGACCTAACTATTAGCATGGCCTAAAAAGGCCTAGATGAGGGCTAAGGCCTGCCCACTTCACAAGCTTGAACACCCCACACAATACAATTCCCCCATAGAAACCAGTGACCCCAAACTCACTGAACACCTGCTGCAGTGATGAGTCCAATGGTGAACCAAGTGGAAACAAAGGTCTTTCACTTCACTCCTACAAAACCCACCATTCTCTGTAGTCAAAGCATAAAAATGTGTTAAAGATGGAGCAATGCACCATACACCTTGCTGCCAGTTGTCTGTCCTTGTGCTAACCCTTTCTACAGCCATCAGCACAAATCTGTCACTCAGAGGGGTGGAGCAAAGCATCCAACATATCCATGAGAAAGATCCAACAATGTGGCAAAGGAGGACATCAGGCACCTAAGTAGTCACTAGCTCTGCCACCGCCCCACATGCATAGTGTCTTGGTGCCAGGCTGCCAAATGCAATTACAGCTGGCCTCTTGACCATGAAGGCCATTAAAAATGGCCTGTTACTTCCAGCACTGTTTGCTGTGCAGGTCCACAGACATATTATGATAGAAAAGAAGATAAGGATCCCTAGTTCCGTTTAACTCAGGTGAAGATAATTTTTTTTTAATTTAAAACAATAACTTTTTTAGTCTCAATTTCTCTCCATATTTTTATGAAGAAATTTGAGAATTTTAGCAGATTCTTATCAGAAATAATCTGAATTAATTTCTTAATCAACTGTATCAGACCAAACATAGTCATAATTATGGCTGTTCCTGTATGTAAAAGATGATGTTGCACTTGCCTGCCACGTAGCTGTTAAAATGAGGAACTTTTTGGAAAGAAGTGGGAATGCTACCTCATCCCAACCAACATGGTTGAGTCCAGCAGGGGTAGGCAAACTGTCCCCTTTCAGGGCTGAGGGACTTCAGCTCCCAGAAGCCTCAGCCATGTTGGCCAATAGTCTGGGATGTTGGCCAATAGTCTGGGATTCTGGGAGCTGAAGTCTCTCGGCCCTTAAAGGGGACAGTTTGCCTACACCTGATAGAGGTTTAAGTTTAACATTTAAGAACTCAGCACTGAAAGTCCTTGGCATGTTTTCTCTGATATCTACCTTTTTAAAAACCCTCAATGTCTTTCTGTTGTGTTTATGAAGAGAATTGGGGAATCTGGAACATTTAAGTGAAAACACAAACCAAACAAAAATCATATCCATCCCTGTCTAAAACCGACAAGAAAATATTCAACAGAGATGAATACAAGTCTTCATTTAGGCATTCCTCCTTCTTACTAATAAAGACTTACTGTTGGCAGTTTGTTTGAAAAGAATTCACATGTTTTATTTGATCATAAACAACATGAACCAGCAGTTCAATGTGGCTGTTATAAATGCAATATTAGGACACATTTACAGAAGCTTAATGTTCAGGTGGGAGGGAATAGTTCCATTCTTCTCTTTGATTAATACTATATCCATTTCTGGGTGGCACATTTTAGGAATGGCACAGATAAATTGGAACATGTGTAGAGGAGGGTGAGATGTCCTATAGAAACTGTGGGGTGTAATTTAAGTTTTCAGGGTTTTAATCCTTTATACAAATATGAAAAATAAACCTATTAGAGTTTGTCTGTCTTTCATTAGCAGAGCAACAGAAATATGACCCTGAATAATTTTATTTAAAATCTTCTAAAGAATGAAGACTGACTCAGAAGGACAATGAACATGCAGTTTGTAGTCGATAAAACAATCATGGCTTTAATAAATAATTACATAAAAAATAAATCCTAATCTAACTAAAGATGGTTTGGATAAAGAGAAATCATTACCATCTTTTATATAACAGGAAGACGGAGAAGACTGTTAGACATTTTAGACACACACTGTCAGATTAGCAGTTTAGACTCTTGTGAGGGAGGCAGTCTTAAAGAGAGAGAGGCCTAAACAGGAATCCCTATCTATATAATGAGGGGAAAGAGAATGCCTAAGTTTCTTCCAGCAGGAACCACTGAAAATGTCAAGTATGTTTAACTTGAAGGTAGAGTAGTATAAAGAAAGATGTGGTCTTCATCTGAAGAAGTATCATGTAGAAAACTGGAGAGATAGAAAGTCTCTTGCTCCAGATTCCAGAATGTGAATGGATGAAAAAATGCAAGGAAGCGGATTTTAGCTAAATCTTAGGAGAAATGTCATAATGGTAAAAGATATTCAACAAAGAAAGGCACTACTTGGAAGGTGGTAGGTTCAAATACTATAGTTCCATCCTGCATTCCATTGAATGATAACTAGATTAGATAACTTCAAAAGTTCCTTTGAGGTCTGACCACATCTACAACATGGCAATATATTAGTAATTTGATAACTTGCTATTTTGCCTCCTAAAAAAAACTTTCCAGTGGCTTCTCCAAACCGAAGAGTTTATCATATGAAGGAGATATTCTTATTACCAAACTACATGTTGCATTAAATCATCAAAATGCCATGGTATTATCAGTTTATCCAAGGAAATCTGTTTTCCAAATTTTGCTCTTCTACTGACTTACAGACCTTACTGACATACAAAGGAAAAGAAAATGGCATTAACTTTGAGGTGTCTGTTTCTAATTTGAATTTATTTGGTATGTGTTAGCCAGGACTGTTTCTTTGGCTCATATCATCTATTCATTGTAACATAATAAAATAAATAAGTCATCATTAGTTTCATGAGTTGTGACTTGTGCAGTGGCTGGAACCTCATTATGACAAATGGTAACTGTTCACTGGGAAAAAGTAATGGCTGAAACTGTTGAGGTGCATTGGTATCTGTACAGGTTTTATCATACTAAACACTGGGGGAAAGCAGATGGGCGGCACGGGGCCACCCCGGGAAACTGCGGGCTGGGGGCGAGGTATCTGCACTCCTTTGCCCCAAGGCGCAGTGTCCGAGGCCCAGGAAGGAGTGCTAAAATAGCGCTCCTTCTGCAAGACGCTGAAGGTGAGCCGCAAAAGGCCTCCGGCGCACCTTCGGCACCTCTGCCGCTGCAGCATGTGCAGACGCTGCAGCGGAAGTGCGTCATCGGAGCGCTGGCCTTGCGGAGGGCCGGCCGCTTGGACAACATTTTCAGGAAGGAGTTGGGGCACCCAGCATGAGGCTCTCCCTCCCCTCCCCTTCCTGGCCTTGAAAACGGCGCTTTGTGCCATCTGCTTAGGCCCACTGTTTTTCTCTGAGCCCAATTATCTCTGAGCCCAGTTGTGAATGAGAAACGAAAAGAATCAAATTTCACTGAACTCAAGAGGACTGTTTGCCTATTATTCATGCATTTGTTCAGGCTGCAAGTCTCCCATTTTATATACTCCCATTTTATATACTTGGGAGTCATAAATAAAAAAATAAGTTGGATTTCATTTTTGTTAACACAAGGAAAGGCAGCAATTCTCTGAACCTTTTCTCTCAATTTCTGGGTTAGGAGCTGTACAGACTACACGAAATGGGAGGTAGCAAGCCTCCCCTTTGCTCACTGGATTGGGGCCATGGCAACTGCACACCATAGCCCCGATCCAGTGCTTTGCTGCTCTAAAAAGAGCTGACAAATGCCACTCCTTTTTAGAGTGGCAAAAACTACTGTTGCTGCAGTGGCGGCAGCTTTTCGGTGCTTCTTTGGTGCAGTGTGTGTGGATGCTGCACCAAGGGAGCACCCTGAAGCCTCGTGCAGTGCAGTGGGGTGCACGACGTGAAGGCTCTTTATGCTGGCTGGCTCTTTATGCTGATCTGGTCAGCCCCTTATATGAGATCCAATGTCAGTAGGATCACCTGGTTTCATACATATAGAAAATGACAAGAACACTTTTGAGAGATTCAGAAATATTTTTCCACCATTGTATAATTAAACTACAGGTGTAAATATTCTTTACTAGTGTTCTTGTCTTCAGTGAGAAAGGATTTCTTGATACAGTCAGGCATCCCTTTAACAACAACAAAAAAGGCAAGTGCTGTAAGGTGTTATTTAAATTTTAATTTCTTCACAAAACACTGTTTTTGTGCAAATGCTTTAACTCAATGCTTTTTGGACAAAAAGCAATGTTTCTGCAGAAATTTTCACAAAAAGTTTTAGGTTCTTTCTGCAGTATACATGTCCAATTAACAAACAGAACTGAAAAATATAACATGAGCAAGGCATTCCAGCTTCCAACTTCTTTAGTTGCTAAAGATGAAACTGAATTGCATTAAACATTTAGGAATGAGGCTACCTGGCTTACTTGGCCAGCCTTGTTGCTGCTGGGTAGGGGAGGATGTGAACCAGCATGTTCATTCCTGGCCAGCCATGTCCTAGCAGGCACTGCTCTGGGGCTGCTGGGGCTGTGATTGGCCAGCTGGCGGGAGGGAGGGTGGTGCTTCTGGTCCCAGCATGGGGACTACAACTCCTGACAGGCATTGGGACTGGAAGTGCTGTCCCATTGGATGGCAACTGGAAAAAGGGGCCTGGGGATTGTTCAGGAGGCTGGAAGGGGCAGGAGTTTCTGGGCCTCCTCAGGTCTTATTGGCTCTTGGGCCAATTTAAGGCCCAGATGATGCTGGAGGTCAGCTCCATTCTCACTTGGCTCTCCCCACCAACTCTGCCTCTGTTCTGTGCTGTTACAACTTTGTGCTGTCACAACTTTTGAGGCCAGTGGCATAGGTCTTGGATCTGGTGGACATTGGTACAGAGTGCTGTGTAGCACTGTGTTGGGTATTCATTGGGGACCCTGGGGTGCTGTAAGCATGTGGTGTTGCCATTGTGGGGGCAGCGCCAGATGAGCGTCCCCCAGTGACAAGAGGTAGAGATGCGAACATGCAATAAACTGGTTATCTGAGTTGTGAATGGGCAATTAACCAGTTATCCCCTTTGTCATCCCGAGGCTTGGCCATGACCAAGTAAATTGATCATCACTCAATTCAGGGATTGGTCAATGCCAGATCCAGACCTCATGAGCTTTCAGGCCACCCTACCTGTAAGCCGTTTTAATAAAGTTGTGGCTTTTTCCTCCAGCTGAGTGTGGGGTGTCTTTACTTGTGGCGCCTCCCCTCCATTGCAACATTCTGTTATTAAAATTCTTAGGTAAATGGTGGTATTATCCTCTCAACAGATATTTCGTCGTGTTAAAGTATTAAGTTTATAAATACAAAAATTCTCCCTTTTGTTTCAAAACTGCTGATGCAGATGGCAACTCAATATCAAACAGGGACAAATTGGAGAGGCCATGATATTCCAAGTTGCGCTTGCCAATAGTTGCTCTAGCTTCCTGGCCAGGACTGCAGTTTGAGATTCTTGAAGTGCATATGCAGATCTGTGGTTGTTTTGTCCACATACTACATATAATATCCTGTATCTTTGCATTGGGTCACATAAGATTGCAGATGGCAAGTGATGTCTTGTTTAACACAATAGATTCTGTTAGTCACTGTGCTCCAAAAATTGACATTTTGCTTAAGGTATTTATAGGTGATGCAATGCTTTGAATCACAAAAGTGTAAACGAGTGTAGTATAGTGGTTTGCTTGTTGGATTACAATTCTGGCGACCAGTTTGAATCCCAGTTCAGCCATAAAATCCACTGGGTGACCTTGGGCAAGTCACATCCTATCAGCCTCAGAGGCTGGTAATGACAAACCCCCACTGAAGAAACCTGTCAAGAAATCCCAGTGATATGTTTGCCTTAGGGTTCCCATAAGTCATAAACAACTTGAAGGCACACAACAACAGCAATACAGCACTGCTTTTAACAGCAACCTCTACAGATTTGCTGCCTGATGGAAAGCTATAACTGGGGGCTTGCTGATGGCTCTACCAAGACAGTCAGAATTTGTTGACAAAGAAAGGAATCTCACTTTTGATAATGTTCACTAGTCATCATTTCTGTTTTCTTTCTTTCTGCATCACATTCCCAAGTTTCTAATACCCTCAGTTTAAGTGGAATCAGTCTAGGTAAGATTTGGAAAAGTATATGCTTGTTGTTGTTGTTGTTAACTGCCCTTAAGTCGGTCCTGAGTTATGGTGACCCTGTGTATGAGACATCTCCAAGACCCTGTTTCTTCCACTGCTCTTCTTAGATCCTGCAAACTCAGGCCTGTGATCTCCTTGATTGAGCCCAAATATCTAGAATGCAGTCTTCTTCACTTTTTACTATCTTCTATGGAGATTATTGCATGCTCCTTATCCCGTCTTTTCCCGACAGGATAGACATGCATTTAACTGTCAAAAACAGGTCTTACCAAATTCTCTCATGGCTGTATGCAACCCAGGCTTATCCCATGGCTTTTCAAGGATGGGATTTTCCCGTCCTTGAAAAGCTGTGGGATAAGCCTGGGTTGCATATGGGCTACATACACCCAGCCCCAGGAGAATGTGATAAGACCAGTCTTTGACAGTTAAACACACATCTATCCCATCAGGGAAAAGATGGAATAAGGCACATGTGATAATCTCCTTCCTTTCCCAACATTATTATCTTTTCTAATTAGTCATGCCTCCTCATGATGTGGCCAAAGTACACAGCCTCAATTTGTTCATCTTGGCTTCCATGAAGATCTCAAGCTTAATCTGTTCAAGGATCCTTTTGTTTGGCTGTCCATGTTATTCTCAGCACTCTTCTACAGCACAACTCAAATGAATTATTTTTCTCATCTGCTTTTTACACTGTCCAGCTCTCACATCAGTACATGGTCATGGGGATCATAATGGTTTGGACAATTCTAACTTTAGTGCTCAGTTGTATATCAACTCTTTAGGATCTATGTACAGACAAGAAATTAGGTTTTGTTTAACTAGAAGAGACACAAGGTGGAGATTTTCCAAGGCACAAATGTCAGATAGCTACCACTGTACTTTGAATGTCAATTATAACAGGCACCTTAATTGTAATTTGTGCCTTCAATAATTATTTCCCCTAGTCCCGACATAATCCTAAACATTTATATCCAGCATATCAACAGGGAGTTAAAAAAAAATTCAGATGTACTAATGAAGTATCAGATGCCAAGAATACACAATGAGCCGTTGGATAGTATTCCATTTCAACTTCATCACAAAAGTTCCCCTGCAGCATTTTTTGGGAAAGCTTATAAAAGTGCCCTTTTTTAGATCAATAGTGTGTTGTAAGCATTTTTTGGGAGGGCTTGTAAAAGTGCCCTTTTTTAGATAAATAGTGTGTTGTAAGATCTCTTCATGCAATGTATGTTATACTGAAGAACTCTCAAACATGATCATGCTGCACACCAAATGTCCAATTTTTTTTCTCCACTATTGATTACCTTTGACATTGCTGCTGAGAAAAGCTAATGTCAGCTGAGTAGTCTCAGCTCTAACTTTTCTTCATGTATTACATGAATCAGTGAGAGGACTGGTGTTGGTGCCAATGAGAGGACTGGTGTTGGTGCCAATATTGCTCCTGGCAGATCTGCAGCCTATGCTGGCTTCTACACTGAAGCCAGTGTATGGCTTCTGAGCTGGCAGGCTGAACCATTTATCCTGCATGTAGATAACAGAGCATTGTCTAGTAGAAATTCTGAATGTCACATTTGAAGGGCCAGCAACAGAGAATAACAGCTAAAGTTGACTCTGACATTGACTGATGCAAGTGCCAAGGGATATACCACTGAGAAGCCCATGTTTGGTGGTGGCACGTCTTTTCTTGTGGAGGTCAGGCTTCTGAAAGAAGAGACTGACAAATTGTCTGGCAGGTGGGCTGCCTGGCAGGTTTACTGGAGTAAAAGAAGCCTAGATGGGTATGTGCATTGGGGGGGGGGGGAGATAGGAAGGATTATAAATTAGAGAGGGAAAGAGAAGACACATTTGCCTTTGGCCCACCTTGTGCTATTCCTGAAAACCTTTCCTATCACAGCATGCCCTCCAATATTTTACAGATGAACATGGGACCTATATGGCCAAACAACATAACAGTGTGGTTAACAAGATAACTGTTATCACTGAAGAAGAACAGAAATGCTAGGAGAGGCTGCAGCACTTTGCTTTTGCCTGAGCCTACTGGGAAAGCAAGAGTCTAGCTTTTCCTTTCCTCTCTTCTCTCTATTGTGGAGTTAATTGAGCAAAAAATACTTTTCCACTCTGAACTAATTTTCAGCCACTGAATTGAGCAGAGGATGAAGAGGGAAAGTGAAAGTAGGAGAGAAAAACTGGCACATATTGAAATCAGCTTAAAAAAATGAGGTGACAGAAAAGTAATTGGGACTCTCTCTGCCAAACTGACAGAGAATGAGGGCCTCAACTTCATTAAGGGTTTCAGTGTTCTAAATATCTTGATACCCAAATTCTTCAGACTGTGCTTCTCCTTATACCGTCTGCCTGTGGCTTAAGGACTGCCACTGAGGCTCTATTCCAAGTCCTGTCCTTCTTTATAAGTGTGCTGTAGAATTACAAAAGAGAGAGCTTTCTTTGTAGTGGCATCCCAGTTTTTGAATCCTCTTCCCCAAGAGGAATGTTTGGCATCTAATTTACAAGCTTATCAGTGCCAGTTAAGATAAGATCTTGTTACTCTGGCATTTTAATTTGTGAGACCTCCCAGTTTGTTGATGATTTTAATGCTGCTGGTTATTTTTTCTTGTGGTTGATGGTTTTCAATTTTATTGCATTGTATTAAGCTTTGCCAATAATTGGTCATTTGTACAGTATAACATTCTAGACTCTCTGATGCTGAAGAATAATGCAGCGTCTTTATTTAATTAATGTGAAGGCACTTTTTTTTCTTGCTTGCTTATTTTACAGATATTTCCCTGAATATTGAAAACATTGTTTAAATGAAACTATTCAAAACATCAAATAACTCTGGCCACATATTCAGCAGAAAATTTTGTTAAGAGAGGACATGCATTTTTGGAGACATTAAATGTTTTATCTTCCATTATATTTTCAACACAACCTTAACATTTCAAGTGCTACTACTTCTGAATAATGAAACTGACATAACTCTCTCTCTCTCTCTCTCTCATTAAAGAATAATAAAAATAAATTATTTAAGGCCAAAAAATTGAAAAGGATTCTGTGAATGGATTCCTGTCTTCTTAGGGACTTGTTTTACTCTCCCTTTGTGCTTTTTGGGTTGATAAGCAAGAGAAAAAGCTAGCAGTCTAAAAACAAAACGAAAACTCCAGTGGCTGCAGAAACAAAGAGGACATAAAAAATAGGTACCCTAGAAAAAAGAAATTTAAAAAGCAAAGCTAGCAAGAGTATAACATGAACAATAATATACAAAGAACCAGAAAATAAAAAGATAGAGGAACACAAAACAGATACAAATACTTGAACAATTGAAAAATGAAGAAATCATAATAAAACCATAATACCATAATAAAACCATAAAACCATAATAAAATAATGCTAAGAAGGAAGTCTCTTAATGCATAAATGCCACTGAGCACAGCTGTACGCTTTCAGCACCATCTTCTAAAATTGGCCATCTAATGCAAATAATACCTGGCAGGAAAAAATCAACAGGTGACAAGCATGGGATCTATTTAGCAAACAATGGTGGTGGTGGGAGCTGATTTTTACATTAAATGTATGAAATACAGAAAAACAAACAGCCAGAAAAATATATCATCCTTTGGACAACTAGTGTGTCCATTTTGATACTTGGTCTCTATGATTTCTGCAGTATAGTCCACAGATGTGACAGGAATGCCATCTGTTCTTAACTTGGTTGGTTGAATTTCAGCTTGAGCAAGCTGAAATGTTGTCTGTTGCTGTGCTTTACTGGCATTTATGGTCTGCAGTGCAGGTTGTTATCCAAACCTTTCATAATTTATATGAAACCTTCCCCCACGTCCACCTCTCTCTTGGCTTCATTCAGAAACAGTGACTTTTCTGTTGTGTTTTGCAGACCAACAACTGAGAAGCAGCTTGGTCTCAATTTCACATATCCTCCAAAATTTCACAGATGAAAAGTGGGACACATGTGGCCAGGTAACATCAGAGTGTGATCAAGATTGCAAAAGTGAGGAAATCAATGAGGAAGAATACACAAGTTAGGAGACACTGTAGCAGTTTGCGTTTTCCTGAGCCTACTGGTAAGGGCAAGACTTCATCCCTTCCTCTTTTCTCCCCTCCTTTCCTCATTGCTGAGTTAACTAACTACAAAGGGGAAAGTGGAAGGAGAAGACAGAAACTAGGACATTTTAAAAACAGCTGGTAAATGGGATGAAAAAGAATTAATCAAGACTACCAAATCAGGTCAGTTGGAGAGTATGAATTCAGAGTCAGCTGTTGCTTGGACCTTCCATCCTGTTTTTTTGGTTTTTTTAGGTGGTTCCAGTGCTGCTTTGTAACTTTAAATGTTCAGTGTGATAGCAAAAATCTAACTCTTTATTGTTTATCAAATTTAGAAAATTGATTAATGATTACATCTATCCACTGGAACATGTAGCATTTTGCCTTTCATAGAGCTATGGTACTTAATGTGGAACTTTTCCTTTCTGTTTATTAATATATCAACTTTTCCAGGGTAGGACCACTTCTATGTACCACAATCTATATGTAGTACTGCTTTCTTTATGACTGCATCACCACAACTACCTTTCCCCTCATTTTCCCAGATTTCTAAAATTAACTGAGGCCTTTAACTGTCTCTTCCACCTAGAATTTGGGCTAGGTTCATAGTAAGAAGATTTGGCTGGCTAACTAAATAAGTGCAAGATTTAACATATCTTGGCTGAGACTCTCCTTATGCCATGCTTCCTTATTTCAGCTGGCATGGCATGCTTCCTTATGCCAGCTGGCCTTTTGTAATACATGTTAGCTAGCTAGTCAGCTTTATTCACTGCAAAGTCCATCAGCAGATTTGTTAAATCTTGCATAGCTTGGCATTACATTCTTGACCAATAGAGGACTTTATCACACTGCTTTTACTCCTATGTTGGTGCAGGACATAAACTTAAACAGGGACATCTTATCACATACCTCCATGCCCTGGCAGTAGACATCTTGTACCTGGGCTGGACTTCTCCTGTACTTGGTAAAGAATGGGATTTTCCCATTCTTAACAAGGTACAGGAAAATAGGTACCAATAGATTTTCCCATTCTTTACAAGGTACAGGAGAAGTCCGGTTGGGATACAGGATGCCTACTGCCTGAGTACAGAGGTGTAGGATAAGACCCTCCTATTTAAGTTTATATCCCTTGCCTAGTGCAGGAGTAAAGATGGTGCAATAAAGTCCAGAATTAATCATATGCATTTGCTTGAGTTTTAAAAGCATTGTGTAAGGCACCTGCTCTCTGGTCTACTAATAATATATTGTGAGCTGCTTTGAGTCCCATATGGGGAAAAAAGTGGGATAGAAATTAAATTACGCAATCAATAAGTACCAACTGTTTGGTAAGAGGGTATCAGGCAGAGGGTCTTCTTATGATATCCCATTTTGGAACTTCACCTACCTGAAAGAAAAAGTGGTTCATCATTACATATTTCTGAAAGAGTTCTAAATAGTTTGGGACCTTTCACACTACCATATGATTTTACTTTAAGTTCCATGACTGCATTCCATGCAATCCTGGAATTTGAAGTTAGGTGAGACATGAACTTTTAAATACCTCCTTAATCTCCTCCCTAAATAGCACATTTCAAAATTTCATAGGATTCTGCCATGGCAGTTAAACTAAAATCATAGTGCTATAATTCTGTGACAGGCACCTTTAAAAAAATCAGTCTGCATCTTGCTGATGATCTGCATCTTTTCAAAGAAAGTATCTTTTACTTTTATTTGTTGATATGGAAATGATCTGTGACACATTCATGAATGGATGTGGTGTTTTTTATGATTTCTGAGGAAAATGTGCACTGGAAGTGGGTTAGAAAATTTTAAAATGTATATCTATCTATCCATCTATGAGTGGATACCACAGCAAATAGCTAAACAGTAGAGCAGATTGTGGCAAATAACTGCTTTTACATATATAGACTTTTCCCCTTACACTGAGCCAAAGGGAGAGAAGTCTTTCATTGCAAAGGGATTCCACTACAAGTCTTCCATTGTTAGAAGATAATTCATTTAGCCATATATATCAAGAGGTGGCTATCATATACCAAAAGTACTGTAAATTGATGTTCAGATCAGAAGAGATTTTTGCATACAGACAAGCCTTGGTAGGTATTGAGACCATAAGTTGACTCTGTCTGGGAAATCTCTCTCCATGCAGATTAAGCCAGGAACTGATGACTTGATCTTGACATGTATTGAAGTATACAGGAGACTAATGTCCCCAGAAGGGAATACACCAACAGAAATTCTTTCATAGCAACTTCACTCATCACCACCATAAAACATATGGTTGTATGAACTGACTCTTACATTTTTATCATGTCCCAAGATGTTCAGTCACTGTATCTTCCAAAAGCAGAGGGATGTACATTTGTTGCACCGAAGTAAAACTGCATCATCAGCCAAACACACAAGAGCCTCCATTAGGTCTTATCCTGCAGAACAAAACTAAAAGATTGTATGAAAAGTAAAATGCAGAAGTTAGCCTGAGGGCAGCTGTAACTTACATGCCAGCAAGTTACAACATTTTGCATAATTCCCACCCTGGGAAAAGTATGTGTGTAGAAAGTTATAGTGCATGCCAATGCTGCTGTACACAACAAATGTTCTTACAGCCTAAACTGTTTCTTCATCTTGTACAGTATGTTAATATTCATAAATTAGTGGGGGTTTTTTACAATCACTAACATAGCTCATTTTTCTTTCCCCCCTTTCTTTCCCCCCTTTTTTCTCCTAAAAGAAATCCTAGCACTTTCTTGAACAATAAAAATGTTTTCTGTGAATTCTACTGCTTTGTTATATTTGTAGGGAAGACATTGTTTAATTTTTTGCATGAGCTGAACTATAGCTCGAAATTGCCTGAAGGTTGTCAATATTGATTGGGAAACTCAAAGATGTGTTAAAGCTGATAGTGATTATTTCAGCATGTTCAAAACACTTCTTTCTTTATTTATTTTTTTGCTTGGTCCCTTACCTGGAATGTTTTAGTTTTAAAAAGAAAAAATTACAGTAAAAATAAAAAAGAAAATAGGCAACAAGGCAAATCCATTATAATTAGGGTAACAGAAAACCAGGGAATAATGTTTGAACTAAGACTCTAGAGAACAGGGTTTAAATCCCCACTCTGCCATGGTAACCCACTGGGTGACCTTGGAAAAGTCACACACTCTTAGCTTCAGAGGAAAGCAAGAGAAAATCCTCTCTGAACAAATCTTGCCAAGAAATTCCCCTATGATAAGTTCACCTTAGGGTTGTCATAAGTTGGAAAGGACTTGAAGACACACAAAAAAATTGAAAACCAATAATGGAATACTGATTTGCATTGATATATCATTTCTAGAATCAGAGGCAGTATGCCTCTGTATAATAGTTGTGATGAAGAATCATAGAATCATAGAATCATAGAATCATAGAGTTGGAAGA
>CM034701.1:109370215-109382429 GCA_020142125.1 Phrynosoma platyrhinos
ATAATAATAATAATAATAATAATAATAATAATAATAATAACCAACCTCTCTTTATGGATTGAGACGGGGAACAACAAATCAACAATAAACAACAGCAGTTAAAACACATTAATTAAAGCATTGGTTTAAAAGGATAAATAAGGCATATGCAATTTAAAACACTCCACATTTAAAACTCAGCATCTAAATTCAGAATTTAAAATTTTTCTGGATAAGCCTACTGGAAAAGACTTCAATTCTGTTTTAAATCTGACAGCATATTTTTCTGTTGAATCTCTTCCAGCAGGTCATTCCACAGTGTAGAGGTGGCTGAAGAAAAAGTCCTCTGCTGACAGCTGCCAACCTAATCCTAGCTGACTGGAGTAAATGCCCACCAGAGGACCTGAATATACAGGACAGATTATAAGGGAGGAAGCAATCCTGTAGGTAACCTGGATACAAACTATGTAGGGTTTTAAAGGTCATAACCAACACTTTGTACCTGCCTTGAAACTAATAGGCAGCCAGTGGAGTGATTATAATATTGGTGTGATATGATCACTCATGGATGGTCCAGTATTCACCCTGACTGCTGTGTTTTGAACTAATTGAAGTTTCCAGTTTGGTAGAGAGGTAGCCCAATGTGCAGCACATTGCAAAATTCCAGCGTTGAAGTTACCAGTATGTGCACTACCATCTTTAGATCCTCCAGCTAGGTAGGATGTGTAAAAGCTAGTGATGAGAAAAACAAAGGCATCCTGTAAGACCCATGCATGACTGGAGATCATATGATGCTGAAGTAAAGGAGAACATGGTCTGGTCATTGCCTGCATGAGGGCTTGCTTGATAACCATGACTTCCAACTGAGAAGAATTACCACTCCAGGGATTTAGAGCTCCAAAAAAATCATAGCAATTATTTTCCCACTTCTCTATATTGAACTGTGGTCCCAAAGACATGGAAAGCTTTGGCACTCAGACTTGCATCTTCTGGCTTTCTGTGTAGTATATACTTGTTATACTTCATTTCACCATTTGCCATTAAGTTCAGAACTGATAGGACACATGTCTTTTCCATCAAGTTACAAAATGTTTTCTTAAAAGGAAATGAGAGGTCTTCTTAATTAGAAATATAAAGGTGAAATAGCATTCTTGTAACCAGGCTATATCTCAAACCACAGATCTTTGATAAAGGTAGTTGCTGTCAGTACTTATTTTGTTGAATAATAATTGCTCTGGTTAAAACACGATACCCAGTCACATGACTAACTGAGCTAGTCACCAAAAGTAATTTTATTTATCAATTATTTAAACTGAATTTGTGATTATCCATTGAAGCAATGTTTTGTGTTTTTTTGTTGTTTTTTGCATAGAATAAGTCTTTTCTTTTTAGGGAATTGCAGCATGATAAATAAATGAATAAAGACTTGTAGCAGTGTATATCTCAGTGAAGAAAGCACTTGTGCTGTGAAAGCATCCCTATCAGAAAACTTAGAAATCACAATATTCCCTGTGGTCCCACTGTTCTGTATTAAAAAATAACTAAAGACTCCAGATGTATTTTCTCTCCAATACATAAAATGCATTTTATGCAACAATGCCCAAGATGAGAAACTGACTTGGCAGAGCTTACAAATATTCTACATTACTTCTTTCACATAGGGCTGCTGCTTCAGCAAGGCAGGCTTGAGGGCTGTTGTGGGTGTCATAGTGTTTTGGTTGAATTAAAATTCATGACAAATCTTGCTTGCATAAATAAATCAAAGAGGCAAAAGTAAAGTTTAAATACCCATACACTGTAGCTGCCATTATGCCAAAGAAGATTCATAGCATAATTTCAAATTTGTTATGTAGTTCAGTGGTTGAGAAGAAAATGCACCAGGTTGAATGGATTAGGAGTGTCAAAATTATTACACATAGGTATCATAACTGGGCATGTGGATAGAGACATATAAAAATTACACACTAATCTATTTATATATACATAAGTTCATCTCTTCCACATTCAAAACACTTTTGTACAGCAAGATTTAATCTTGACTAATTTGTTGTTGTGTACCTTCAAGTCACTTATGGTGAGCCTAAAGTGAAACAAACAGGATAAAACAAACAGGGTTTTCTTGGCCAATTTATTCAAAGGGGGTTGCTTTTGTCTTTCTCCAAGGAGTGTTATCATACAGGGAAAATTGGAAGTTTAAGTGGGTAAGAACCCACAGTTATCCAACATATTAGGCTCAATAACATAAATGGTTTTCACATGATGTTGCATGCAAACCGCATAGAATCTGACAAGAAAGTGACATGAACCAGCAAATAGGCATTTTGGGAAAATCTGTTGAATTCATTTCCATTGCATTCACAATATCGCTTTTTGTGCAATTGCTATAGTGTGAAAGCTATTTGCGAGATTCTCCCCATTTTTGTACTTGTTGCCAGATTTCCCACAGTTCTTTTGGGGCGAGCTTACTTCCAGTGCTGCTTTGTTGTGCTGAGAAGGCCACAGCCTTTTATGCTTCAGCTAGGGCTCTTAAAGTAAAAGCTGCAGAAGCAAAGGCAGGGACACACACACATACACACAAAGAAAAAGCTTGCTTCTCTCCCTCGCAGGCCTCTCTCTGTGTGAATATTTCTTCTCTTCTAGCCTTCCCCCCATAGCAGGGCTCTTAAAGGAACAGTTGCTGAGGGAAGGCAGGGACACAGCAAGAGTGTGAGAGAAGTTTACTTCCAGTGCTGCTTTGTCATGCCTGGTTGCTGAGAGGGACACAGATTTTTTTGCTGTTTTTCTAGATTTCCTACTTCTTTTGGGTAATCTTTTTTAAAACCTTTTTATTTAGGTTTGATGCCATTTCTTGGAAAGTAAGGGACAGTACATTATATTTTAATAAAGAAAATTGTGTAAATAAAATTGGTTTTTTTTCCCTGAGTGATGGAGGCCAGCATGCCTGGGCTTCTATTCTGCTGATAATTTTAATTTACTTCTGGATATTGAGGGAGAAAGTTGCAATATGTTAGATCAGAGCTAAATGGTGCAGCCCTACTCCTCCCTTCCATCTTGATATATTTTGGAAACACAAAAGCTCTGTCAATCATACTCAGTCATGTACCATGCTTTATTAACACTTATTGTTTATTATATATCATATTGTTTATTATTGTTTATTAAAATTTAAAAATTGGGTTAACTAATTTTAGGTAATTAGAAGATGCATATTAGAAGATGGTATTCTAATTACTGATTTATTTCACTGATAATCATTGACAGTAAAGAGGCTTCCCATTCCTGTTTTATAAGGCCTCATTTACCATTGAAGGTTAGGAATGTAGAAAACTACTCACTAAAACCAGTGGTCTTTTGGCCTAATATTGCCCATCTTGGACATCAGCAGCTCCACATGTTTTCTGCTCTACTTTTTAAAAGTGTTTTTATTTGTGAGCTGCCTTGGGTCCCTTTGTGGGAGAAAGGCAGCATACAAATGAAATGAAATAAATACTACAAAGCATAGAAATAATGAGTTACAAATAACTAAGTAACTATAATGTCTTAATCCTGATCTATGACCTATGAATTCACTTTCATGGTTGTTGCACTATTTCATTGCTTGAATGTATTCCCAAAACCCACCTTTGAAGCCATGCAGCCTCTATGGACAAATAAGGACAAATAAAATTAGTATTTTATGAGAATAGCATATGTCAATTAGAAATGTATATTTACAGAATGAGTTATAACAAATATTGTGAAGTTATTTGTCACTGGTATCTCATAACAGGAAATATTTTATTCTATATTTATTTACTTCATTTGTATGCTGCCTTTCTCTCAGAATGGACCCAAGGTGACTACTAGCTATAATAATATAATATAATATAATATAATATAATATAATATAATATAATATAATAGCTACTAGGTATTGATAACTCAATATATTGTTACTGGGAAAATCCATGTTCCTAGCAATTACTATGAGGATTGCAGCTAAACCCATAGGAAATCAAGAAGCTATGGAGTAGGGGATTTGAGTGGGAGGCAGGCTGAAGACACCATTGCCTCATAGCACTCTGTCATTGTGAGCCTTAGCATCACTACAACACTGGATTCAATGAACTATAGTAACAATTTCCAGGAAATTTTCACCATTTGAGCACAACTGCCACTCCAACAGAATCAGATCAATGCACAAGACCATGTAATGGGTTTAAGGTCAAATAGTGCTCATTAATTAATGTGAACAACATAAAGGATGTTAAAAGGATACCCAGAGTATTTTGTCAAGCTTACAACTATATGAGATGAGTATTTGATAATAGAGACATACGTTGTGCAGAGAGGGCTAAGCTTGTGAGAAATAATGAATGTATGTAAATATAATATAAAATACAAAAATACAAAAAAAAAAAAGCCAGAATGAACCTTTTTTTCCTCCCTAGACACCCCATCAGAAACTTCAGAGTAGCAATCCACAGGAAAATCAATTCTGGTGAATGTACAGAACATGCAGTGGCAGAATAGAAATTAATTTTAAAAATTGACAGTGTCAATCAGGATCTAACCAGGGACTGCAGTTTCCTCTTGAATTATAATATCAAGGAGAAACACTTCTGATTTTTTATTGTGAGTTTTCCAAAGTATAGTTGCAGTGTATGAGGTATCTTGTAGGAAAGTGTCCTTTAAAAGATAAAAATGAAAGCCTATGGTTACTGTTTCTTTGCTCCTGATTGCAATTCTCCTTTCCATTCTAGTGTCCTAGGTACCTTTTTATGTGAGCTTAAATAATTCAAAACACCTTGTGACATCCAAATATTTTAGACTATAACACTGATGAGCCCCGACTATTGACAATACTGGTCTAAAACATTTGGAGGACACCAGGTTCAGGAAGACTAGCTTTAATTTTACTTTTCATCCATGTGCAAAAATTGTGTGGCCACGCTTTGTCTAATTCCTTATTTAAATTTTATTTTTATAATTAGCTGTACTAGATTTATGGGTGTTGACTAAAAGTTTATGAAAAGAATCTCCATTACATTGTTGTATTCAATTTTGGAATCAGAGGAAAGAGAAGGGACTCCCACACTCAAACTACCAAAAGGTGAAAGCCATGCACATCTTCAGTTTCATTTACAAAGCCCTGGGCTAATAGAAATAACAACATGTGTGCCACTCCTAGCATTTTTTCTTTCTCCCAAGATAGTATAGCTGCATAGCCATTGTTGACTGGTAAAGTACAGCATTTGCAAATATAGGGGGTAAGCAGAGGGCGGCCATGGGCCACCCCAGGAAGCTGCGCCGTGGGACTGAAGCATCCCCACGCCTCGGTCCAGCAGCGCAGCTTTGCCGCCCCTGAAAGGAGTGCTAAATTGGCACTCCTTTCACAAGTTGACAAAGGAGCACAGCAAAAGGCTACGGCACACCTTTGGCAACTCTTCTGCCGCAGCGTGTGCAAATGCTGTGGCGGGAGGTCCTCCTCGGAGCGCTGGCTGTGCGGAGGGCCGGCTGCTCCGAGGACGACCTGGGGAAGGGGTTGCAGCGCCGATCATGTGGCTGCCCCTCCCCTTCCCTGCCCCCAAGACCGCCCTTTAAGCCGTCTGCTTAGGGGGATAGTCAGGAATCCTCTTTGTAACTTGTACAGGTGTAAACTACTTTACTATTTCTTCCAACATTATTTAAAGTGGTGCCTAATATTTTTTTTTATGCAGTGGCTTTGAAAGCTGCACATTGGTTAGTAGATTTTATCCAGTGCAGCTTAATCCTGCAGCTTCCTTTTGCCTTTACCCTTCAGCTATGCTGATCATCTAGAATATATATTACTTCACCTGCTTTAAGTAGGATCTCACCCATTGTACCACCAGTCCAGTGCCGCAACATCCATTTAAATTTCTCTGGCATTAAACTTGGAAAGATCTTTGACAGAAGCTCCCTGTCACAGTAGAAAATATCTTGCTGCTGTTATGTGCCTTCAACTCATTTCTGATTTATGGTGATCCTAAGGTGAACCTGTCATAGGGTTTTCTTGGCAAGATTTATTTGGAGAAGGTTTGCCATTGCCTTCCCCTGAGGTTGAGAGCATGTGACTTCCTCAGGTTGGTTCATGGTTGAGCTGGAAATCGAGCTCTGGTCTCCAGAATCACAGTCCAGCACCCAAACAATTATGTGACACTGTCTCGATATCATGCCAGGTGAGGGAATGTAAGTCCATTAGTCATAGACTACTCTGCAGTAGGTGACATAGGAAAGGAAAGTTTCACAGCATGACTTGAAATCCACCTGTATAATGTTGGATGTAGCCCACCTGGTAGATGTTTTGATATCATATACACATGTAACAATAGATCATGTCAGTGCAAAACTGGACTGAAATAAGCTGACAAATTAGGAGTAGAGTGATAAGTTTTTTTTACTCCCAGTTGTTCAAGAGTAGAAACAATTGTTAAAGTATTAGCATCAATGCCTGTGTGTAGTTCTATGCTTTCCTTTGGAAAAGGGCAGTGTCTTCTCCCCAGAAATACTGGTGAATGTTCTACATGCATCCTGTTTATTTACCAGAAGCTCAGATCAAGTTGTTTTTAACAAATACCTGTACATGCTTGTTGCTGCTCTGCTGCTGCTGCTAAATTGATTTAACCACAAAAAACTAAAGCGATGATTCTAACAGCAACAACAAAAATCATACTATTCTTTTCTTTTTAGATTAGAAGGTATAGTCAAAGAAATTGGTGGGGAACAAGAAATACTGGGTATGAAAATTTCATTTCTGATAATAAAAATAATAATTTAAAAAACCCACAATTACCACCCCCCCGGGAAGCCAAGTGTATGCTTGGACTGATTGCATCTTCAAAATTGCTCTGTTCTTTAATTCTCAATTCATGTATCTCATGACATGCTATTATGTACCTAGCTCCACTTAGTGGATATGGAAGTTCAAATAATATGCAATCCACATTGACAGAGTCAACTTGAGTGTTGACTAACATATGTCAACAGATATGGAAAACAAAATGATGGCCAACAGAGTGGAAGTGGTCAATATACATCCCCATCCACAAAAAGGGACTGTGGAAACTATAGGACCATAGCATTGATCGCTCGCGCAAACAAAATCATGCTCAAAATTCTGCAACATAGACTCCAACCATACATAGAGACAGAAATCCCAGAGGTCCAAGCAGGGTGCAGAGAAGGAAGAGGCACAAGGGACCACATTGCAAATATGTGATGGCTAATGGAGAGTACCAGGGAATTCCAAAAGAAAATCAGCATGTGCTTTATAGACTACAGCAAAGCTTTTGACTGCGTAGTTCATGAAAGGCTATGGAATGCCCTTAAAGACATGGAGGTGCCAACACATCTGATAGTTCTGATGAGGAATCTGTACTCAGGACAAGAGGCTACTGTCAGAACAGAACATGGAGAAACAGAATGGTTCCCAATTGGCAAAGGAGTCAGACAAGGTTGCATACTTTCACCCTATCTGTTCAACTTTTATGCAGAACATATTATAAGAAAAACAGTCTTGGATACAGAAGAAGGAGGAGTGAACATAGGAGGAAGGAATATCAACAGTCTAAAATATGCAGATGGCATCACAATACTAGCAGAAAAACTCACAGACCTGGAACACCTACTAAGGAAGATCACAGAAGAAAGTGCAAAGGCAGGTTTAATGTTGAACATAAAGAAAACAAAAATAATGACCAGTGAGAACTTTCACCCATACCTAGGATCAAACGTTGATAGAAGTGGGGACTGCATCAGGAAATCAGGAGAAGTTTAAGAATGGGGAGGGTGGCTATGAAAGAACTAGAAAATATTCTAAAATGCAAAATTATACAACTCAGCACAAAAGTTAGAATAATACAAGCCATTGTACTCCCAATTACCATGTATGGAGGTGAGAGCTGGACAGTTAAGAAAGATGATAGGAAGAAAATCAATTCATTTGAAATATGGTGCTGGAGAAGAGTGTTGAGCATCCCATGGACAACCACAAAGACAAACAAATCGGTCTTAGAGCAGATCAAGCTGGAATCTCCCTGGAAGCCAAGATGACCAAACTGAGGCTGTTGACACATCATGAGAAGAGAAGACTCATTTGAAAAGGCAATAATGCTGGGAAAAGTGGAGGGAAGTAGGAACAGAGGAAGGCCATATGCCAGATGGATGGATTCTATTAAGGAGGTCATGGGTATGGGTTTGCAGGATTTAAACAGAGCAGTGGAGGACAGGGGGTCTTGAAGATATCTTATCCATAGAGTCACCATGGGTTGAGATCAACTTGAGGGCAGTTAGGAACAACAAAATTATTGGTGATGATGGTGGCAGTTTTGGAAGCTGAGGGTTTTCACAACTCTGTATCACATAGCCAAAAATAGTTCCAGAGAAAGAAAGCAGCAAGTATCCCAAAATGAAGGCTGAACTTCAGTAAGCAGCTGTGATATATTCAAGATAGCAGATCATTTGCTTGGTTATGATGAAGAATGTTTCCAAGGGCAGGAATTCCTTTGGGTGGTGGATAGCTACTGAAAATTATACGGCAGTAGTAGGTGATGTGCACAATGTATAAATTGAGAAAGTATGTACTTTCTTCCCTATGTATAGTTTTCCTTATGTCAGTCACTTATTTTATACTGCATGAGTGTGATTATTTTTCAGTTTCCATGCTATGTCAGTTCACCTAGGTGGTGAACAGACTCAATTTCACTGAAAGCAACAGAGTGTGATTATCAAGAATTACTTCCACTGGGCAGAGTTTGTGTAGTCCTTCTGTTAGGAGAACAAGAGTAAACAATGAACCACCTTCACTGAAACTTGAGAAACATCACACTAGTTACATCTTCATAAAGCTAACATTTTCCCCATCAATGCTCAATCAACTTACCTAAGAACTGAACCAGTCAGAAAACAAGCTTGTTTAAGTAAGTTAAACTGGGCATCTGTTTAGGGGAGAAAACAACCCAGATCATCCAAATTCTTCTTTTACTCTGAGAAAATGAAATGCTCTCTCTCCATATGCCATTTAAATGGCATGGGGTTTTTTTTCTTGGAAAAAAAGTAGTTTACATTCAATAAATGACTTACAATGTGAAACTTCAAGCATCCGACAGGGTGATGTAGCAGCTACTGAGCTTCATGCTAAACCAGAGTTAGCATGCAATCTTGTACCCACTTTTCTGGAAATGGACTCAATCATAGACCCCAAAAGGGGGAGGGGGGGCTCAGGAGCCCCCAAGTCTAGGGTTGGGGGGGCTGAGCCTCCCCTGAAATGAGCTGGAAATTGGACCGCCAAGACTGCTGTGTAGTTGAACAAGAAGTGTACATAATGATCAAGGACTAAGAAATATTAGGATAATAGTTCTTATTGAGTCCTCCAAAGAAGAATAAAGGCTAATGGGAGTGCAATTGGGCAGTCAAAATGACAGAAAACATATGTGCATGCATAATGGGACACACACACCCCATGCATCTACTGCAGTTGTGTGACTGAACATAAACCAGTACAGGGAACACATATACCCCTTGTACCAATGTGATTACATGATGAGGGTTCCATGGTGCTTTCCAAATTGTTTTCAGTTTGTATTAAAATAGCTGTGTGTGGAGGTAAAGGGGTCAAATCAAGGCAGGACACTACACAGTGGAGCTGGGATACAGCTTTCATGGCAATTCAGGCCAGGATTCAAAACCCTGCTCAGGCATGGAAACACACTGAGTGATCTTAGGCAAGTAGCACTCTCTCAGCTGTGGAGAAAACAAAAGCAACGTCCCTCTGAGCAAATCTTGCTAAGAAATCCCAATGATAGGTTTGCCTTAAAATAATAAAATTATAGAGTTGGAAGAGACCATAAGAGCCATCCAGTCCAGGAACACATAATCAAAGCACTCCCAACAGATGGCCATCTAGCTTTTGTTTGAAAACCTCTAAGGAAGCAGAATCTACTACAGTCCGAGGCAGTGTATTCCACATCTGGACAGCTCTCACCATGAGGAAGTTCTTCCTCATGTTTAGGTAGAATCCATTTGTGACGAACCACTCCTGCCACCTTGACTATTTCACTCTTTTAAAATTTTATGTGACTGGCTTCATAGCCCTCGTCACCTCCCAGTCCAATACCTATTAATAACACACTGGTAGCGCTTGTTCAAAAGTCTCACACAGAGGCCAAAATAGGGTTTATAAAATAGAAGATGGTTTTATTGTGTTTCAAACATACAGGCACACTTCTTGGTTTTCAAATTTGTTAATAATATTACCTAGTTACAGTTTCAAGTGTATTGTACCTATTTCAAATACAATTCCTTAGCTGTTTCTATGATTACAATCTAACCACACAGACACTCTGTATACTAGAGCTCTGTTGAACCACAAAGAGTTCTTTTTTCTTGTTTTGACTCTTATCTTTGCTCCACTTGTGGGGGAAGCAGATGGGCGGCACAGGGCCGCCCCAGGAAGCTGCGCCATAGGGCCAAGGCATCCCCATTCCTCGGCCCAGCGACGCAGCTTCGCTGCCCCTGGAAGGAGCGATAAAATAGCTCTCCTTCTGCAAATCACTGAAGGTGTGCCACAAAAGGCTGCCGGTGCACCTTCAGCAACTCTTCCGCTGCAGCATGTACGGCTGCTGCAGCGGGAGGGCATCCTCGGGACGCCAGCCGTACGGAGGGCTGGCTGCTCCGGGGACGTTTTGGGGAAGGGGTTGGGGCGCCCAGCGTGTGGCTGCCCCTCCCCTTCCTTGCTCTGCAGACGGCGCAAAGCGCCGTCTGCTTAGCCTTTTAGTTCCCTCAGGAACAATCTACAGCCTCTGACTTAAGGTACTGCCTCACTGTACCCCTGTCTAAATCAGATCCAACTGACACTCTCCTAGGTTCCGAGCCTTCTGTTCCACAATTCCTAACTGCCTAACTCCCTAACTGACTATATCCCTCACTACCTGAACTATTTATCTCCTTCCAGCTGCTCTCTCATTGGCTGGTTCCAGCTGTCTCAGGTTTGGTCAGCTGTCTTCTGGTCTTCACAGCTCCCTGCTGTCTTTCTGTTCATCGCACCATTTTCCTGTAGTTTAAATCCATTGCTCCTAGACTCTGGAGCAGCAGAAAACAAGCTTGCTCTTTCTTCCATAAGACATCTGTTCAAATATTTATATTTATGAATATTTAGCATCCTTCCTAGTATTGATGACAGGCTGACTGGGTGGTAATAATCTGGCTTTCCTTTTCCTCCCATTATGAAGATTGGGACAACATTTGCCCTCCTCCAGTCTTCTGGAATATCTTAGGGCTCATTCCCACTATGATTTGAAGCGATTTGCTGATTGCTGTATATGTGTCTTGTGCCCACTGGGAACGGTTTCAGATGCGACTGTGATCGTTCTGACTCGCTTTGAAGAAAGACAAATAAAAAAAAATGCACTTTTTGAAAAGTATTTTTTGGTCGTTCTTTTGAAAAGAATTGATTAGCAAGTGTGTTCAGCGAGTGGGAACAACAAACCTGAATCACATCAAACTGGAGGGAAGGGAGTAATGGCAGAGGGTTGGGTGAGGGTGTAACCCATCCCCTACTAAGTTTTTGAGAAATCTGCCATTTTTCCCCTCTCCTTTCCCAAGACCCATCCTACACTCCAACCTTCTGCCCAGGAGGAATTCCAAAACGTCCTCCATTCTGAGCATGACTAGGAAGCATGAATTTATATGTGTGTTTTTAGCATGTGTGTGTGTGTGTGTGTGTGTGTGTGATGTCCCTCATTTTTCCTGGCAGGTCCTCCATTTGGTGGTGTCTTGCTCTTCCTTTCAGTGAGGGCATCCATCCACCCTGGTCCTGGGTTCCAGGGTCCTTTCCCCACCCAGGCCATCAAACCCCCGAGGAGACCCAGCCAAGGACTCAGGGTTCAAATCCCCACTTAGCTAGCTCCTATAGAATCCAGGGTCCTAACAAAGTCCTAATAGCCACTTACCCACAAGTATGTGCCATTGCAATAGGGGGATTTACATCTGAGTAGAGAGCCAGGCTGGCATAGTGCCTTGAGCATTGGACTAGGACTCTGGAGACCAGGTTTTGAATCCCCACTGAGCCATGGATACCCACCTTGAGCAAGTCCCACTCTCTCAGGCTCAGAGGAGTCTTTTTAGTAGTAGTAAACCTTCCTCTGAAGAAACTGGCCAACAAAATTCTGTGGTAGGGTTCCATTAGGGTCATCCTACTTTCCCAAGACCCATCCTACATTTCAACCTTCTGCCCAGG
>CM034701.1:109382529-109394519 GCA_020142125.1 Phrynosoma platyrhinos
AAAAAAAGACTGGGATGGAGCACCAAGTGGGAATGACAATCGTGTCAAAAAAGAAACAAATGCATGGAATAAGGAAATAATTTGCTTTCATAGTGGGAAACTACACATCAGCCTGAATCGATTAAGTGACCCGGTGTCAATGCGATTCACAAACTGGATTAAATGCAAGTGGGAATGAGCCTTTAGTGTTGCCACAATTCAGGAACAACTTGAAGGCACATAAGAACATTAGCATCCTCTTTGTATGAGCTTCAGTTTCAGTATTTGTGATGGCCTCAATGGTAAGATGCCATTTTTGTTCTATTAGTAACCTTATGCTTCCAAAATAAATTTCCATATACTAGAGTAAGCATTTACCTTTAGAGAAATGCCTAAGCCCAGAATTACCACAAACAATCATTGTACATGCAAAAAAAGAAAAATTAAACTGTGATAGTAACAATTGCTTCTCATCTAAGCTGCTTTAAGATGACAGGCATCAATTTAGAAATTACACAAAACCCATAAGGTTTTAAAGTATCTCCAGATCCAGAGAGTTTCACTGTATTCTGTTGAGATACAATACAGATAGAGGAAAAAGAAGCAATCCAATCTATTGGGGAAAGTAGACATGCAATAAATTTTCTAATGTCACTATGAATCCAGATTCTGAAATGCTGAAAGAAGAGGGAAAATACCCAGAAAGGATTCAATAATAGGCTTACATTAAACCAAATAAAATCATTTTCAAATGACTGAAGAGAAACAGTGAATGGAAGAAAAATGCCCTTGGGTCTGCAGTCTGTTTATGCACTGCCTATTATACCTTTTCATCACAATTACCTAAAGTGGTACATTTGTATTTCTGTAATGTATGGAATTCATTACATAGTTTTGCAATGAAATTATCACACTGTGGCTGGGACATCTGCACCCTGTCATGTATCATTCTATTCATTTCTAGTTAATTTAATCCTAATATCTGCCTACATGACAAGACAGATGTTCAGCTATACTGCAGCTTCTATAGTTTCTGCCTGGAAGAAACTTTCAGACATTGCAAGGAATGACATATTTTAGGCAAACACCTTATGGGCTTTAAAAATGTTTTTTGTTCATTTTCTGTTCAATTAGCAGCCTTAGTCATAAAAATCAATGCATACCAATGGAATCTTAAATAATATTGACCCTAATGTCCCTTTCTCTCATTTATATTGAATTGCTTTCTAAAAACAACAAAAAAAATAACAACTTTTAATAACATGCTGGATGTGGGAAGATATCAAGCATTGTGGCTCAGAGAAATTAACCTAGAGCTTTCTTATGCTGTCATTAATTTTGATCTCTGCTTTTATATTAAACCATTAGCAGATGAAATGACTGGCAGTTGACTATAATGATGCATATCAAGGGTCTAAAATGACAAGGTGCTAAATACATGATTCTAACTCTGTGAAGATATTAAATATGAGCTTAGCATTTGCAGATAGGTAATTCCTTTTCTATGTCTATTAAAAAGGAAGCAACAGTGCTACCATATTATATTATCAGGATGGTGATTTGTTAATAGACTCACTTGCAGTATGACTACCAGAACAGTAATAAAATAAGAGTGAACAGAACAAAGCATTTAACAACCTAATAAACAGCATTTATCCTAAACATTACCATCATCTTATTTTCACATCTAATATCTGGGGGCATTTCTTTATTCTAGAAGGCCTCAAACATTTTCAGGTTTTTCTACACTACTTTGGAAACACAATTCAATAACAATTGTGTACAATCCATCTGTCCATGGAGGACTGCCATTATCTTTTTACTTTGCTCTGAATATCTGGTTAGACTTGCATTAGGTTGTATTGCAAATTCCTACATCTTTCAGGGGCCACCTTTTTTCTTTGAAAGTGGTTCATGGCATCAGTAATGGGGAAGGTGAAATGTTGTGGAGTCTCCCCATTCCCCCTCCTCCTGCCACCCTTTCCAATTGCTATGTTTCTATGCACCCTTCTGTCTTCTCTGTCAGGCACTCATCCATGCATCCACCAATTCACTCCCACTCATCCCCATAGTCTTCTGCAGCTGCTAATTTGTTTTTATCAAACACTGGACAGCATAGGAAGGCAGCAAAAGGAATGAATTCAAAATCTCCTTACAATTTCCACCCACACCTTTTCAGTTGACTGGTATGTTATCAAGATGGTGGGAAACAACTGGTCAACAAGAAAGAAGAGTTTCACAGTTTGTGTCTGCATCCGCATTAACTGCCACGACATCATACTGTGGAATTCTGGGATTTGTAGTTTTATGAGATATTTAGCTTTCTCTGATAGAGAATGCTGGTGCCACAACAAACTACCAATCCCAGGATGCCATAAGATGGAGCCATGTCAGTTAAAGAGGTGTCAAACTGCATTAGTTTTGTTGTGTTGCAGCAGCCTCTGTTCAACAGCATGATACTGCAAGCCAACCCTGTTTCCCTGCTGCTATTTTTTCCTGCCAGTTTGAGAAGAAATGCATAAAAATTTTGTGAAGGTATAAATCTCTGCTCCCTGCAATATTCCATTGCTCAGCTCTGCTCAGCTGATTGGTACAAAACAGCTGAGTGGTAGGGGAAAGGAGGGAGAGGAGCGTAAAAGGAGATGTGGGCTAGAGCTAGCTCATAGATGGGAGGTTCCCAAACCTGTCTTAGAGGGTAGAATTTGAATGTTCTATATAGTTAAATTAAAAATTAATCTAACTTAAACTGAATGTTCAATAAAATAAAAATGGTGCTAGACTGGCAAGGAAAGATGTTGTGAGATGTAGGCATTAGAATGTTGTCAAATTCAGAAAGCAATAAGGAGTCTTTTTAGTAGGTGAATGCACTAGAAGAGGTTTCCTAGATTCCCTCCTATCCCCTCCATACAATGGATGTGATGTAATTGGGAGAACTTTGTTGGAATGTGTAATTTCCAGTTCCACTTTAGCTGTGAGGACTGCTAAGGTCAGAGTAACTGCCTCGGCAGACGACTAATAGAGTCGTCTTCCGGGCAGGGAAGAGGAGGGGCAGCTGCATGTTCGGCGCCCCTTCCTCTTCCTGAGGTCGCCCCTGGAAGCGCCGGCCATCCGCACGGCCGGCGCTTCTGGGTTGACCTCACACTGCGGCGACCACACTCGCCGCGGCATTTGAGTCAGGGAAAGTGCACCCGCCGCTTTTGGGGCACACTTTCCCTTAAATCTAAAAGGAGTGCCAATTTGGCACTCCTTTTAGATTCGGCGGAGAAGCGGCACGGTGAGGCTGCCTTGGCCCTGCGGCGCTGCGGACCAGGGAGTCTTGGACGCCCTCGTCTGCATCCCCCCTAAGATAGCACACCTATCACCTTGAAAGCCTATTGCTAACTTGAGCAGGATCCTGGAGAAGCAACTGGTAGAAGGGACTTCTTCTTTCAAATCCTCTTATCACACAGGGACCTATGTGCGTCCATCCTGAAAATGGTTAAAGTGTCTGCATCCCAGAAGCACATGCAAATGTGTAAATGATTTTCACACAGAGAGCACAACAACACATTAAAAGCACATTACTAATGTGAGAAAGTGGGTAGACAGAGTGTGTTTGGTTTTCAGACAGATGTGGACAAATCCCTTTGATGATTTGGAAATAACATTTTTTGCACATGCTCATAGAAGTAGTAGTTGTGTTACCAAAAATCACCCAGAGAAACAAACAATTTTATTTACACAATTTTATTTATAAAAATATACTTTACTACCCTTACTTTCCAAGAAATGGTATCCAGCCTGAATAAAAAAACCAAAACATTATCCAAAATAAGTAGGAAAGGAAAGAGAAAACTTCTCTTTTGCTCTCATTGTGTCCCTGCCTTCCTCACCAGCTGTTCCTTCCAGAGTCCTGGATAACAGTCAAGGCTGGAGGAGGAGAGTTGCATGAGGGAGAGAAGCAAGCTGTTTCTGTGTGTGTGTGCACATGTCTGAGTCTGCTGATTCTTTAAGAGCCCTGGCTGATGTATAAAAGGCTGCATTCCTCTCATCCCTCTCAGCACAAAAAAGCACCATGGAAATCTGGCAACAAGCACAAAAAAGGGGAAATCCCTCAAATCGCTTTCACACTACAGCAATTGTGCAAAGAAAGAAAATTTGTGAATAAAATAGAAATGAAAATACGGCATTTTCCTGAAAATGACTATTCCCTGATTCATGTCACATTCTGTTTGGATTCTAAGCAGTTTGCACACAATGTCATGTGAAAACCATTCACACAATTGTGTCTAATACACTGGATAACCTCAGGTTCTGACCCATATAAACTTACAATTTTCCTCATGTGATAAACTCCATAGCTGTTTTTACTCCAAGTAGGTTTGTGGGGCCACAAGTAAGGTTCTGTACGTTGCTAGAAAATAGTCAGGGCAGTAGAAGCTGGTAGCTTCACAGTCAATGGGCCATTTTGCATAGGTTTTTCAAAAGTCTTCACTCTAAAACATAGAGTGGGTTCACCATCACACAGGCATCAAATCCCCAGATGTCTATTAGCCTTTTGACATTGTATAGGGAAAAGTACTTCCCTGCTTTCTTGCTTTTTGATAACTATCCATGTTAAAAGACATGGGTCCCCTTCTGAGGTGTTTCATATTTTGTGGTCTTGGATGTTGACTTTTTTTTTTTGAATAAAACTGCCCACCTACCTGCTATGTTGGGGTGTTAAAACTGTGGTTCCAATAGACATGATTTCATACAATTGGACCCAAGTCTAGTGCTGGATTGGAGTGAATTCTGAAATTAATCATATTTCTAATTTGGAGGTCATATTAACTTTATTGTATTGTGTGAGTAGCATGGCAAGACTGTAGGAATCAACAGACAATTTTTCTGTATCTGGAAGGAAAAGATTCACTTTCTCAGTTCTCTAAAAATGTGGAGACATTTCAGCTACTTTCACATTCTGGAAGTAAACTTCCATGCATCCAACCCAGTCATAACAGCATGATCTTCCAGTTCTCTTTCCTTTTGAATAACTCAAAGAAGAAAAAGAGTTTGTTGCTGCTGTTATTTGTGCTCAAGTCAACCCCAACTCATGGCGACCCTGTGGCTGAGACATATCTAAGACTCCCTGTCCTCCACTGCTCTGCTTAGGTACTGTAAATTCATATCCATGACCTGCCTAATAGAGGGGGGAAGCAGACGGCGCAAAGCGCCATCTTCAGGGCAAGGAAGGGGAGGGGCAGCTGCATGCTGGGCACCCCAACCCCTTCCCGAAGACGTCGTCGGAGCAGCCAGTCCTCCGCTGCAGCGGAAGAGGTGCCAAAGGTGCGCTGGCAGCCTTTTGTGGCACACCTTCGACGGTTTGTGGAAGGAGCGCTATTTTATAATATAGGGTTTATAATAGATAGGGTTTCTTCTCTTTTTGCTTCTGTCTACTTTTCCTAACATTATTGTCTTTTCTAATGAATTATGCCTTCTCATGATGTGGCCGAAATGTGACGGCCTTTTTCTCTGCCCAAACTGGGAGACACTAAAGGTATGGGATCTCAGGGCCTAAGCAGATGGGCGGCCATGGGCTGCCCTGGGAAGGTGCGCTGCGGGACCGAGGTATCCCCATGCCTCGATCCTGCGACACACCGTCATCGCCACTGGAAAGGAGCGCTAAAATAATGCTCCTTTCATATGTCACTGAAAGTGCACCGCAAAAGTTTGTGGCGCACTTTCGGTGACTTTTCCACCACAGCGTGTCCGGATGCTGTGGCGGGAGGTCCTCCTCGGAGCGCCCGCCATGCGGAGGGCCGGCTGCTCCGAGGATGACCTCGGGAGGGGGAGGGGGCACTGAGCGTGCGGCTGCCCCTCCCCTTCCCTGCACCAAAGACGGCCCAATAAGCTGTCTGCTTAGGCCCTCCGTTTTTTATGTTCCATTCTCTTCCCTTCAGTATTGGCATTAAATTCTCCCAATTCTTTTAACATCCAAGAAATATGACCTTGCCTCAGGGTTCAGAACTTGATGAATTTCCAAAACCATTTCAATGCTGTGCTTCTGTGATAAATTAGATTTGGGTGACCTACATAAATGTGTGCCTATTGGAGTCATTGTTCCAATTTAGGAAACAGACAAAATGGCAAATAATAGTCAGCCATTATTATTTCTTAAAAGACTATATGTGATGTTGATTTTGATTTCCATTGTAGAAGCATATGTTGACAACAGTAACAGAATGAAGAAATTTCAGTATCAATTGGCGTTCTGCACATATATTTGTGAGGTTTAAAATTTCTAATATGGAATAGATTTACACTGGCAATAGGCCTAACTCTCTTGAGAAATGTAAAACTGTAGCCTAGGACTTGAGATCTTTTGTGGTCTCTGCAGGATTATTTGTCTACTTAAATCTATTTTTCTTGATGGTTCTTTAAAACAACCCCCTCCAAAGAAAAGAGAGTTCCTGTCTACAGCTGCTACTTAGGATTCCCAAAAAGCACCCAGGAGAGGGAGACTGGGTTATTTCATGACAATATATAACCAAATTGTTGAATTAGAAACATATGTGTTGAAGAAGTCAGATAGACTTGAAATAACAGAGAATTGGTAAGACTGAGACATTGAGGAGATTTAATACCACAAAGACTCTGAGGCAAAATTAAAATAGAAGGCTTGTTGGAAGGAGAGGAAAAAGTGTATTTTCTTAATTGGGTGGCCCACATTGTGAAACAGAACATGGAAACTGGAGAATACCATGGCATTCTCCCTTCTCTACTCAGTTACTTGAATATAGACCTGGAAGGATTATATCTGTCTTGATGTTTCCTTAACATTGCTGTTATTGCATTAATAGAAAGGGGGAAAATTCATCAGTGTTCAAGGCCCACTCTTGGGAGTATTCCAGTATAAAAGTGTTCAAGTGTTAAATCCAATCTGTCTCCTGACAGAATAGCATTTGCCAGGGGAGCAGATTGTTTTTCAACCCTGCAGGCCTTGCATTTTCCTCAAAGCTGCTTGGAAGGTTGAGAATCACCTGAGCATGTTTTGGGAGGTTTACAGTGGTCTTAGAGATGATAATAGTAAAGATCTGCTGCACAAATGGAAGTCAGCTCAGAAGACTTTGGATGTAAAATGAAATATATTTTAAGAGTGTTTGTTGTAAGCATTTGTAGTTGCACCCCTTCTGTGAATTTGCATGAAACTTTTCAGTACTGAATATTATGTCAAAAAGAGAGACTTGTGAGTCCACTTTAACTGCCTTGGCTCAGTGCTAGGAAATCATGGGAATTGTATTTTTTTCTGAGACATTGAGCATACTCTGTCGGAGAGCTCTGGTGCCACAATAAACTACAGTTCCCATGATTCCCTAGCACTGACTCAGGGCAGTTAAAGTGGACCCAATTTGCACTATTTCTGGCAGTCTGCAAAGGCACTTGTGTCTCAGAATATGTAAAAGAATAGTCCAATAATCCAAAAATAGCCTAATCAGGGAAGCATAAGCCTCACTTTGAAAATACTTGTATGTTAAAAGAAAAGGAAGGGAAAGCTATAATTAGGGATGTAAATTTTCACTAAGGGTGCACTATAGAAATAATCCACTATGGGGCCATACAGACAGCCCCTAAGAGGCAGCTCTGTGCTACTCCTGGGAGTGCTGGATTGGGGCCATGGCAACCACATGCCACAGCCCCAATCTGGCTTTTTGCTGCCCCCAAAAGAAGTGGCATTTGTCAGCTCTTTTTGGTGAGGCAAAAAGCCACTCTTAGTGCTGCCACCATGGCTCTTTTGGACCCCTTTGACACAGCATGTCTCTATGCTGCACCAATGGGGTGTCCTGATGCAAGACGGTCAGGCGTGTGGCAAGACGGCAGCATCAGGGTGGAGTCGGGGCAGCTGGTGTGTGGTCACCCCACCCCAGCCCAATTCCACCCCCAGGCCAACCCTTTTGGCCAGTCTGCATCAGCCCTTTGACACTACTTTAAGTGCTTTAAATCCTGATGTTTGTAGTTTTACAAGGTCATTAGCCTTCTCTGCCAAAGAGTGCTGATGTCTCACAAAACTAGAAAACCCCATGATTTCATAGGATGGATGCATAGTAGTGAAAGTGATGTTAAACAGCATTTTTCTACAATGTAGATGCTATTCCTAAGTTTCTTCTCAAAGATAGCAATGAGTAATTTAAGCAATTTTCTTCCAGCTGCAAGAAAGTCTTCACAAACATGCAGTTTTTGAAGGCTATTTGCAATTTAAGAATTATTCCACACAAAATTTGCACATGGTTGTTTTGTGTGGGAAACAATGTTTTCTGTGCAGGAAACAGCATTTTATGTGTGGAAAATAATATTTCAATGCAGAAATATAATTTCCTGCACAGAAATGCTGTTTTCTGCACAAAAAATACTGTTTTTATTCAAATCAATAATATATGAATTTTATGCAAAATAAATCTCCAATTACAGCTTCTTCCCTGGAAAAAACAACAACCCAAGAACAAAACAAAAAATAAAAACCCAGGATCTTCTGAACCAGAATTTATATTTCTTCACTGAAATATTATTTTCCATGGGGAAAAATGCTGTTTCCTGTGGAAAGCAACTACATGTGAACTTTGTGTGGAGTAAGTCGTGAACTGGTAATAGCAAGCAAGTAAAGACAGGAACTGTTTATACTGTTTGGTGGCACATGAAAGGAATTGACATATTGTGAACATATTGCATCTGTGTTCATGTTAGTACTACCTTATTTCTTTTCCAAACTCTCATGTTTTAAAGTGGCAAGGAGAGCATCTTTCACAAATGCCAAGGAAATTTAGGAATGTAATTCCTCACTTTCTTCTGAAAGGAAGCAATGAGTAATTTTAGCAATTTTCTTCTTGCTGCAAAAAAGATTTTGAAAACCATGCAGTTTTTGAAGCATATTTGCAATTCTGGACATGGCTGTTTTTTCTTGGAAAATAGCATTTTCTACACAGAAAAGAGCGTGACTTTCCTCTACTTCAAAGAACTTAATATTGTAGGTAATGCTAAGGGGGAAAGTTAAGTGGTAGTTTTTAAATAGGAGATTATGTAATGGTTGGCATAAGCAATACATTTGGGTTCTGCTAATAAGAGAACATAGGATCTGAATAGCTGTTGTTTTACTGGGGCAGAGGTCCCTTTGTGAAGCATGTTGTAAAAGTGCTTCCAAAGTTAGAAATTTCAGTTTTCTCTGCTTGAATCATTCCTTGTAGACAGTTTAGTGTTTTGTCTTCAGTGATGTCTAGAAGGTAAACATTTCATACACATTCAAAGTTGGTAATGGAGCCCAAAATGAACAGGGAAGCAATACAAAATTCAACTTTATCATTTTGACAGATGCACTGAAATAAATAGGGTCTAATCAAAGAGTTAAGCATTTAATACCCACAGATTTTAGTGACACTTTAACTTTCTCTACTTGTATATTTAAAGAGGCCATGTTGGATTCATAAGCCTCAACCTGTTTGAGGATTTAACTTAGGATAACTAGCAATTGTTTTGTGTTTTTTTTAAAAAAAATGGGAGATTGGGCGTCAATCAGGCTTTCAGTTGGAGTGTGAAGTGCTTTGTGTGAAATATTTTTAACAACACAGTAATACACAGTAAGATTGCATTCTATTCTCGCCAGTAGATCCAATCAAATTAAAGGATGAAATTAAAAATGGATGTGCTGTTTAAAGTTCTTGGGGCCAGACATGATGTGACAGGTTCCATTCTGTGTGTTTAAATACAGAGGTACTAAATTCAAGCAGAAAAACTGGAATACAATTCCAACCTTTAAGAGCAAAAGAAAACCACCAGAACCTGGTCCTGGACCCTTTCTTGTTAAAATCATACTCTGTTTCCTCTTTTCCCATAAGTGAGAGAGTTGCATATATATATATATTTATATATGGATGAAAAGTGAAGATCAAAGACATTACAAACAAACAGTTAATGTTAAATTGCATCCTCGATAGCATGAGTACAAGCAAACTTACAAGTAAATCCTTCCACTTTATATTCTTTAGAAGTATAGGTACAAGGAGAGGGGCAAAATGAAGGCATTGTCCCACAAATAAGAATTCTGCCCCCCATGGTATTTCTTTTAGTCCCCAAATTTCTGGCACTAAAGTAACTTAATACATGGTTAAGTTTTCAAAAATACTGTTTAGGCATTCAAAAAAAAAAAAAAAAAAAAGGAGCAGGCAAAGTTACCATGAGAGCACAGCAAATGTTAAAGGATAAATAATTTTCAATCTCTCCCTGTGTGCAATATTAGAAATGTAGGGATTGAAGGAAAATTTCATTAGGGGGCAGAATTCTTATGAGGGGAGCAATGTCCTCATTTTTGCTTTGTGCCCTCAAAAATCTTCTCTGGAGGGTCAGAGAAGTACAGAGGGCTGCTATGTAGGAAAGAGGTCCATTGACTCAGACTGGGCAGAGCTATCTACACAAAGATAGGGGTGATGAGGGTCAGAGACTGTAATTAATTATGCATCCACAGCAATTAACAGAAAGGTAACCTTAGATTCAAGAAAATTCAAGGATATGATAGTAACATTGTGTTGTTTCACATAGACATCATTCAACAAAGTTGTCAGTGTAAAGGTAAAACTCTGGGGAACAGTTATCCCAAAGAGTAATGAAAAGTGAAGTCTTAAAACAAGAGAAAAACTAGGACAAAGCAGCCTATCTCCACTAGGAGGTGACAATCCCACATGTGACAGAGTATCTTGGGGCTTTTTTAATTAATCTGGCTATGACTTCAAATTGAAAAGTTAAATAAAATTCTTAAGGACAACAAGTTAAGGCATAAGGTTTAGGATAATATCTGCACAAATGTAAAACAGAAGAATACCCTTTTTTAAGTGTTCTGTCATAGCATTGTGCTAGATATCGCAACAAACTGTGAAGTAGCCAGGTTTGCTAAAGGTTCCAAAATATTAATGACTGTAAAACACAAAGCTATCTACAAAGGGCTCCTGATAGCTCAGAAACAAAATGCCAAGGTTGAAAAACAGAAACAAAGTTAATGTCCTTCTGTCAATGAAGGTCAGGGCATTTATTGGAGTTGTCACACTGAATTTCCTTAGAGAGATACATTTGACACACCATGTTTTGGTGCTATTTGCTGGTCTGTGAGGGACTGATGCAAAGCTAACCTGCAGCTAGCCTCCAAAATCCACCAAGGTAACCCTGGAAATATTTTATGATGCAGTATCTTTCTGATTAAAATTAGGCCACAGTTTACACTACAATAATAGTCTTTGGGGAACAAACACACACCACCCCTGAAGACAAAATTACTACCATGAGGACTTCACATGGAATATTTTTTGTTTGGCAGATGCTTTTTGTGGGCTAGCTGTTGATGTACAGTGACTTAATGCCTGAATTGGTCATCACCATGTCCTTTGTCCCAATGCTAGTGCAAAAAAGGCAGGGGGAGCCAATGAGAAGTACATTCTGTAAGAATATTCACATTGTTTAGATCCTGTGCTTGTATGTGCCATGTTTGCTTTTTCTTTGCTTCACTGCTATGTAATCCTGTGCACTATGGCAAATCCTTTAGATGATAAAATAAAGCCACATCTGGTGCAACAGCATCACACACAGGCAGTTCTAAACAAAATGCTGTGGGATTCCAATTGGATTAAACTGCAGCTTGAGTATGTAAGGCTAGGACTATGGAAGCAAGGAGGTGTATGATACTGCTAAGCAATGTCAACCAGGGACAAACAGCATTTGAACAAAGTGTGTGAAGAGGTATATATGTTTGACTATATTCCATGTAGTCTCTTCCAGCAGGCCTTTCCTGAGTAAGTAACTGGCCACCAAAAACATTAAGTCTGTCCCTGATTTTTGTTTAGCCATTTTAAATTTTAAATGCACAGGAGGTAGACAGCTGGAGGAATGTCACACACAGAAGTAGGGAGACCAGAGATCGTTCTGGGAGCTTGCAGCTACAGAATCATTTTCAAGCTCTTTCCCGAACGAAGGAGGACGAGGAAGAGCAGCATGGACAGACTTCAGGGACAGAGCAG
>CM034701.1:109451387-109470272 GCA_020142125.1 Phrynosoma platyrhinos
CCAGGGGTTTCTGGCTTGGGTTTCTGTGTCCCAAAAAGGGAAGTTTCAGGTTTTAGCATCCCACAAGAAAGTGATAGGCCTTTTTTATTGGGCCTTTATCTGGTGGTCCTACACTAGCCAGTGTATTCTAGTTTGGTTATTGTGTCCCACAAAGGGAAGTGATTGGTCTTTGGCCATTAATTGGGTCCCTGTTTTTGGACAAGCTGCTGGGAGGACACGGGTTCAAGTCCATAAAGCATTAGAATAATAACAATAATAAAAAATAGAATAAAAAAATACTTTATAAAACACTGGCCAGTGGTTTCTGGCTTGGGTTCTTTGTCCCAAAATGGAATTTTCAGGCTTTTAGCGGCCCAAAAAAGGGGAGTAGGAGGCCTTTTTTGGCCTTTATCTGGTGGTCCTACACTAGCCAGTATATTCTGGTTTGGTTCTTGTGTCCCACAAAGGGAAGTGATAGGCCTTTGGGCCATTAACCGGGTCCCTATTCTGGGACAGACTGCTGGGAAGACACATGTTCAAGTCCATAAAGCATTATAATAATAACAATAATAATAAATAAAAATACTTTAAAACACTGGCCAGGGGTTTCTGGCTTGGTTTCCTTGTCCCAAAAAAGGAAATTTCAGGCTTTTAGTGTCCCAAAAAGGTGAGTGGTAGGTCTTTTTGGCCTTTATCTGGTGGTCCTACACTAGCCAGTATATTCTGGCTTGGTTCTTGTGTCCCACAAAGGGAAGTGATAGGCCTTTTGGCCATCAACTGGGTCCTTATTCTGGGACAGGCTGCTGGGAGGACATGTGTTCATCATCTAATTTTACACTCTGCCCAATAATAATAATTCCAAAAAAAAAAAAAAGAGGACATTAAAACACTTGAGCTTTAAGTAGTCTCTCAGATATTAATAAGGTACTCATGCCGCATGGTAAGCCACAGTTTAAGCGGTGTGTGGCCTCGGTTGGGCCCAATTCTGGGCGGTCAGTACCGAAGAGACCAAATGACCCTCAAAATAGGGACAATGAGATAGCAGCTCAGTTGACACAATTAGGCTGCACTATGCAGGCTGGTGTTGCTGCTTGTGAACAGCTAGCACAGCTAGGGTTCAGGGTTTAAATACAGGGTCCCAATCAAGTACAATGTCGAGTCGGAGCAGCAGGCTACACAGGTACAACCAAGTACTTCCACTGGCATGTCTTTTGAGGATGTGGCATGTGGTCCCCCTCGTCTCATCTGCTATGGAGGTTGGTCAGCCAACCATAGCAGATGTTATGGAACTGTTAAAGAGAGTTCCAGGTGTGGCACAACAGGGAGTGCCTGCCTCTGTGCTGGAGCAGCCTACTCTGGCAGACTTGTATAGTTTGGTCCAGAGGACCGGGGTTGCAGGTAATGGTAATGTGTCAGCACATGAAACTGGGGAAATTGCTAACAGGGATGGGGGAAGTGTTTCTTCTATTCCGCAGATGGGCACCTGAGCAGTGGCTGTGTCACACTCGGTGGGAACATCTCAAACATCTGGAGAAGCTGCTCAGCAATTGGCTAGTACAAGTTTGTCCCCGTCTTTGAATGCTATAATTTCTTGGCCCACCTAGGTGTGGTCTTCTGGTGACCCAGTTGGGCACAATGCTGGTGGGACAAGTTCTTTACATGTTTCTGTAGCAGCACCTTCGACTTTATCAGTGGCACCTGAGGTGCCTGACTCGAGGGTGCAAGCTGAGCAGCTTACGGTTACCAAGGTAAGTGTCACAAAATCAGATAGGTAGAGTGGGAGCCTTAGGTCTGGCTGGAGTCAAATGGGCAGTGGAGTGCAATCTCTATGCTGGGATGTCAACGCCCTTGGGATCTCATCTTCCCCTCTCTACTAAAGAGAGAATTATGGAAAGGAGAATATATAGACCTATTTTCTTTGACTTTTCGTGACCCTGAGCCATGAATTAGTGTCAAGGATGGGTGGTGTTCAGTCTACCCAAAGAATGCCAGGCACACAAGCGTCCTAAGTTGGAAAATGGTCATGCAGCCGAAAGGGCAGTATGTGAGGCCTAGCACAGGGGAGAAAAAGGTTACAGGTTTATGCTGGGAATTCAACTCTGGCAAGTGCTATAGGCAGCATATAGGTTTGACCATAAATGCAAGGGTAATCAACCAGGCACCTCCTGTTTCAGGGGTAGGAAGGTCAGAGCTGGAGTCTCCGGGCAACATTCAGTCACAGGGGAAAAAGTGCCAACACCAATTAAACTGGACGTGTTGGCTGCTTGGTTGCGGATTTACCCAAATAGGGATTCCACTCAATATTTGTTAGATGGATTTTCAAATGGCTTTCATATTTCTTATACAGGTTTGAGGGTTCACCAATTTGCGTCTAATGTGCATTCGGTGAGGGAGTCACTAGAGTTAGTCAGGGAGAAGCTGTCTAAAGAGTTGGCTTCTGGTTGGATATCAGGGCCCCATCAACATCTGCCAATGCTAACACTAAGGCTGTCACCTTTGGGAGTCATTCCTAAGAAGGCTCCAGGTGAGTTCCGTCTAATTCACAATTTGTCATACCCAAAAGGGGCCTCTGTTAACGATGCCATTGATCCAGTTTTGGCATCTGCGAAATAAGCATCATTTGATGCAGCAATGCAGATGGTACGGGCATTAGGTAGGGGTACCCTATTGGCTAAGTGTGATATAAAATAGGCTTTCAGGCTTTTGCCAGTGCACCCTGACGATTTTGACTTATTAGGTTTTCAATTTGAAGGGATGTACTATTTTGACAAGGCTATGCCAATGGGGTGTTCTATCTCGTGCTTTGCATTTGAAAAATTTAGTACATTTTTGCACTAGTCCACGGGCAAGAGATCTGGTAATCAAGATATTACTCATTATTTGGATAAGTTCTTGTTGGCTGGAGCTTATGATGCTACATGGTGTGTAGATACCTTGTCGGCATTTCAGGTGTTGAGGGCTGAGACTGGAGTTCTTTTAGCGGAGGAAAAGACGGAGGGTACTGGTACCCATCTGACCTTCTTGGGCATTGAGTTAGACACACTTGAGGGAATCTCTCACCTCCCAGTGGAAAAGCTCAAAGCGATGAGACACCATTGTTACAGGTTTCATTAACTCGCCCCGGAGGCAGCACCTCACCACTGAAGGTACCGGAACATCTATGGAGTTTTGGAGAATAGAAGTCGACAGGGCGATTCTCTAATCTGTCGCTCCATCAACACGCAAGTTGTATCAGCTCACAATGTAAGCTTTCAGGCTGTTTCTATCTAGGGAAGGGGAGGTTGAGGTTTGGCCTTTGAAGGTGGAGGCTGTGTTACATTTTGCGGTTCATCTTTGGCAGTCAGGTTTGTCCCCAGTCACTATTAGGGCAAGGTTAGAGGCTCTGTCCTTTTATTCCAGAGCTGGAGGGTTCATTGACCCTACTGGGGATTTTGAGTCTGTAGGGCCTTGGAAGGTTGGATCAGGGAGATTCCTCCGGCACGTGATACTCGTTTGCCGGTAACGGGCTCAATTCTCAAATTTGGCAATCCCTTCTGAAGGTATGTTCTTCAACTCTGGAAGAGATTCTATTCAGGGCTATTTTTTCGGTTACTTTTTTTTGTGGCCACTAGAATTAGTGAGCTGGTTCCTACCTCTCACCTGAATACTTTGGGCAGAGCACTCTACCGATCTGATTTTCAAATTAGTGAACAGGGAGTTCAAATTTGTTTTAGGCGTGCTAGGACTGACCAGTTGGCTAAGGGACAAACAGTCACCTCGTTTAGACCACCATTAGGTCAAATTTGTCCCATTTTAATCTTGTCAGATTATCTCAGGCTTCGCCCAACTGGCCTGGGCTATTTGTTCCTTCATGTTTCGGGCCTTTCGTGGACACAGTTTCAATTCAAGATGTGTTACAATAGACTTTGAGGCATGCAGGTTTGCCACCAGCCCAGTTCTCAGCTCGTTCGTTTAGTATAGGGGCAGCGACTGCTACTGCTTTTCAGGGTTTGAATGACGCTGCAATCTGATGGATTAGGCATTGGTGGTCCAGTGCTTTTACATCATATATTTGTCCAGAAGGTATGGTTGGGGCCTAGCTGTATCTAGTTGAGGTGTTTCATTGTTATACTTAATATGTTTTTTCTATTAAAGCAGATCTGATTCTGAAGATGCTTGGATCATTGGGCACACCTTGCGTTCTGGGCAGAACGTCGTGTGCTTCAATTGTGTCACAATACGAATCTGGTGATAAGAGAGGTTCAGTGAGTACAATGGTTTGGTTGAAGAGAAATGCTATGGGGAGCTCTCATTCCATGCATCATTGAGTTATCTGTGACTTTTGCACCACCTAAGATTCTACTGGTACACTTGGGAGAGAATGACCTTGTTAAAGTACCTTGTTTCAAGTTGGCCAAAAGGATTTTGAATGACATGCAAGACATTAAGTGGAGACTCCCGAACGTGGCAGTGGACCAAGTTTTTGCCACAACTTGCGTGGGTGGGAGCAAGAAAGGACTCGTCGATCAACGTGGCCCGTTGTTGGCTGAATAGATCCATGGTTAAGAAATTGGGAGTTTTGGGGATTGGAGTTGTTGATCATGAGGGTATTCAGATTGATAAGCCACATTTGTACAGGGGAGATGGGGTTCATCTCTCCCCTGAGGGTTGTGATGTATACGGAGTCCATCACTCGTCACATTGAACGAGCTCTCCTGGGAGGGGGAAAGGGGATGCCAAACTAGGCTGGCCCCCTCCTGTGGCAGGCAGCGACCCCCCACCCCTGGGGAGAAGTTAGTTAATTGGAATTACAAAATTGGTTAAAGTTTAATTTGACAAAGAGTATACTTCAAGGGGTTAAACAAATGGTTGATATGGCATCATCAAACTAATTGATGATGTCATGGACAAGTTACATCATGAGGTGAATTATGATGTCATTTCTGGTTGGGGGGAGATGATTTATTTGGGTGTGTGTTTAATTGGAACTTGATGTTCTTGACACACGAATTGAAGGGATGGATTGACACGGTTGGTTAGATTGGATATGTAAAGGAACACATGTGTCAAGAGCAATAAAAAATTTGGTTAAATTGAATTATTAAAGAATTATTGATGACCCTGTACAAATAAAGTTGTGGCCAAGTTTACAACCATAATTTTGAATACGGTGTCATTTTTGTGTCGGTGCACATGGTCTTCTCTGGAGAGATTTTTCTTTTAGATGAAAGGAAAGCTGCTCACATTGAGTTTCTGTTGTTCTAGTCTGATCTGGGTGTATAGTTAGATGAGGTTTTATTTCTAGTTTAGATGTATTCCCCCCCCCCCAGTATGTTTCCTGGCTGTCACTTTCATCTCAGAGGTTTCTATATTATTTTGTCTGTTTTTCATCTGGGGCTCTTTTCTTGGCAATTTATTTATATCGTGGTGTATTGTTGTTGATTCTTTTTGCTTTCTTTATGCTTTTAGCTTCCTCCTTCTTAGAATTTCTTGATGTTTTCATCCTAGCCTGCCTTATGCTCAGCTTTCTGAATTGTTTGGATGATTTGTTGTTGTTGTTGTTGTTGTTTTGGGGGGTTAGGGTTGGGGGAAACTTGAGCTAATCTTGTTGTTTGTCAATATTGTTAGCAGATTGTTACTTGCAAATAAGAAGCATTTATGTTTTCAATCTCCGTCAGTAAATCCAGCCCTCAATTGGCAGTTTTCCTCCATTGGGGTTCTCTGTCTGTACAGCACACATATTCTTGTCTGCTTTCTTTTATCTTGGGCCAGTTCCTGTAGATGCCTGAAGATTGCATCATTTAATTGGCTGTTGTCAACAATGGGCTGTGTTTGTCCCAAGCAAGGTATCTAGTCAGCATTCGACATCTCTACTGCAAGATTTTTGCATTAGACCTCATCCATTGGTGTCTGGACATTCCCTCTGCAGGCCAGTGTCCAGTCAAATGTGGGGCTTCGGTTAAAACTTCCTCCTCTACTTTATTATCAAAGTACTGAGTGATCTTTACTTGTTTCTTGCATTTACTCAGAAGGGGATCACCAATATCAGGTCTTATAATCATTTCTGGTAAACATCATATCTCTTATTTTAAAGTCCACTCATATATTTCCCAACAGAAGATATAGACAAGTTAAGTAATTTAAATGTTTGCTTACAGTCTGATGCTGCTCATCTTCCTTGGATTAGATAAGGGTGACCCCCATTTACTCCTTGCTTGACTTTGCTAGTGGAGGGGTTCAATGACTGAAATGGGCTTTTCAGAGCGTCCTCAGGAATTAATAGAAAAGGTTAATAAAACAAATAGACCAGGGCAACTAGCAGCTAGAATCTTAATTATAAGGCACTAATTTTCTCCTTTTGAGACAGTGTTCTGCCAAATAGTCTATGGCTGAGGTAAGGATTTGCTGTTGTTTTATAGAACCAGCAAAGCAACTCTTCCCTTAGGTTGATAACTTCAACCAACTTAGGTAAAACTGCAGATTTTTAACCAAAGCATAAACAAAAGCAAGAGATTAAACTAAATGGGGGGGGGGGAAGAAAAAGAAAAAAACACTCAGTGGCAAGGGAATACTCTAATTAAAACAAATTTAATGTTTGAATGTTAAAACTAGACAAATATTCTACAGACCTACAGCGCTATGTTTAGAAAAAATCCTCCCCAGCAGAGTAACTAGCCTTCACTCCTTCACACTATAACTATAATCACAGAAAAGAATAAATAGGGTCTCGGCAGATGGCTTATTGAGCTGTCTTGGAGGCAAGGAAGAGGAGGGGCAGCCACACCCGTGGCACCCCTTCCTCTTCCCGAGGTTGCCCTCGGAGCTGCCGGCCTTCCGCACAGCCGGCGTGCCAAGGGCAACCTCCCGCCGCAACGTCCTCACACGCTGCGGTGGAAAAGACAGGGAAAGTGCGCCCTATGCATTTAGGGCGCACTTTCCCTGTCTTCTAAAAGGAGCGCCAATTTGGAGATCCTTTTAGGGTCGCCGCAGGAGCGCCGCGGTGCAGAGGCTGCGGTCCCGCGGCGCTCCGGACCAGGGCGTCCCCGACACCCTGGTCTGCATCCCCCCATAGTTTGCAAGGAAAATGGATTGACACTAAATTCACTAAAATTTACAAGCCATTTGCAGATCAAAATGCAAGGCTTAGGAGCTGCAATACAGAACATTCACACCTGAAAAATTTATGAGCTAGTCAGGATGTGTCCTTAAGGTGAGGAAAAGTAAAAAATCTACATCCCATCTCCCCTCTTCTGGAAATTATCCACTTCAAAGCATAGCAATCAGAATCCTTTGATGTTCAATAGCAACTCTTTGCTTCCAAGGTTTAAATACTCCCCAAAATCTCAGGGAAAATGGGGGTCCTGTACCATCCATGATCTCTAGCTAGAATCTCTGGCTCTACCTACTGTTCTTTTTGGTTGTGAATCTATTCATCGTTGGAGCAACATCTTTCAGGTAATTATCACCATTAGAAAGCCTTGTGATCCTATCCAAGCTAACTACTTTACTCCTCAGTTCTTGTGTGTGCATGTATGTTAGGGTGTCTTTGTATGCTTGAATCCTCAAATAAAGCTTTGTTTCTATATCAGTCTCTTCTCTAGCCATCTCCGTAAACACAGGATAAAAGATCCCGTAGAAGACTTGGACTTTAGTAATTCCCCAGGTTCAGAGTCTTCTCATTACAGGCAGTTGGAGGCCAGCCAGAAGGCCCCAGTCTCTGGAATGACTGCAGCTTTGGAGGCTGAGGGCTAAACTTGCCTTTGCAGCCAGGATGGTCTCTTCTGCCCTGGGAGAAGCAATAGACACTTATACAATTTGCTGGGGAGTTTTTCCTCCTAAAAAATAGTTTTTAAGAGCTGTTTTTTGTTTTTTGTTTTTGTTTTGCTGCTTAATTTTGTTAATTCTACATGTTTAATAACAATAACACAAACATCAACAAATTCTTTCCCACCTCTCCTCAAAATTCGAGGTGGGGTACATGTTAAAATAAAAAACACAATTAAAAAAAACACATAAAACCAGCAGTTAAAATACAGTACAATAAAGCTACTAAAATACACTTCTATAATGTGTTCTTTAAACTATACCAATTAAAAAGTCATTATTTAAAATTGACTGGGTAGGGCTGCCAAAAGAGATGTGTCTTTAATGTTCTTTTAAATGCAATCAGAGTTTTCAGCTGTTATATCTCTTCCAGCAGGTCATTCCACAGTCAGGGCAGCAGATGAAAAAGTTCTCTGGGAAACTGTTGTCAGTCTAGTCCTGGCCAGTTGGAGCAAACATTTCCCTGAGGACTGTAAGGGAGAAGGTGATTCTGTAGAAAACATGGACCCAAACCATGTAGGGCTTTAAAGAAATAACCAACACTTTGTATGTTGCCGGAAACTAACTGGCAGCCAGCGGGGTGATTTTAAGATCAGTGTGATGTGATCACTCTTGGATGTACCCATAATCAATCTAGCTGCCATTTTCTGAACCAGCTGGTAGAAAGGTAGGTTAATGTAGAGCACAGAAGCTCATCCTTGAGGTTACCAGCACATGCACTACCATCTTTAGATCCTCTAATTCTAGGAAGCGACACAGTTGGCGTATCAGCTGAAGCTGATAAAACTTCACTCCTGACCATCACTCCTATCTGAGCTGACATTTTGAGCGATGGAGCCAGGAGCACTCCCAAATTGCAAGCACAGACTTTGGGGTGGGGGGAACACCTCCAGTCACAGATTAGGACCCTTGATAGTAAGCACCTATGTCTTGTCTGGATTCAGATTCAATTTGTTTTTCTTCATCCCGCCCATTAGCTCTATTCAGAGGAGACACAAGGACTTTGCAGACTGCCAGAAATAGTGCAAATTGAGTCCACTGTTAGGGTTAGGGTTAGGGTTAGGGTTAGGAATCATGGGAAGTGTATTTTACTGTGGCACCAGAGCTCTCTGACAAGGAAGGCTCAATGTCTCATGGGGAAAAAAAACAATTCCCATGATTCCCTAGCACTACCCTAACCCTTAAAGTGGACTCAATTTGCACTATTTTTGGCAGTCTGCAGAGTGTCACACTATCCTTAGCCGAAGCTGTTTTTCATCTGCTGCCCCCAGACTGTGGCATGGAGAAGTATATTTATGTGTCATCAGCCGACTGATAATATCCCACCCAATGCCTGTGGATAATCTCTCCCAACTGTTTCATGTAGATGTTGAATAGAATTAGGAATAGAATGGCACCTTGTGGTATGCCATATAACAGTTCCTTATTGGAGGAGAAGCTATCCCCAAGCTCCACCATTTAGAACCTGCTCGAGAGGTAGGACTGGAACCACTGCAACATAGTACCTCCAATTCCCAATCCTCTCAGGCATTCCAGAAGGATACCATGGTTGATGGTATTTAACACCACTGAGAGGTCCAAGAACACCAGCAGGAACACACTCTCCCTGTCAATGTTCAGGCAAAGATAACGCACTAAGGTCTCAATTCCATATCCTGTTCTGAAGCCAGGTTGAAATGGGCTAAGGAAGGGTGTGTCATCCAAGACAGCCTGGAGTTGGGAGGCAACTGCTTTCTCAATCACCTTGCTCAAAAAAGGAAGATTTGATACTGGTATGTAATTATTAAGGTCCAGAGGATCCAGGAAGGCTTTGTCCTGGTAGTGGCCAGAGCTTTAGGGGGGGTTGCAGACTGCCAGAAATAGTGCAAATTGAGTCCACTTTTAGGGTTAGGGTTAGGGTTAGGGAATCATGGGAACTGTAGTTTATTGTGGCACCAGAGCTCTCTGACAGAGAAGGCTCAATGTCTCAGGAAAAAAATCCAATTCCCATGATTCCCTAGCACTAACCCTAACCCTAAAAGTGGACTCAATTTGCACTATTTCTGGCAGTCTGCAACCCCCCTCAGTTAGCTATGTTTCTCAAAGTTTACAAAATATGATAATAATTATAAAATTTCAGCTTACTTTTAGAGGATGATTTTTTTTATTTGCTTTATTGTACCAACAAACTAATTGAATGAGTTTTAGTGACACAGAAAAGGAAATGGGGATGATGAGAATATGCTTTATTATCACCCCGAAGAAAAAACAAGTGATTCCAATAACTGGCCACTCCTCACCACACCTCTTTCAACATCTGATTCTACTAATATACAATGAAGAAATGTATCAATAAGAAGATTAAGTATAATGACTGTATATAATCCCTTCCTGTAAGCACTGTAGCACTGGTGAGATTCAAAGCCAAAACTGCACGTTAGATCTGCCAATGAATAGAGCTAAGCTCCCCACTCCATATCACACCATGAGTGTAGCCATGTTGCAGAATTATGTAAAAAAAATCTGCATTTTTAAAAACTGTATTATGTTTCATATTGTGAACTGACTTAGGAGTGAAACAGATGGGCAGGAAAAAGTGGCTTGAAGTTGCCTTATCCAAAAGTGATCCAATTCCCCACCAACCACACCGCCAGCTCCCAAGGTGGCTGGAGTACACATATCATGACCATATAACACAGCTTAAAGCCAGGCAGCTGGGTACTTTTTAAAAATTGTTCTCCCCACCATCCCTGCACACAGTCGCAAGAGCACATCTCTGGGGGCTGCCATCTATTGAATGGTCATCCGTATGAATCTGCACACAGTCGCATGTGCAGAGCTCCATTATTTTCTGCACAAAATATTGTTTTCAGATTGGAAAAATCTGAAAAGGCCTGAAGTGGAAAAAAATATTGCTACATTTAAGTATAACACATGGGATGGGAAGAGAAACAGGATCTCTTAATGTTCTGTGAAACCTCTTCTTCTTCAAGAACAAGAACATTAGCAAATATTCTTTATATGCCTAATGACAAGGAGTAGCCACTCTCCCATGTCTCTTTGAAAATTCTACTTCTGCTCTGCCTTTAAGGCTTTATTGAGCAGGTAGACATTTTGACCCTATTTCAGGCAGCAAAATGTATTGGGCCAGCACTGATTCTAATGAAGACATTTCATATCCTAACCCCCCCTCCCCCATGACCAATCTGGAAAGAAAATTCCATTGTAGCAGTATGATATATTGTATATATAAAGACCATCAGCAGCTCTATTTAAATTTATTTTATTGTAAGCTGCTCTGAGATCTTCAGATGTAGGGCAGGATATGAATATGCTAATAAAAGAAATACTTCAGTAGCAGAAATGTCTTACCTAACTCATGATTCTATAAAGAGTAATTTAATATAATCTGATTAATCAGTGTACATTTTGCAAGGCACTAAAACATGTGGCATATTACTAAATGTAAGAAATTGAAGCAAAATTGCAATTTAGATATGTTGACAAAATAGAACAAATAATTAATTTGTGATTGACAGTTATCACTGATCGAAGATACTATTATTTACAGACTTTCAATAAATGTGTTAGTCTGTAGATTGAAACTGTGTCAAGATTTCCCCCTCCCCCAACAAAATAAAAGCAGAACTTTTGCTTAATAAAATATTTTTCCTGAAATGAGTTAGAAGTTCATGAAATGTTCTAGACCTGGGATCTAAATGTTTAGTTCTCATACTCCCCAACCAGTCAGTATACTAGTTGGCTCTGACAGTAGTTGTAGTCTAAAAATGACAATTGAAATACAGTTATCTTTCAGATCTGGAAGTTCTCCAATTTTTTTCAATGCAATCTCGGCTTATAAAGATGCAAACCAGAATCTCTATTGTGATCTCTATTGTGTAACATTATGCATACTTATCAGCGTAGCAGAGGTGCTAAGGAACTCTCTTAGTGAATTGCAAAGATACATAACAGGACATTGGAATGTCAGGCAGGGATCAAGAGAATACAGCATTCTCCTCTTGCTCCCTCTGCCTATCCACCATATGACATTGAAAGGGTGGGGAGGAAGCCAGGCAATGCTTGACAGGATATGGCATTCTCAGACAGAAAATGGAGGACAGGAAAAAGACTGAGTCAGTCCTTAAGTCTATTAAATATTGGGGGGTGGGGTGGAATGATGAGAAAGGGACTTAAGAAGGGTTTGCAGACACTTAAAAAAAACCTTTCTTGTTTTCACTCCTCAAATATTTGAAGATATTTTCCATCCTTGCTGTATCACTGTTGATTCATGTTTAACTCATAGTCTACTAAAACCCCTAGTTCCCCCTCCCCCAAAATGTTCTGCCTCAAACTCTCATTCTAACCTCTGTTGCCATCTCTAAAAATTGTTCCAACCATCCTTAACATTTGTATCTGCAGAAATAACTGAATGGGATATTGTAGCACCTTTGAGACTAAGGGCAGATGCAGATGGCCCATTAGGGTGGCACAGAGCCACCCCGAGGAGCAGTGGATCAGGGCCACAGTAACCCCATGCCATGACCCTGATCGTCTCTTTTGCCGCACCCAAAAGAGCAGCAAAATGCCACTCCTTTTAGGCCTGGCAAAAGGCTGCCCTAAGAGCCGGCACCATGGCTCTTCCATGCCCTTTTGGCACAGTGTGTGTACATGCTGCACCAGGAGGGCATCTTGACACCATGCACCATGCGTACGGGCACGCAGCATCAGGACAGCATCGGGGTTTTGTTGGGGCAGCTGGCATCCCAACTCCAGCCCCAGGCCAGCCCTTTAGGCCAGTCTACAAAGCCCCTAACTGATAGAAAGAAGTTTGTGGAATAAACTTTCATAGATTGATTCTTCATCAGATGCATGGAGTGAAATGGTAGTTGACAGACATTTGTGTCCATTAACTAGCAGGTGTATGTTTGAATAGTAACAGAAATGCAAAACTTGTGAACATGGTGATGCAGTTACAAGTTCAGTTTTAATGCTAGTTGTTGGGGGACAAGGTTAGGAGTAAAGATATTGCCCAAAGCCAAGATGAGTAGATAACCATATGAATGGTGGGAGAGGTTCTTGGAATGCAGTATGATGCTGGCTGGAAACCAGAAAAGAGTTGTGATAATATGGGCAAGAGAGCCCTTATGAGGCTGGGGTGTTAACTAGTGCTATAATAACCCAATTTGTTTTTTCTCTTTCCATTATCCATTTGAAGTTTTTTTGTTCATGGACTGCTGTTCTTGGAAAAGTCCAAGATGGACCAACAAGCCAAGGAAGATTGGGATATATCCAAGAACTAGTGCATCAACAGTGGGTTGAACAGAGATAATGGTTTTCTGGCACATTATAATACTAGTTAATACTAGTTAACTCGGGCTGCTTTTCTATGGCACCACAACAAACTACATTTTCCAGAATTCCATAGCATTGAGTCATGTCAGTTAAATTGGTAAAAGCTAAAAAAAAAGTCTCTCAATTAGCCTCAAAGGTGATACAATGTCCCTTTGCATACTGATCCATACTAACATGACTGTCAGGTGAAGCAGATGGTTGTTAAAGAGCAGCCTCTGGCTGCTCCAGCCATGATCAGGCCAGGACCATGGTGACTGCATGGCCTGCTCACAAAGCAGACCACCACCTGCAGTCCCAAGCTGTGTTGATTCAAACTGACTCCTTTTTAATCTAGTCCTTTGGACCAGAGCATAGCCTTGGCACGGCTTCTGGCCACTTTAGGGGCATGCATCATCTAAACACCATGCCCCCAAGGTGACTGGAAGCTCCTTCATTTGATCAGTGCATTTTAGGCCTATGTATTTGAATTTTACCACACTGGAATAAGTAAAAATTAAGAAATGGATGGTTCCCTTGCAGATTAGGGAATCATAGTTTTTTGCAAAAACATTTGCAATTTAGCGATGCATACTACATCAACTACAGAATATTCCTAAAATCAAACTATTTCCCTGGTGAGTTATCTCATGTAATTCAAAAAGTAGTATTCATACTGGTACGGGGCATTCTGGAATTATCAAAATTATCAAGAAGTCCTAAATGAGAAAATAAAGTAAGACCTAAATGTTTTCCTGAAAGACAGAAGTTTCATCACTTTTGATCATCCTTCCTTCTATTGTTGAAGAATTAAAGACTTGAACTTTATCCACACTGGACCATTATAGCAATTTGAAACAATTTAAATCCCTTTTACTCAATTCCTAGGAATCCTCAGATCTGTAGTTTGTTGAGTTACTTAGAATTTACCACAGGAAAGCTATAGTATCTGACTAAAAAAAAAAAATCTAACTATCTCATCAAACTATATAAATGCCAGGATTCAATGGAATGGAGCCATGGTAGTTAAAGTAGTATCATAGTGCAGTAACGGAGTAGTGTGAATACATTCTTAGTCTTTAAATTAAGTGAGAAACTAGCATTTTCTGTTTTCTGTGGCAAACATTTGATCTGGGGTTTTTGAAAGTCAAATTGATGTGGAATGTACCCCTGAAGGGATAAAGTTTTTAAATATCATGCTATAGAGCACATAATAAACAGTTATGATGGCAACTCTCTCTGCTCTGTACACCTTGATTATGCTGTGGGTGCCACTGAAAACTAGAGACTGATCTAGGAAGATCCATGCTGGGTTAGACCAAAGCGCTATCAGATCCAGCATTAAAGGAAGTAAGCTCAGGCATCACCATGAAAAATGAGGGGGGTTGCAGACTGCCAGAAATAGTGCAAATTGAGTCCACTTTTAGGGTTAGGGTTAGTGCTAGGGAATCATGGGAATTATGGTTTTTTTTCTGAGACATTGAGCCTTCTCTGTCAGAGAGCTCTGGTGCCACAATAAAATAAAGTTCCCATGATTCCCTAGCACTAATCCTAACCCTAAAAGTGGACTCAATTTGCACTATTTCTGGCAGTCTGCAACCCCTCTGAGTTTCTCTTCCCCTCTTTTACTTCCAGTTACCTCAGAGGCAAAAGGTGACACAGATTCTTCTTTTCCTAGAAGCAACTATTGGAACTGAAGGAGGGGCTTACAAATAGAGAAGAGCAGATGCTTGTGCAGCAGAAGTAGCACACAAATTGGACTTACTATTAATATAATAGAGGGCATTTGTCTATATAGGACAGGGGTCAGCAACAGGCGGGGGGAGGAGAGATGGTGTTGGGGGCCGCCGCGCACCCCCCCGTGGTTGCGCACACCACCATTTGGTAAAACAAAATGGCGGCATGCCCACCCGCATGTGCATGCGCACGGCAGCGGGGACCCCAGGAGGGCTCCCTCCAAGAGGCCCAGCACTGCAGCGGGTGCCCCCCGGGAGGCTTCCCTCAGCAGCGACGGGCCTCCAAGAGGCCCAGCACCACCACGAGTGCCCCCCAGGAGGCTTCCCTCAGCGGTGACGGGCCTCCTCTGCAGCGCCATTTTGGCCGCAGCCGCGGCTCGTTCATGCATGTGCAGGAGTACTGCGCATGCATAAATGAGTCACAGCCGCCATTTTGGAAAGCAAAATGGCAGCGCCGCGCACCGCGACGGCAGCGGTGGGTGTCCACAGGGGCCGGTTGGTGGGGGTCCACGGGCTGGGTGTGGCCTGCAGGCCATAGGTTGCCGACCTCTGATATAGGATGTAGAAGTTTTCCATTCATATATACCAGTTCAAGACACGTATAAATGAAATTGAGAATAATAGGAGTATTGCTACTTCCACTAGGCCAAATAAATGAATAAGGAAAGGATATTTCCACCTCCAAGGGTATGATGGAGTTGGCAGCCAACATTTGCTCCTCATTATATGATTTTCAATAGAGCTGAATGCTACAAATGTAGAGTGCCTCCTGGAGAATAAATAGAAATAAAAATATGATTACTAATAAATGAGTCAGATGGCATGATGGTGAATCTGCTTAGCCATGTGATGGGCAGGGAGAGCTATTGTATAAAGGGAACTTGGCACAGAGCAAGAGAAATTGTTCCTCCTCCCTTTCCTTTTCTGTTTCTCTGAGTGAATCTTGATTGACTTTGATTTTCTAAGGCAAGTGACCTGTCACTCTTAAACCAGGCAAGGGAGTGAGAAAGGAGGCAGGTAGGTAGAGCCAGGCTTTGACTCCGGCCTCTTTGACATTGTGCATGCTAATTCAAGAGGAAGTAGCCCATCCAAATAGCCTGTCAAACTTTTTTGATGTTAGGGAGCCCACAGATGGGATTCATTTCCACACTGTTCAAAAAATGTAAATGCTACAAGGACATTAAAGAGCATTAAATGACTTGATGACATTTTGGTCACATTAATGAAAAGTGGCATTTGTAAAGTGGTCAAAAGAAGAGCAAAATAAAAGGAAATAAAAGGGGGGTACAAGTTGTGTGTCTGTATGAAAGGGGATTCAATTAAGTCAAAAAAGAAAGGTGGTTCCAGCAGCCTCAGAACATTACCATAGGAATTAGTGCCTTAGGAACAGCATTCTGAAACACACACGGATGAAAATCAACATGTTAAGATGAAGGATTTCTCTTGTCATTTAAAAGCTACTGCTCCCAGCCATGATTAGAGCCTGTGAAATCAAGGGAAGGTTTATAACTCAGAGTGGTGCTTATGTGGTACCTGTTCAACTGATTCAACCCCAATACTTAGTTAAAATTATCTCATGGAAACCCACTGGATGACTTTGGGCAAGTCACACACTCTCAGCCTTAGAAAATTCCATGATAGGGTCACCATAGGTCTGAAATTACTTAAAGGCACACAACAGTAACAACAACAAAAACTGGTCCAGTCATTAGGCAAAGGCAGCAAATTGTTTCAGGCAGCAAAAGTGGTTGTCATGAAATGAAACACATTGCTCTCTCTCTCTCTCTCTCTCTCTCTCTCTCTCTCTATATATATATATATATATATATATATATATAATTGTTAGGCATGTGAAGAGGTGCATGTTGAATGCAACAATGTGGTTTAGGTGGGAAGGTGCATGATGGTTTGGAAAAGTGGGCTTTGCTGCTGTGACTCAGGCAGAAAAGGCCATTGGCTGGCTGAAGACTGAGTGAAACAATGCCAGTCAGAAGAGACAGTATTGAGCCAAATGGGCCAGTGATCTGAGTCAATATAAGACAGCACTGTATAGACAAATCCTTAACTATTAGAGCCAAGCCTAGCTCTTATGAAAGCAAGAAATCCAGTTGTTTCTGATACCAAAACTACTGAATGTTAAATAAATCTTGTTTGGTGGATTGGATCCCTACAAATAGTTCAGAATTGCATTTGGCATGATTCTGCATTGAATAGTTTGTAGCAATTTAATCCAGTTTAACTGTTATTGGTCCATTCTGGGGAATCTGGGATTTTTATAGTTTAGTAAATTACTTATTAAGATTTTACTGCACAAGGAATGAAAGGCAAAATGGATCAGGTGAGTAGTGGCTTTCTTGTGCCATTCTGTATGACATTGCAGCATTTCTGTTCTCTTTCTGAGATGAGATGGATGTCAAAGGAGATTATTGTGCATGAAATCTGATTCAGGATAGACACAGGTTGTAACCATCAGCAACAGATGTTATTAGACTGCCCAGTGCCCAGACAGTAGGCAGCCCATATCCAACTTGGGCTTCTCCAGCAGCTTTTCAAGAATGGGGAAAAACTGTTCAGCACTTTGCGAGATGGAAAAATCCATCTCCCCTCATGAAGAGAAAGGAAGTGCTATGACAACATGCAGAACACCAAACAGAAAGCCGCTACTCTCCCAATTTGTTTTGACTTTATTTTCTTATGTGATAAAGTCCTTACAATTATCTTCTGTAGTCCTCTGCCTGGAAGTACAAACTAGTATAACTATAAATAAGTAGTGTAATCTTGGTTTCCAGAACTTTAAAATTTTATGTTTTTGAACTACAAATGAGCAATTCTGGGGGAGTTGTCTTTTTTTTTTTACCCCTAAGTTCTGGTTCCTAGATAGGTACAAGATAAATACAGACTTAATGTAGTCAACCATTACCCACCATGTCTTTGATTCTTCAGTTGGATCAAGACATTTATTTTGGTTCAACAAACATGACTCCCACATATAGCTGGGCTGGCCTAAGCCTGGCTATCTGCACTCGCTCCAGAGGGAGTGATAGTGGCAGGAATGCCTTAATGCATTGCAATTTTCTGTGGCCCACAATCACAGTCTGACTTCAGCTATTCTTCTCCCCTGATCCTGCCTCCAAACTGAACTGAATGGAATTTTGCTGCTGCGACTGTAGAGATATGTTGATATGTTGTATTTTAACTTGTATATTTTAATCTTTTTTGGTTTAATACTATTTTAAGGGGTGGGTGGGTTTGGGTATTGATACACATATGTTATTATGGAATTTTAAACTGTAAGCCACCTCAATTGCACTGCAGAGGGGCGGGATAGAAATAAATTATTATTATTATTATTATTATTATTATTATTATTATTATTCTGCAGCATAGCTGGCCCTATCATTAGGTAGAGTGTGTTTCAGGCAGAATTGATCTTAGACAAGAGAAATTAACCTTAAATGCCTGTTCAGCTACAAGCCTGGTTGGAGAGGTTTTGGAACATCACCCTATCTCACTAGTTACAACTAGTTTATTTTAAGAATTAATGAAACAATGATACTATATATTTCAAAAGTGTATAGATTTGGGCTGTTGTTGGACAGAGTCAAGATCAGTAATGGAACTTGTTTTCTGTGCCATGATCTAGCCTTGAAACACATGGTGCAACAGTAAAGATGAGAGTGCTTCTGATCACACAGAGTATGTTTTCCTCAGAATTCGAAAAGAAACAGAAATTATATCAATAATACTGAAATTGACTCAGCAATTTGAGGAGAAATGAATTTATTAAAAAGTCCTCATTCCTGGGTCAAACTTTAATTTTCTGTTCCTTCACCATGGTAATGGAGAAGAAATGTAATTGCATTCAGTCAGGCTTAAATACATAGGATTGCACTGTTGGTCTGTCCTTTTCCCTCTGAGACTGCCCTGTCCTTGCTAATGTGAAATACCTTTTAAACCTTTTACAGCTTGCTCTCAAAACAAAGCATCTTTCAGTTTTGAAAGGCATTTTAATGTACAGTCGTACCTCTACATACGAATGCTTCATCTTACGAAAAAT
>CM034701.1:109470372-109499528 GCA_020142125.1 Phrynosoma platyrhinos
TTAGTCCAGGCCTCACTGCTTTATGGGCTTGGGCTCCGAAGCGACCGCGAAGAGCGAAGAGGCCTGGGCCAAAGGAACGCGCTGTCCCTTTAACCCAGGCATGGCTCTTCTATGGGCTTGGTTGCCAAAGCGACAGCTTCGGCGACCAAGCCCATAGAGCAGCGAGGCCGGCCCCGGCCTCGCTGCAGAATGGATTAGGCATTTTCAATGTTAAATTTGCTTCTACTTACGAAATTTTCTACTTATGAAATGGCTGTCGGAACGGATTAATTTCGTAAGTAGAGGTACCACTGTATTATCCAGAAAAAAAAGAATTAATGAATTGAAACAACTCATTCTAGTGTGAAAAAAATGGCACTGAAATTAGTGTTATCCTTTTGAGCTGACCCTAGTCATCAACACAGAGAAACAAATTGGAGTGTCTCACAGTCCAATTTAAACATTGTCATCACTCTTTTTATTTAGTGCTCCAAGGAAGTTTTGATATGTCCTCAAGGACTTGTCCATGCCCCATAGAATGTCCTAGTTTCCCCTTTCAATTGCTCAATAGGTTTTACTATGTTCCATGGGGGAAACAGTACCATTTAGTTAAAAGTCCCATAGACTTGTTATCACATTTCTTTGGTTGGTGGTCCATAAGAGCTTGAAACTCAAAGTTTGTAATTTATTCAGGGAGAGACTTTTACAAGTTTTGAAAACTAGAAACACACTTATAAAAATAACTGTGCTTCACTTTGTTTCATCACTCTGTAATGATTTGACTGTTGACTATGACTCTGGAGACCATTCTTTGAATCCCCACTCAGTCATGGAAACCCACATTGGCCAAGTCACACTCTCTCAGCCTCTGAGGAAGGCAAAGATAAATCTGCTTTGAAGAAATTCTGCCAAGAAAAACCTGCAATAGGACTGCCTTAGGATTACCAGAAATTACTTTAAGGCACACAACAATAAATAGAGCAGTGAAGGATGTCTGGAACATATGCTAGAAGAGACAAGGGATCTCATTCTGCCAGAGCTGTACTCTTATACAAGCAAAAAAGATAGGAGACCACTTGGTCCAGCTGAACTGCTGCCATTCACATAAGCAGTGTATTTTTCCAGCTTTCGTGGTTACATTAATTGTTAATGACAAAGGCAACCTTCACTCTGTGTGGTTTCCTGCCCATATTTGGATCCTTTACAAGGCTTCTTTTCTCCCTCACCCCCTGGCCCACCAGCCTGCTTTTTTTCCTTGATAGGAAATGCAACCCGAGATGTGCGAAAAAACAGTGCACACATTGTCATCTAATCGGCCCTCATTCAGGCGCATCGAGCCACAGCGCGTGTGCTGTAGAGTGTCTGCTTCCCAACAGGAAAGAATAAACCCAGGCTCAAATCATAGGAAATTCATCAAATATGCTTCTTAGAGTTCTGTCTTTCAAGGTCTGCTTCCTTGCCATATGATCTCTATAAACCAAATTACTGCTGGCCTGAGTACAAGACTGGAGGCGCCTGGGGCTAACATATAATGAATGCCAAATGCATGTGACAATAGACTGATCATGGAGAAGAATGGAAATTTTTAAGTACTTATTTTATTTCATTTACAGAAAGCAAACTGACTACACTTAATACATTTATAAGGAGCCAGTCATTTCCTTGTGGTTCCAGACCTGCACACATATATATCAGCCCGTTAAATCAGTAGGATGTAAGATCTTTTGGAATAAGACTGAAAGCAGCACAAGTTGAAACACACATGAAATAGGCACTCATTCAACATATGGTTGAATGATCTCACTTGTTCCTTATGTTCCTTCAAGCAATGTCACTTTATAGGATCCATTGAAGTGAATGGGGAGAACACAGGAACTGTACTGGGTGGTTTAAACCCCTTGTTCTGTTTACTTAGTCCAACCATGAATTCCATTACTTTTCCTAGAATTTATCACCCCAGAACTTTTTAAAAGGGGGAGAAGGACAAAGAGAGAGAAGCTCAGCCTATGGAAGACAGTTTGTTTTATTAATTTGTGCAATAGTCAAGCAGAGTCCTAACACCCCTTGTATTCCAATTATCTTAAATTTCGTAACACACCCATTGTGTTGCTATGAAAAATTACAAGAGGTATTAAATGTCTGGAACATAGCTAGCTAGATATTTATAATGTGTGTGTGTGCGTGTGCACGTGTGTGTGTGTATACAACCACATATCTGTATATATCACCATACCATATGTAAAAAGCTAATTAATAATGCTTTTTAGATTCTGGAAAATCCTGAACTTAAAACTACAAGTCAACTAACATATCGTCTGTAACTTATAATTGCTTCCCTGTTCACAGACATCAGCACTCTTACACTTATCAAGAAAAGAAAAGGGAAAAAAAATACACACATATTAATGGATCACTTTTTGTTCTTTGGGGAATATATCTTTAATAGGGGTAAGGCAGCAATAATAGCCTCTAAACACTATAAATGCTTTAATTGTTTTATATAAGTTACAGTGCCAGTATTAATTAATGATGAACATTTTGTGTATGTTTATATTTGAATACACCCAAAGGCAGGAAGGGGGGATATCGACTCTCTTTTAAGATGATCTTTGCTCCTCTGTTTGAATCTTTGGGATTGTTTAAATCTGAAATTATTTTAACCACATTTCAATTAGAACCATAAAATGTGGCCCATGAGGTCATGCAGTTCAGAAGACAGGATTTTATTCCACATGGAACCTTAAAGGAACACATGAAAACAACAGTAGTATGCCTTCTATTATAATCTGATATGACTGTTTAACAAACTGGCCTTCCATGAGCCACTGGGTTGACCATAACAGCACACAGAAACCAGATATTACTGATGTACTTAATAGTACAACACCGTGCTTCATGTTATTGCTTAGACACAAAGAACAGAGACCACTATTTGCACAAGAGTTCAAGAGAAGGCTCTATTACAGTTGCATCATCAAGGCATGCCTTTGGATTTAGGTCAGTGCATCCAAACATTTTGTACAAGTGCGTCCCCAGTCAAATTCAGTATATATAATAATGTATATTCTTCATAGTGACTCCTTGAATGGCAAGGATTTGACTAGAATGAGCATAAACCTCCTAGCTTTTTCTTCTACCCTCTTAGATTTATTTTTTTTTATGTCTCCTGATCTTCATCCAAATAGACAGGTTAAATCTATTTGGTTTTATATAAAGATTTCTAAAGGAGATACAGGATATACATGAAACAATAACAGCAAAGAAACTTGTCTGTACACAGATAGTCTTCCCAGTCTTTGGGTTACTTCCCCCTATTATGCCCTACTTATAATATAAAGTACAGTGGGACCTCGGTATCCATGGACTTGCTATCCACAGTTGTCTCCAATAGTGGTGCATGCATGTGGCTGCACCATCATAAGGGACAACAGAACTTCTCCTGAAGTCCTGTTCCTAATGGCAGTGTGGCTGCATGCACAAGCCACCATAAGGGTCAATGGAAGCTTACCTGAAGTCTCATTGTTCCTAATTGTGACATACTGTCACATGCATGCACTGTCATTAGGGACCACAGGACTTGAAGTCCTGTGGATTTTGGTATCCACAAGGATGTGTGTCCAAAACATACCCCATGCATACCAAGGTCCCACTATATTTGTATTTCTAAAAATTAAAAAGGCAACTGCAGGGGGAGGGTGACATAATTCTATAAGAACTGTTATCTGACTTTATCACTTGGTATTTTAAAATGGCTCAAGCCATTTTAAAATGGAGGCAGGAATTGTCACAAACTAAATCGCTGCTGAATTGCCATCCGTCATCAGCCCAGGTCCCAGCTGGGCTCAGCCCTTGCTGTTTACAAACTGGGACACTTTCCGGTTTCTAAATAGCACTGGCTGAGCCCAGCTTAGATGCAGGCTGATGGTGGCCAGCAATTTGGTAGTGATTTAGCTTGCGATAATCCCTGCCTCCTGGCTGCAGCCCAGAAGGCTTGAGTCGTTTTAAAACGCTAAGCAATAAAGTCGATCTAGTGAGTCTATATAAATTTATGTGGGACAGGGGTTAGGATGGGAGTGGATGCAACTGCTCACCAGGAACAAGAGAGAATGTAAAGGAGGAAACCCAATATACTCTGTGTCAGAAAAAAACAGACAGATAATTTGAGAGGAAACCTCATGCCAGGGAAAGTAAAGTATCTCTCTCTCTCTCATCCTGCCTTCTTCCCATTATGGGATCCAGTGGGTTCTTGAAAATAAAGGGTATATATCACCCTTGAACTCCCTGCTGCAACAAAATCTGTATAGCAAAGAATTTAGCAATTTCCAAAGAAACATTAGATAGAAATATAAAATTATATCCATAATTGCCAGCTGGTAATGTCAAACTGGAACTTCCACTTGCCACAATATTGTAACTAGCTCTGCCTTGCACCATCATCTTCTAATAACACCAGAATCATGGGTTCAATGTTCATATACACATTTTTAAAAATACCTTTCTTTTCCCTTCATCCATCTTTGTCCATTGCTTCAAACTTCAGTCTGTTTCCCTCCCTCTCTTATGTACCTCAGCTGAGTCTTTTGTTTTAAAATTGCCTGAAGAAGAGAATGCTGGTACAGAGAGTGCTGTTCTACCACTTTCAGTCCAAGGATAACATCCTGCAAAGCTTTGAAACACAGCATCTCTTGCATTACATCAGATTCCTTGGCATACAGTGGATTGTATTGGTTGCCAGTTGGATACTTGTAATGTAAAATATTAGCTTCTGTTCCATAGACTCCATTTGTCTATTCCAGTGAGCAGAGAATTCTGGGACTGTCACTCACCAATCTGCCAAATGATAGATATCCAGATCTAAAGCTGTGGTACAGGTGCAACTTATTACAGAATAGGATACCATATGTGTATTGTCTATTGAGGGTGTGCAGTTTCCCAGCATCTTGGAGTATTTGTGAACATGGAAAGCCATTAATAAACTAGAGTTGTAAAATTTCTGAATGTTTTGAAGCCATGATGGGAACGTTTTGGGTTTGTTTTTTTTTATGATGATGATGGGGGGGTAGAAAATTTGAGAATCATAATATTAGTGCACTTTACCAACTAAAAGTCAATTTTTTACTTTAGGAATTTGAAATGTATTGTGGCTAATTTGGCTTGATATAACATTATCATGTTTGGAATATTAAAGTATGGAATTAATTGTGATGGAATTAATTTATATTTATGTTTATGTTTGTGCAAATGGAGCTATAAGGTCGTGCACTGTAAGGAATACCTGAACTGCAAGGAACCCCTTTAACTTATGAAGTCATGACCAAACACACATACAGAGAGAAAGAGAATAAGAAGAAGCCATCAGCTTTAGCAAAGTACAGAAATATGTCTTTTCTAGGCTTCTTTAGTGTTGAGAAGCTGCACTCATTATCACAAAGGACTCATTCTCATAAAAAGAACTGAGAAAAGGGAAATGAGACCTAGGAATTTTAATTGATCTGATCCTAAAAGTCTTACTGTTACATAGTTTTAAGAAACAATAGTGGAGAGAGTCATTAAATCTATGGACACCTTGTTCTCAATATTTTATCATTGTAAAAAATGGATTTTATTTTCTTTCTTTCTTTTTTTCTCTTTGTTCTCCCCTATTTTTTCCCTTGTTCCCCCCCCCTCCCCCGGCTTTCACATCTCTAGTCCATTTTTGTTTTACTTGAATAGATCCTTAACTGGCAGACTTGGGAGTTAATGCTAACTCACTTATATCTACAGTCTGTCTTCAATGGCTGGAAGGGGTCCATCTATGAGAAGCTTCTGATCCAATGGTCATGTGTTGGACATTACAGGATGACATCCTATATGGAGATGTAGCTATGTCTCCCAATGCAGCATCTCAGCCACAATGTTTAAATATGAATAATAAATTGCAAGACTGCTCTCTTTTAGCCCCCTCACTCAGTTTCACATGGGTGGGTAATTTAAAATTTCCCTGGATGAACCTCCATCACAGTAATCTAAATAATCCTAATACGTACAGTAATCCTATATGAGAATTTTGGCCATAGCTTAAAAGAGTTAGCCTCAGTGTCTGTAGTTAGCATAAATCTTTCCCTTATGAATAACCACAGATACTCTCCCACATCTGGTATGAGGGAGTATGCCTTTTGGGTCGGAATTCATGGCTTCCAGGAAAATATGAATTCTGTCACATTTCATTTTGGAAATCAAGCCATGGCAATTGTTGGTTAGAGAACTGAAGGTGTGGATTGAGGCAGCGAGAGGGCTGCTCTTTTCTCAAAACCCCCTGAGAACATGTCAACCTCTTAAGCATGTTTGCATTTTTTGAAACATGAAGAACCGAAAAAAAGTTATTGTCTTGCCTAGGGCATTCAAGAAGACCATGTTTTATTCATTTAGGACTATTTGGGTGTGTGTTTGGCTCACAACAGCTGCAGGTAGCCATGTAATCATGTAACAAGAGCAAAAAGACACCAAATTCCCAGATGAGATATGAGCGAGGATGTTATAAATCCTACTGTATGTTGCAGTTGGCTAATATTTCTAGTTAAGGACCCTGTCTTACTACAGGTAATGTTTTTGTAAACAAACCAAGAGGAAAGAGATAGTAAATATAGCTAAATTGAAGGAGGGGAGTTTTGGCAAAGTCTCACATGTTGGAGATGTTTGAGAGTTAAAGGGTTACACAGAGCCATAGCAAAAGTAAAGTGTGGGAGCCAAAGTACACAATTTAGTTGAATACATGCACTTCTTGTTTATAAAGGCTTTTTTTTAAAATAAAAAGTAAACCAATGTAAACCTAAAAATACAATTAGAAAAGCACATACACTTTCCCACTAAGCAGACGGCTAATTGGGCCTTTTTGGGGGCAGGGAAGGGGAGGGGCAGCCGCACGATCGGCGGCCCAACCCCTTCCCCAGGTCGTCCTTGGAGCAGCCAGCCCTCCGTATGGCCGGCGCTCCGAGGAGGACCTCCCGCCACAGCGTTCGCACACGCTGCGGTGGAAGAGTTGCCGAAGGTGCGCCGCTGCCTTTTGCGGCGCACCTTCGGGGACTTGTGAAAGGAGCACCAATTTAGCGCTCCTTTCAGGGGCAGTGAAGCCGCGCCGTGGGGCCGAGGTGTGGGCCGAGCTTCCCATGGCCACCTGTCTGCTTCCCCCCCTTATTTCTCAAAGTATCTCTTATATGCACTGTGATCAGGAATTTAAGCTGCTACTGGAGGGGAAAGAGAAGAAATCATTCATCTCCTGAGACAAATTAAATTTCATTCTCCTTCTAGGACTGACAACTTCATTTTTAGGCAGCTTTTCCTCTCAGCCAGTGTACATTTGGGGCCATGTATAAACTGCTAGGTTTTGTTTTGTTGCTGGCACTCCAGATTCATTTTTTTATTATTATTTCTTGTTGCTAGAGGCAGTACAAATAAAAAATTATGTGGGATGAGTGCCACTGTATTTCCATGAGACACAGGGCAGGCAAGTGGCAAGTTTGTGGTTAGCCAAGGTAAAACAATGCAGCTGATTGAAAAAGCTGGCTCCAAACCCTGTGAACACTAATAGCCCTAATATGCCATTATGACTGATTTAGGATTGATTTCCTTTTTGCTGATGCTATGGACAGCAGCAAAAAGACAAAATATTTTTCCCTACACAACAAAAAGGCAACACATTTTTCCTATATAACAAAAAGACAACACTTTTTTAACTGAATGCTAAGGAGTGTCAAATGTGGCCTTTCATGGAAGCAAGTATGTGTGTATGTTTGTATGTGTTATTATTAAATTAATAGACCCTTAATTGGGTTCATAGTTGTCAGGGCCATGAAGCATCATAAAGACCCAGACAGTACTATTAGCATATCTCATTCTCTGAAACATCTATGTGTTATTTATGCATAGAAATGCTTAAATAAATAAAAACTGGAAATGTTTGGGTCTGAGCAATGATGAAGCATAATGCTCTGTCCCTGTAAATGACTGGGAGTGCAACCAGGACAGAAGCAGCCATTGTAGCAAGGACACTGATACCCGAGCATCAACTGATGGGACACTGGCCAATGTGTCATCACAGAAATGCTTGCATGTGGAAGTAATGGACTCCTCTGTATGCATTCTTTGAGAAAGAATAACCATCAGTGGAACTGGAATAACAATGCAACAGGATTTTGGCCAGAGTGCCCAGTTGGGCACCACTGTATCCCTCTTTCCTCAGTGCAGTGGCCATAATGCCCCAAATGGCATAGATTCTGTCATGTACACTGCAACACAAGTCTACCACACAGGGCCTGTGTACAGTTGTTACCCAAAGAACAAAGGGGGGACTAGGAAGTGTTATTTCAAATGTAGGGAAAATTAGCTTTGCAAGAGACTTGGGTAACCTTTAGATGGTTTTGCACCAGTGTATACCAATACTTACCTAGGAGGACTCCATGAATTAAGATTTGATTTAGTAAAATGTAGAGTGCAATCACATATACAAGTTAGCAATTCAAACAAACACAACATACAGAGCTAACCAAAATGGAAATATGGAAAGTGGATAGTAGAGTTTGGGGGGTTTGCCATGAGGTTATAATTACCTGTCCAATAAGACAACTTTGGAAACCTGGAGTGACTCAAACTGGGAGGTTCGATGGTGACACAGAACATATACAGAATGTGGGTGTGTATGTGGGCTGGGCTGTGTGCACAGAGGTTTGGTTTTGAAACCATATATTTATATCTTAAAACTAGCCCTAGATGATAGGCTATTTGGGCAGGTAACAAAGGCTGAATGTCTTGTCCCAGGAATCAACAATGTAATTCTAGACTGCTTGATGGCTTTAATTTTAGTGGTTGGATCAGAATATCCGTGAAATTGATGGCTAGGGAAGTTTGGCAGGGGACACAACAGGAGATAGGCAGAGAGATATTCACTTACTCTTTGGGAGTGAGGAGTTCCTTTTTCTCAAGTTTCAAGAGGAAATGCAGATTACTTGGGAGAAGGAAGGAACACTTTAGATTTGATGGTTTTGCTTATGTCCACATCCCTTGGGGAAAATTATCCTTTATCTCTGGGAACCTGACCTAACATACCTGAAAGTTCATCCATCTCTCAAAAACATGCTGCCTCTAGATATGAAATATCAAAATATGAGGACCCCAAAATACAGCACAGGGTAAACAATGGATTGGAATATGGCCACAAAATTTTGTCAGTGACATATGCAGGGGTGCCATTTGAGATGGAGAGGAACTGCAGGGACTCTAAAATGTTGGGGACAGAAAGAAAGAGTCATTACATTTGTGGTGTGCCAAGCATGTTATAGTATAGAGAAAACTCTGGTGACTGGGGATGTTATCAAATTAACAATCCTATGCTTGTCTAATCAAATGTGAAGCTACTGAATTCAAAAGATCCTCCTTATTCCAAAAATTAACATGCATTGGATTGTGGCCTAAGTATTATAGAATGCCATAGTTTCTTTCATTTTGTTTATCTCAAGAGAGAAGGTTGAAAACCTCATATAAATAAGGTACACAGTAGGCAGACCCTACTGGGGGGCTGATTTAATGAACATGTTTAATAAATTAATGAACATATAAATAATACAGTATAGATTTTGTTATATAACTCTAAATATATGCTCATAAGTTAAACACTAGTTTATTAATATATATATATATATATATATATATATATATATATATATATATATATATATATATATATATATATGTTTGTTTAAAACAACAGGGTTTTGTAGTTCATGTACATTTTTTAAAAATGCTGGACCATTTAAGAAATCTTGTCTTGGAGTGTCAAGTCTCCTTACAAAGATGATTCAGGCTGTCCATTTGTTATCCACACCAATGAAGCTATGATTGGGGTAGGCCCAATAAAATCACCATTAGGTGATTTCATGGGCTCTTCCCTTCCAGCCATGCCCTCTATAATGCTGGGTGAGGCCACCCACAGAGCCCACTGTTGTGGCCTGCTTGCTGTGTTGGAAGAAAGAGTTGTAAAGTCAGCTTTTTCATTTCTGCCAACGCATCCAGATGATTTCAATTTGTTAGGATCTAACTCTAGCATTAGTCTAACAAACTGTGCCAGTAGGCGACTGTGTTTCTTCTGAAGCAATTTTTAGAATTTCCAGAGAGCTTCATTTGGGATTGGGCTATCTTTACAGCAATCTATCACCCAGCTGGCTGCTTAACTGACAGCTTATGGAGAAATTGCCATCTAGACAAGTGTTTATTTTATGGCATCACTGCACTGAACTCCTGTCCTGGATCTCTGACTGACTTTTTAAAAAAGGATTTTTAGGGTACCAGCCTGCCCGAGTGAATCCATTTTGAAGTATAAGTACAGCAAATGTTGCAGTTTAGTCAATCAGTTTATTCATGGTCATTTCTAGTCCACAAATGCCAAATGTAATTGATCCTACATGTAGTACAGTGCTCTCTGATGAACCTAAAATTGTATATAGAGGATGGTATTATGATGGAGGTATATTTTTAACCCAGATTTTGGCAGTTTTGTCTCCAAGTATGGAAAGCCCTCGTGTGCTTCTAAGATGGCCTACAGATCACAAACATTTTAAGTATTTCAAAGGTGCTCCATGAAAAAAAGAAACAGTGATGCTGTTTTATTATGCAATAGAAGAGAGGAAATAGTCTTGGCACTTGAATGTGGTGGTGTTTAGTAAGTCAACCAACAGCATGAGCCCAACCTCTTATTAGCAAGAGTCACATGTTTTCAGAGTTTCCATCTATTAACTGCCATTTTATTAGGGAAAAAGGTGTGGCAAGAACAGGCGGGTTCTCTGTCCAGGCCTTCAGACTGTTGTGTGACTGTTAATCATCAGAGGAATTCCCTGCTTCAAAGTTTTTCAGAGCTCTCAGACTGTAGAGGGCAATTTAAAGGAAATGTTTTACTTTTCAGTGCTGTATATACATGGAAAAATTCATCACTGCAAAGAGTCATACAACCATCTTGGATTATACCATTGGGTTTGCAGGAAAACCAGAATAGTGGCAAGAAATGTACCTTGAGTATGGGAATTCTTTAACTATTTTGATCTCATTGTCATCTAACTAGAATGTATGTAAATCCTTTGTGGACGCTATTTTTGTTTTATTTACGTTCAGCCTGCCTTTGCACTTTCTTTTTTAACATTCTTTAGTAATTGTTCTAATTCTATTATACATTCCACTAGTTGTATGGTGTCATCTGCACATCTTTGATTGTTGGTGTTCCTTCCTCCTATCTTATCTTCAACTTCTGGGTCTATCTGCTATTTGTATCATATCTCTGTATACAAGTTGAGCAAATAGGGTGACAGTATGTAACACTGCCTGACTCCTTTGCCAATTGACAACCATTCTCTTTCTCCATATTCTGTTCTAACAATAGCCTCTTGTTCTAAGTACACATTACCCATTAGGACTATTAAATGTAGTGATGCTCTCATTTCTTTAAGAGCATTCCATAGCTTTTCATGATCTATGCAGTCAAAGACTTTGCTATAATCTATGAGCCTTTGCAGACGGCTTAAAAAGCCATCTTCGAGGCAAGGAAGGTGAGGGGCAGCCACACACTCAGTGCCCCTTCCTCCTCCCGAGGTTGCCCTCAGAGCTGCTGGCCAAAAATTACTCCATAAGCCAATGGCCTAAAAACTCCAAAGGTACCAGTCCATCTGATCTTGGAAGCTAAGCAGGGTCAGCCCTGGATAGTCCTTGCTGTAGTTTAAGGAAAAGGCAAATTTAGGTCACCTTTTCCTTCCCGTCTGCATAGCCCCTAACTTGGTCTTCCTTAAAAGAGGTATCAGTTTAAATACAATGCAGTGAGAAAGGGGAGACTAATTTTAGCACTATTTTGTAGAATTACCTCCTACTAATTCATTGAAGTCACTATACTATAAACATGTGACATATTTAGTCCTTTTCAAAGACTCCTATTCTCCTTTAAAACTTATTTCACACTTCAGGAACTCATCCTGCCTTATCTTCTGCTTTTGGTGTATTTAATTTTCATTTTTGTTTCAATTATTTTTAGTGACACTCTTTCTGTATGATTGTGCTTGCTTTATTTTCAGCTGACATGTTTTGCTCTACTTGATGCTGCATTTTATTTTCCACATTCCACGTTCAGACTAGATTTCCACTTTTCAAAAAAGGCTCCATGCCATTTATAGCTTTTTTGACACTGCTCATTAAGTATCTTGCCATTCTCTTCAACTTGTCTGTGCATTTCTCAATCTGTAATAGGTATGTCAACTGAGCTTCTATATTATAGTGGTTTTAAATATCCTCTAAGCTTCCTGGAGAGATGTGACCATCTTAAGTCTATTTAAAGTTTCCTTTAGTGAATCTCATTTTAAGATCTCTTCTGTTTTGAAATTAAACATTAGTATGTTGGGCTTCCAGAGCAGCTTTGCAGTTTATATTGAATTTGTAGTTCATGGCCTTCTTAGTGACTGCTCTTCCATTCTGGAACTCCCTTTCTAGGGAAAGATAGAATAGCTCTCTCTTTGCTTTCCTTCCATCAGCCAGGGAAAAGTATAAAAATTACAGTAGGCTTTGGGAAAGTGACCTCAAAGGCTTCTAGTATTGTTTTACCTGTTCAGTTTAAGATTACAGTTGCCCTTGGTTTCCACTATGGTTTGGTTCCAGGACCCCTCATGGATACCAAAATGTGTGGATGCTCAAGTCCCATTATATGCAATGACATAGTAAAATGACATCCCTTACATAAAATGCTGGAATCAAGGTTTACTTTTTTGATTTTTTTTTTTAAAAAAAGCATATTTTCAAGTTGTGGATAGTTGAATCTGTGGATGCAGAATCCATGAATACAGTGGACCAGTTCTATATTGTAAGGCACTTTGAGTCCCTTTTGAGTAAAAAGTGGACTTAAATAAATAAATAAATACATTTTATTAACATGCTATTCTATTGATTGCTTTTAATTGTTTTGTTTCAAATGGTTTTAATTCTGTAGATAATTTAATTACATTCAACTATAACTTTTTGTGTAGTTTTACTTACCTCTTTAAGTCCAATTTCTGGGAGAAAGGCAGGATATAAAAGAATAACGAAATGAATAAATTATACACCAAGCACAGAGGAAAGAAGGGGCAGAGAAGGAAAACACAGGGCCTTACTGCTGTTGCTTCCTTATTGCTGATACAGATTCCCAGCAAAAAGTGAAATAAAATTTTCTATGAACTATAGATTACAAAAGGAACAGGACAAATATAGTCCAAGATCCAGTAGGACCACTGGAGTTGCATAAATCTCCACCAACATAAGTATGTCAGAGGTTGATGGGGGGGAGAACGACTGCCTATTCTTATTCTTTTTACAGATGAGGCCAAGTGTATTTCCAGTTTCTGAGCCCTGCTTGGTTTGGCTGCTGACTTTTGTTTCTTAAAGAAATCACTGAAGGCCACCATTTGAAATAGCCACATACCTCTGACTGAGAAACCTATATTCAGATCACCATTTGCAATGTAAAACTTTGAATAATTCATTAAGCACACAACGTCTTCATTTTCACCTGGATTTGTACTAGGTATCAAGGTAAAGACTATAAAAGCTGAAGGCTAAAGACTAAAAGGACTATGTGTGTGAGAGAAAAAATAGGTATGTGTGGGGAGTTGAGTGTGCCATCTGTCAAATGTACCCATACTCTACTGAATTTCTCTGCTGTTTAATTTTCCAATAAATATGATTCTTCCCACAGATTGACAAGCACATGCTTCAGGAGCCACAAAAAAACATGATACCAATGAGGACATGAGTATGTGGTGGTGACCCTTCCTTCATGGTGTGCTCTTCATGAATCTTATACTCCCCAGTCCCCACACAGATTGGAGGGGACAGTTTGTTTGTTTAGATCAGGCCTGGACAACATGTAGCCCAGGGGCCATGTGCGGCCCACCAAAGCATTGTGGGCAGCCTGTGAGGAAGTGGATCTACTTCAAGGCTCCTCTGCTGCTCAGCCTCCTCCTGAGGAGAGGGCATGCAGAAGAGGAAGAGGAAGGGTAACACAACCCTGCAAGGTTCCTCTACTGCTCAGTTTTCTCCTGAGAAGGCCAGATGGAGGAAGAGAAGGAAGAGGATGGGCAAATACTTGCCCTTCAAGGTTCCTCAGCCACCCAGCTTTCTGCCAAGGGGAAGGCCAGGCAGCAATGGAGGAGGATGCTTGCCCTGCAAGGTTCTTCCACCACCCTGCCTTGTCCTGAGGAGAAGGCCAGGGTGGGCACCCACCCTGCAAGGCTCTTCCACTGCTCAGCTTTCTTCTGAGGAGAAGGATGGGTGGAGGAGGTAGAGGAAGGTGCCTCTGTCACTCAGCCATCTCTGGAGGGGAAGTCCAGGTGGAGAAGGAGGAGGGCAGGCAATGCTGCTCTGCTGCTCAGCTTTCTCCTAAGGAGAGGGCCAGGCAGTGGATGATGATGATGGAATTAATATTAATTCATTATAATAATAATTAATTATTAATATCTAATATTTAATTAAAACCTATCTGTGGCCTCAATAAGTTTAGCCTATTTTAATTTTGGCCCACAACTATTGCCAAATTGTGCAGGTCTGGTGTAGATGAATGAGGAAGGCAAATACTGATCCTGTCTATAGTCATAGGTGTGCTTGCACAGACCAAAGAACATGTCCTCCTCCTGTCCTCACCACAGTTAGTCCAGTTGATGCAGGGTCCAATCCCCGATTCTGGAGCGAACAGTCCTGATGACATACAGCCTATCCAACACCAATCCCTTAAAACAGATTTTTTAAAAAAAATCATCTTATGCTCTGGATTTTCCCAGAAAAGTCAAAGCCCTTCTGAGCAACACCAGGAGCCTGTTTACAGTGCCACTGCTCAGAAACTGAGGCCATTGGCATGAGTTCCACCACCACTGCCAGCACAAAACCACCTACCACCACCATTGCCAGCACAAAACGCTCCCTCTGAAGTCAGAACAAGGCACCTAACCATGTGATTGATGCTGAGTGCCTCATTTTGGGGGCTCAGAGGGAGGAACTCATGCCAATACCCACAGGTTACACAGTGGAACATGCATGCAAACAGCCAGCCAACATCACTCTGGAATGCCCAGGTAATGGGAAAACTTCGAAGCAGCATTGGAGCCAGAATATTTTCAGAGTATTTTGGCTTGTGGAGAAGTGATGTTCACATACAGTCCACACCTTTCTCCACTCACATGGACCCACTGCTGCAGGCTCCTTGTGGCAGGGGGGAAACAAATTGAGGCAGGGGAGAAAATGCCTTGAATGTCTGAAAACTGAATTACTTATTTTGAATTGTTTAGCAGCTTTTCTCTACTCTACTAGCTACCAATTTTTGAATTCTGTTCTGGTTTGGTTTTGAAGTAACTAAAATATTTTAGAATCTGTTTAGTTCTTGTTGACCTAAACATCCTGCCCCCACTCCAGCCCCTCAAAAAAGAAATCTTCTGAAACAATATATTGAGCTTAGGTTCAAGTTTAATTCATTTCTCTGATTGTAATTATGCCCTCTCTCCTCAGTTTCTGGAGACAGCTTATTAAATTAGGAAGACTACATGCAAATAGGAAGAGTGGGTTTTTTGGTACCTACAGATGTTATTGTGCTTGGCTGTATCACATCAATAAAGAATCTGTAGCTCTGAACTCTGCTTATTATGATAGCTATTAGACTGGATGTGGGAAGGGATATATATATATCTCCTTGAATATCTGTTTTGATCTTACAAGACAAGCAACATGGGTCCAGCTTTGGAATTGTTTATAAAGTAATCAGCATTAATTTGTTCTGTTCAGATTTAAATTATATACCTTGGGCCTTCCTGACAGGACAGCACCGTAGCAATTGCTGTCAAATACAAATTAATTTGATGGTAGTATGACCGTATACTTCATAAATTATTCATAAATTATTCTTGCATATGACCACAACTCAGTGATCCCCTATATTTAAAAGAGTTGAGGTATCTGAGGAGACAAACTGCTGCCCACAAATGCCCATTCCACAATAAAACAGTCTGAGCACAGTCCACCAAGGCAGTTTTCCATGCATGTCTCTTTCAAGCGAATGGAGGCTACACAAAAGTACAGCACCATTAGTCTCTGAGATACCATACCACCTTTTCTCTCTAACTACCTGTGATGAAGAAAAATGTGATATTATAAGGATAATATTTGAAATATTGGAGTTAGCCACATTAAAGAATCAAAACAGTTTGAAACCACTTCAACTGGTATGACTCTGTCCTACAGAATTCTGAAATTTGTAGTATGGTGAGGTATTCAGCCTGGTCTGTCAGAGAGCTCTGGTGCCTCACAAACTACAAATCCCAGGATTCTGTAGGATAGAGTCATGGCAATTAAGATAGTGTCAAACTGCTGTAATTCTGCAGTGTGGCTACACACATTGTCCAGATAGGTTTCATATTTGACATTATTTTGGTTGCATCCCTTTGTCTTCAACAGCACTAGCCAGAATATGATTGGAAAGATGGAGAGACCACTGCATTTATTTCTAAATATAGAACTTATGGCTCAATTTACATTTGTTCTTTTTAAGAATCAGCCTTGGCAACCAAGCATTAGATTTCAGACATAATTCTGTTATTCAAATGGGAGAAGAGTTTGATAGCTATGCTAATCACTTTTATCTGAGAAAACATAACTAATAGCTTGGTTTACATTTGCCTACATTTATGAGCATAATTTTAGCACATAATTTTATTGCACCATAAAACATAATACTGCATTAGCCCGCTCTTAAAAAAGAAAAAGAAATTTACCTTCAAGTGATTTGCACTGAAACCTTCACACTGCATTTAAATGACAGTATCATTTTAGAAAGTTGACCTGTTTGCATTAATGTGAAAGACTCTCTTGTAACACTTAACCATTTAAAGCCATTTCATGTTGATATTATATTTAGCAAGAATGTTTAAAATCATTGCACAGCCATTGATTAAACAGAAGCAATTTCAATCTGTTGTTCTTTAGCCACATCAAATAGTATGCAGTTTCTCCCCCCTTCCTTTCACATCTTCAGAAGGATCTTTCTAAAAGCCTTTATTGCTATACACATAAGCTGTACACATGGAAAAAAGTCTGATTTGCATACAATAATTTTTCAGCATTGACCTGCATCCAGTGAATATGTATTTGTGACTTAAATGTTGGACATCTGATAAAACAGAAATAGAGATTATGTTTTATGGGGCAAAAAGGTCAAGCATTTCCACTGAACATTCTAGTGTGTGAAGATGGGAAAGTGTGCTAATAATTAATTTAGCTATACAAATGTATTTAAAAATTTAATCTTGGACAAATATAGAATATGCTTTGAGAATTACTTCCACTTGAGGACAAATGAAAGAAAAAGTCCCTTTAATCACATCAACTCCATTATTATTAGCATCATGTCACAGACATAGCCTTTCCTTAAGAGACTATACTATGTATGAAATCCCATCATTTGGGGAAATAACTGCACAATGTCACCAGTCATGGATTACTAAAATATATAACTGCACAAATATGGAAAACATAGGGAAGTCTTACCATTTGGTAGTGAGCTCCAAATTACTATTCCTGACAGTGGGTTACAAGAAAAGAAATTATATCAGCTCAGCAGTAATGCAAATGTGCAATCCAAACCATGGTAGAATATATTAGCATATGGCAATCTAGTAATCTATATTTACTTTGTAATTCCCAGCAAGTGAGCCTCTGAAGATACCCAGATGTACAGGAAGATGAATGGCATGCCACACATACACATACACTACACACACACACACACACACACTTTTTTTTTCTTTTGTCTTTCCAGCAAACCCTTTGAAACAACTTCCTTGTGTTACCCCCTTGGAACAACTTCCTGGATTCAGATATGTAGCCCCAAAATTAACATTTGTCCCTTCACATTCGCTAGATCTAGGGGCACAGAACCCTCGTGAATGTGGACAAATCACAAATAACAAAAACTCTATGTTTTTACCTGAGAGAACACCTCTCTAGGAACGTCTAGGTCTTCCAGTGCAACTCTGTGGGCAACATCTGCCAAACATTGGCCATAGAATTGCACTGGAGGAGCTACAAATGCTTAGTGGAGTGTTCTTTCTAGGAATCTCTAGATCCTTCAATGTGACTTTTGACCATAGAGTTGTGCTGGAGGACCTAGATATTCCTAGAACATAATAATATAATTTATTAATAGAACATATTAATAAAATCTGTGAATAACCAAATCTGCAAAAGTCAAAGTCACAAATGTGGAGGGATGAGTGTATATTCCACAGCTTGTCATTGAGGAGATAGAAGGTGGTTTTGGTGGTGGTGGTGATGATGATGATTTTTATTTATATCTGTTTTGACCTCCAAACTGGGACTCAACATGACTTATACATGAACTGGAGACAAAGGTCTCAGATCATGTTTTTGTTCTCAGATACCCATTTACAAAATGCCCTGTCATCTCAGTTGTCCCATCTCTTTGTACAAAAGCTACTGCTTAAATGACTGGTCAAGTGCTAAATGAATTCAGGATAAGCAGACTGGAAAACTGTCACGAACACAGGATAACTGATCAACCAATTGAAGAAAGAACATTCAGTCTAGTCTCTCTTATACTGTCCATTTTAACCTCATTCTGCCTTGCTTGTTCTCAAGTTTCAACAGAGAGAAGACATCAACATAATAATCCTTCAAGATGTGCTGCCTAGGTTTGCAGGCAAGATGGGTATATGAGAGGGCTTCATTGAGCTCTAAGGTTGACAATAAAGGTTGACCAGAGGCCTGTCCAGCTGCCCAAATGTTTTTGGAACCTAAGATGGACTGTCTCCCATAAACTGTACTCCTCAAAGCTCACAGAGAGAGTTCAGAGATATCTGATATCTGCTGATATCTGCTGATATCTGCTGATTTTCCTATTTTGTAGGACTGATAGCAGGAAGATTAGCACTCAGCAAATGCAAATGGGAAACCAACCAGGGGCTTTCCCAGCAGACAATAGCAGACAATACCCTTGTTTGCATATCCTCCCACCCTGAAATCATGCCATCAACAACAGAACAATACCCAGTCAACAACAGAACAATACACAATTTACATGGGAATCACTCCTCTCTACCCAGGGTCTCATAGTATATATAGACCCACTCTCTTCTATTCTTAGCATTCTCTAAAGATGCCAGCCACAGATGCTGGCGAAACATCAGAAAGAAACTCTTCTAGAACATAACCACACAGCCTGAAAAACCCACACACACACACACACACACACACACACACACACACAAAACCTATGGATGCTGGCCATGAAAGCCTACAACTTCACAGTTGCTAGTGAGTTCAGTGATCTTGTTGCTTGTTCTTGTTGTGTGCCTCCAAGTCATTTTAACTTAAGACAACCCTAAGGTTAACCTATCATAGGATCTTCTTGGCAAATTTCTTCAGAGGGGATTTGCCATTGCTATCCTCTGAGACTGAAAATTGCCCAAGGTCACCCAATGGGTTTTTATGTTTAAGCAGGGAATTGACCCTGATCTCCAGAGTTATAGTCCAATGCTCAAACCACTACACCATGCTGGCTCTCTTCAGTACATCTTACTCCCAAATAATTCTGAGTAGGATTGTTATTACCAGTGTCTGCAGTCTTCCTTCTCCAGTGGACTGTTTTGTTACTTAAAAAATAAAAAAATAAACATCATTTATTAAAGCCCTGTACAGACCAGTCAAAAGGGCTGGCCTGGGGTGGAGTTGGAACATGGCGACTGCACTCTGACTGCCCCGACTCTGCCCAATGCTGCCGTCATGCCGCATGCCCCACCACATGGTGCAGCATTCAGACACGCTGCACCAAAGAAGCATGGAAAAGCTGCTGCCACCATGGCAAGGGTGGCTTTTGCCTTTAGAGTGGCAAAGTGCCAGATTGGGGCCACTGCATGTGGTTGCTCTCGCCCCAATCTGGCAAAGAAAGGGGTGGAGGTTTTTTTAGCCCCTAAGTTTCCAAATAGATATAAAAACACAAAAAAAAGAAAACAAAGGGGGAAAATAAAATAAAAGAACACAAAAAAAACTACATATAACAAACAACACTTATCATCAACAATCATATTCCCTATATCAATACATAGGAACAGTTAACACAACTATATTCTTGCACTCATTATACTTTCTCTTTCATTTGCAATTCTCCATTCTTATCTTCTTATCACTCAACTTTATTTTATACTACATTCTTCTTTTCCTAACCTTTCTGTCATACATACCACATACTTCCTACTTTGCTTTACTTCTAAATTGAAACTTTCCTAATCTTTTGTTTTCCATTCCATAAACTTTCAGTTACACTCCTCTTTGAGCCTTAACCCCTCTTTATGGACTGGTCAGTTATAAATATCCAACTCCCTATCAACTAATGGGGGTTGCAGACTGCCAGAAATAGTGCAAATTGAGTCCACTTTAACTGCCCTGACTCAGTGCTGGGAATCATGGGAACTGTATTTTATTGTGGCACCAGAGCTCTCTGACAGAGAAGGCTCAATGTCTCAGAAAAAAAAAAAACAATTCCCATGACTCCCTAGCACTAACCCTAACCCTAAAAGTGGACTCAATTTGCACTATTTCTGGCAGTCTGCAACCCCCCCAAGCTGTTTTCTTTATTGGTCTTTTAAACCTATTATTGCTAAAGGACCCCATTTCTTCTCTAAATATTCTATTAATGGTTTCCAAATATCACTCCTATTATTTAATTCATTTTTTAATCTATTAGTGAGTTTATCCAATTCTAATACTTCATTTAATTTATTAATCCAGTCCTCTTGACTTGGGATAGTTTTCTTTTTCCATTTTTGAGCAAATACTATTCTTGTCAAGGATATCAACTAAAACAATATTTTACCAAATTCTTTTCCCAAATCTTGATTCCTAGTGAACATCCTTCAGGCAACATCTGAACTGCTTTCCCAAAGATCTCACAGAACTATCCAAAACTATAAAAAACTATTTTGGAAAAACTATCCAAAATGCATAAAACACATAAAAACACACACAAAAAAGAAAACACTATTGCTTCATTGCTTCATTGATCATTTTCCAATATTATTTGGTCTCCTGACAGGTACACCAACAGTGGTAAAAAGTCCCTACAGCTTCTCCATATTTCCAACATTTGTTATCTATTTTAATGCCTTTTGGATAGTTTTTCAGGTGTCAAATACCATCTATAAAACATTTTAAAGAAGTTCTCTCTTATACTTTGAGATGCTGTATATTTTATGTTTTTATTCTACACTCTTTCCCATTGCAGTATACAAATTGGATGGCCTATATTCTTTTTGAAGTGCCAGTTTGTTGCCAAATTAGCCTAGGATGGAATTCAGTTAATGTAGCCAAACACACTTCTTTGCACACACACACCCCACATTGCACATTACAATTTTACCAAATAAGACAATTGATGCAATGTTTGGGGGTTGGATGGTGTCTGATTTCAAAGCCTCTTAATTTTGGTAGTGCTGCTAATGTAGGATATTGCATTAATTACAGTACTAATAGAGCTTAATTGTATAGTTATTATTCCATTACAGTTGCAGCCTCTAGGAGCCTAGGGATTTGAGAAACATTCCTACCAAGGTCACTACTTAATTAAGGAATCTCGCAATTAAGAATGAGTAAATAAAAAACCCAAACCTTAAAAATCAAAATATTTCAGGTTTCATGATATGTAACAGAATATTCTGTTTCTCCTCCAACCCCCTGAGTAGACTTGAAATTTTCTTTCACATATAAATGGAGTGCAAATAAACACTATATTTCACTTTTCTTTAATGGCACTTATATATTGATTTTGAATTACAGATAGCATTAGTTTCATCACACAGTCTCTAGTCATGATACACAAAGGAAAAATTAATGGATTTGGGGAGCCTTTTTATCAACTGATAAGCTTTTTGCACTGCAGGTAAAAGGTTGGACTATATGTGACACTGCTTTGCACACAATTTTCACATGTCCCCGAAGAAAAAAAGCAGTTGAGGAGGTGATTTGCAGTCCAAAAACTATGGTAGGAGATAACCATCCCTTCTTTTCAGGACTTCCAATGCACACTACATCCTCCATATATGTGTCTTATATATTCTTATTAGTGCCATTCCATTTGCATTTTCAGAAAATATTGGATCGAACTCAGATAGATTTGAACAGGCCTTTCTCAGTGGCTTTTAAATCTCTGGAACTCACTGTCTGAGGAGGCTAGAATGGTTCCTGCCTTGCTGTCATTTCCATTGGCAAGGGGGAAAACTGTTTTATTCTGACAGGATTTTTTTAAAAAAGAAAAGAAAAGAAAAGAAAAGAAAAGAAAAGAAAAGGGGTTGTACTGCTTTTAATTGCATTGTATCTAAACTGCTTTTTATTCTTTTAGTTGTTTGTTTTAAAATGAGTTCATGATTATTGGAAATCTAATTCAATTTTGTTAACAATTTATCTGTTTTAGCTATACAGTGGGCCCTTATTATCTGCCCAGGTTTGGTTCCAGGACATGGATGGACACACACACACACACACACACACACACACATGTAAAATCTGGGGATGCTTGCATCCCATCATATACAATGGCATAGGAAAACATATATAAAATAATAAAATCAAAGTTTGCTTTTTGCTTTTTTTTCTATTTTGCTCTTCTTTTTTAATATTTTCAAGGTAAGGATGTTTGAATCCATGAATGCAGAATTTGTGAAGATGTAGGGCCAACTGTATTGTATCCATTTTGATTTGTAAACTGTGTTAAATCCTAGTTTGCAGATGGAAAAAGTGTGATATAAATGTGTGAAAAATGGAGGTATTGACAGTTACAGGCCAGAAACCAGATTTGGGAATACAGTCTCCGGTCCTGGATGGAGTCACACTCTCCTCTAAGGACTGTGTTCGCAGTCTGGGACTACTTCTAGATTAATCGCTTTACATGACTAGTCAGGTGAATACGGCAGTCAGGAGTGCCTGCTATCAGCTTTGGCTGATACGCCAACTGCGCTCTTATCTGGATATAAGGGATCTGGAAACTGTAGTACATGCTCTGGTAACCTCATGTCTGATTACTGCAATGCACTCTACATGGGGCTACCCTTGTGCCTAACCCAGAAACTTCAATTGGTGCAAAACATGGCAGCCAGGTTAGGGTTAGGGAACATCGAGGAGGGAAATCCCTCCACTGGCTGCCAATTAGTTTCCGGGTGCAGTGCAAGGTGTTGGTTTTAACCTTTAAAGCCCTACATGGCTTGGGTCCATCTTATCTCTGGGACCACCTCTCCCCATATGATCCCCCTCATGGCCTCCGGTCTTCTGGGAGGAACCTGTTACAGCCAATAAAAACTAGGCTGTCTCAGACCTCCCAGAGGACCTTTTCTGTGACCACTCCCAGACTATGGAATGGCCTGCCAGATGAGATCCATATTATCACCACCCTTGCTAGCTTTAAAAAAAGCAGTAAAGACGGATCTCTTCCAGAAGGCCTTCCCGGAATAATTTCCCGGCTCAGCTGGAGATGGTCACTATCCATCCCCTTTTCCTACCTGCTTGCCCTTGATGTTTTTATTCTTGTTACTGTATTATTCTTATTTTAGCTCTTTAATTAGTTTAATCCAGTTTTAATGGGGTGGGAGGGTTATAGTTGGGTTGAGGGAATGTTTTTAAACTGTTTTTGTTTTAAATATGTTGTAACCCACCCAGTTTGCCAAGTAAATGGGCAGGCTAGAAATAAATCCTATTATTATTATTATTATTATTATTATTATTATTATTATTATAAAATTTGCCCTTCTTTTTTCCTCTACAATCATATTAACTAATTAGCCTGCAGCCTTATCACATGACAAAAGAAAGCTGAAATGGATCAGGAGAAAACTACCTTTCTCCTTGCTTCTCCACTTGCTGTCATAGCATTTCCATTCTCCTTCCCAAGGGAGATGGTAATAAAAGCATGTCTTTTGCCCTAATGGATTTTTTTAGTGGATTTTTTAGGCAAGCTTTTACAACTCTCTCCCTCAGGAAGAGAAAGAAGTGCTTCAACAGCATGTGGAGAGGCACAGAGAAAGCCACTACTCTCCCCCTCCATTTCAGCTTTCTTTTCTCATGTGATAAGGCTACATAAGGTTTTACCTAAAGTCTGAAACTGCATATTATAATTGTCCTTAGGTCTGTTTCCCTGTCAGCTGGCTTAAAAGGAGTTCTGGCCTTCCTCCCAACTCTTGCTTTTCCCATTGCTGTGCTATGACAATGAGCTGACTCCTGATCTCTTGTTTTACCTCGGAAATTTCAAGGAATGGAATACTGCTGCCCTGACATCCCTAAGAGTGGCAGTGAAGGTTGCATTTCAGAAGGATCCTGAGATTGCAATGGGACAGAAACCAGTTCAGTAATTGCAATGACTGTTACTAGAGTGGGCCTAAATTCAGGATGAAATGTAAATACATGAGCTATCTCCTTTTACAAGCTGTTACAGCAACTAACACTGATTTTCTATAAGCTGGTTATTTCAGTGTGGGTTATTGAAACAGGTAATTAATCCACTTGATTCTAAGGTTCAGATTAGCTTACCTTTACGATTACACTGCTACAATCCAATCACTTTTTTTAAACTAGTTTCTTGACATAACAATACCTGGATTTTTAAAATAAATGTACACAATAGATTTTTTTTTAAAAAAAATAAAGAGTAAAATTGTCCTCCATATATTTTCTTACTTTAATTTGTGCTACAAATCCTAAACCATCAGGATAATAATGAGAACCTTGTTCTTCCCTTAAAATAGTGACTGTTAGGGGTTGGTAATATGACAAGTAACATAATTTAAGTTAGCTAGTTAGTAGTTCATTCATAAATGAGCATGCAAGCATGTGCACTCACAAAGTGTGTAGATGATGAACCTTCCAGTTAGGTAAATTGAAGCAACTACTGATATAAAATGAAAATATATCAAAACAGGGAGAAAAGGGAAATTAGAAAAAACATTTTGTCCATGGTGGGCCATCTAATTATTCCCTACATGAGAAAAGGCACTCAATTTGCTGGCTGATCATTCTGCACATTTCAAATGGGAAGGGAAAATACTTCCTGACATCTGTTTTTAATTTTCATTTAAATTCAATATATGATTGTTTTTGTCCTACCATTCATGTTAGCATGAAACAACTACATAGTTAATACACAAACAGGAATCACCATGAAAGGTGTCTGCAAGCTAAGCAAAGTAAGGGCCTTTACAGACTGCCAGAAATAAATAATAATAATAATAATAATAATAATAATAATAATAATAATAATAATAAATAAATAAATAATAATAATAATTTTATTTATACCCCGCCTTTTGCAGAGCAATCAAGGTGGCTTACAACTAAAATAAATTGAGTAAAACTACCCCAGGATAAACAATAAACAAAGTTACAATAAGAATAGCCCCCCATTAAAATATATTAAATAATCATGTCAATTAAAAACCAACATAGAATTAAAACATTAAAACATTAGCTCTCTAGGACACAGTGAGAAAGTGTGTGGGGGGGTATCTAATGGGAGGGAGATCAGGTAGCCTATTCCGGGTAGGTCTGCTGGAAGACATCTGTCTTGATGGCTTTTTTTAATGCTGGTTATGTGATGGATCTCCTCCGGCAGGGTGTTCCAGAGTCTGGGGGCTGTGGCAGAGAATGTCCTCAGGAGGTCACCGCAACCCAGTTTTTATTGGTTGAAGCAGCTTCCTCCCAGCGGACCTAAGGGTGCGGGACAGATTATATGGAAATCCTGAGACACTGAACCTTCTCTGCCAGAGAGCTCTGGTGCCACAATAAACTACAGTTCCCATGATTCCTTAGCACTGAGCCAGGCTGCATCAATTTTAGGTTGCATCAATAGAAGTATAGTATCTAGACCAACAGAAGTAATAGTGCCACTGTATTCTGACTTGGTCAGGCCTCACCTGGAATACTGTGTCCGGTTCTGGGCACCACAATTCAAACAGAATGTTGAGAAACTGGAGCTTGTCCAGAGGAGAGTGACTAAAATGGTGAAGGGTCTGGAAACCATGCCTTATGAGGAAAGACTTAGGGAAACTGGGTATGTTTAGCCTAGAGAAGAGATGGTTAAGATGGTTAATATGATAGCCCTGTTTAAATATTTGAAGGGATGTCATATTGAGGATGGCGCTAGCTTGCTTTCTGCTGCCCCAGAGAATAGAACTTGGAACAACGGATGCAAGCTATAGGAAAAGAGATTCCACCTCAATGTTAGGGAGAACTTCCTGACAGTAAGGGTGGTTCGACAGTGGAACACACTCCCTTGGGGAGTAGTGGAGTCTACTTCCTTGGAGGTCTTTAAGCAGAGGCTGGATGCCCATCTGTCAGGGATGCTTTGGTTGGGAGTTCCTGCATTGAAGGGGGTTGGACTGGATGGCCCTTGTGGTCTCTTCCAACTCTATGATTCTAGATCTTTCCAAACATACTAATCTCCAGTCAAATCCATATAAGCATCTCTAGGCCTAATTTAATGAAAAATATATTTTACAGATAATGTATGATCTGTATGATCTGATCTGTCATTCAGAATTAATAATATGCCCTCTTTCCCATAAGTGGAAAGGGAGTTTTTGGAAGAAGAATAGTATTGTTTTTAACAAAATGTTCCTTCAACATGCATAATGTATTTATCCCATTCCACTTATTGTTTTGAATACTATGGGAAAATATATCATACCTTCCTCAAAACATTGAACTGGAATATGCAAAAATATGTTTTGATTTCCAAAACAAATAGGGATTTGTTTTTGCCTTGGAAATCCCAAATATTATCAGAATTGTATTATTGTAAGAATTGCTCTTCTCATCATCTTTGATTATTCCTATTTTAAAGCATTTTAATGTGAACTTCCTGATCTTATTCACATGCCACAGCAGATTTGCACTCTCAGAAAGTGCTTATGCTCATACAAATGTGTTATCTAATCTCCATGCCACCCCCTCAACTTCCATAGACATTGGGGGGTGACATCCCATACTGTTCAAATGGTTCTTGTTATTAATTGCCTTCAAGTCAATCTCACCTCATCTCCAAGACTTCCTACCCTCCACTGCTCTGCTTAGTTCCTGTAAATTCATACCCATAACTTCCTTAAGAGTCCACCTATCTAGCATGAGCTCTTCCTCTCTTTATACTTCCCTCAACCTTTCCTAGCATTATTGTCTTTTCTAATGAGTCATGCCTTCTCATGATGTGTCCAAAGTATGACAGCCAAAGTTTTGTCATTTTGGCTTCCAGGTAGATTTCTGGCTTGATGTGTTCAGGGACCCATTTGTTTGTCTTTTTGGCTTTCCACAGTATCCTTAGCACCTTTCACCAGCACCACATCTCATATTAATTGATTTTCTTTTTTTTTATCTACTTTCTTAGGGAGAGGTTGCAGACGAGCGGCCCTGGGCTGCCCTGGGAAGCAGAGGATTGGGGCCACTGCTACCACATGTAGCAGCCCCAATCCCCCCTTTTACGGCCTGGAAAAGAGTGGCAAAATGCTGCTCCTTCAGAGCCAGCAAAAAGGACACCTGAAGAGCCGCCATGAGGCTCTTCTGAGCCCCTTCAGGCGCAGTGCATGAAGACGCTGCACCGGAAGGCTGTTCTGATGGTGCGTGCCATACGTAACAGCGCACACCATCAAAACGTCTTCGGGGAGGGGTTGGGGTGGCCGGCATGTAGCTGCCCCTCCCCTTCCCTGCCTCCAAGATGGCAAAAAGGGCCATCTGTAGAGCCCTTAAATTATCCAGCTTTCACACCATACACAGTAATAGGGTATGCAATGGCTTGAATGATTCTAATGTTCTTGCTTAGTTGTATATTTTTTTCTCTTTAGAATCTTTCTTACATTTTTCATGGCTGCCCTTCCTATTCCCAATTGTCTTCTAATTTCTTGGCTGCAGTCCCCATTCTGATCAATGTTTGATCCAACTATTTTAATTTCCTCATTGTCTAGGTGTGTAGATCCTCCATGGTCATTATTTTTGTTTTCTTTATGTTCAACAGTAAGCTTGCCTTTGCACATTCTTCCTTGATCTTCCTTAGTAGATGCTCAAGGTCTGTGATGTTTTCTGCTAGTAATATGGTTGCATATCTTAGATTGTTGATATTCCTTTCTCCTATTTCCACCCCTCCTTCTTCTGTGTCCAAGCCTCCCCTTTGTATAATATTCTCTGCACATACATAGTTGAACAGGTAGGGTGAAAAGATGCAGCCTTGTCTGACCCCTGTGCCAATTGGAAACCATTCTTTTTTTCTGTATTCGTTCTGAAGGTAGCCTCTTGTCCTAAGTATAGATTCCTCATAAGGAGTATCAGAAGTGGTGGCACTCCTATTTCCTTAAGGACATTCCATAGACTTTTGTGATTTATGCAGTCAAAGGCTTTGCTATAGTCTATAAAACACATGCTGATTTTCTTTTAGAATTTCTTGGTGTGCTCTATTAGTCATTGTATGTTTGTAATGTGGTCCCAAGTGCCTCTTCTATTCGTTAATCCCCCCCTTGCACCTCTGGCATCTCTCTCTCTTCATGTATGGTTGGAGTCTATGTTGTAGACTTTTTAGCATAATTTTGTCAAAATTTAGTTCAAGAGGGCCACCCAATTCACAGGAGCAAGGAGCCTGGGGAGTGTAGTCAGTAGTGGAAAATGTTGAAAACTCCTTTGTTCATAAGTGGACGTTGTTTCTGCTGGTGCAAAACAAGCATTGGAAACAGACTATCTGAGATACCTTATCTCTCCATATGAGTCTTCTGAGTTTTCCAATTTTGGAGGAGGGCTTTTTTTGGGCTGATCACTCCCACATTAATTGTTAAAGAATACATGACAGAGAGTCTTGGTGGCTGCCCCTAGATTGTGGAATTAAGACAATTTAGAGACATAACAAAAAATATAAAAAGGGGGATGCCTAGCCATTTCATGCAAAGCTAGGCATCCTGTTCTCCCTACAGCTGCAAACATGCAATCCTATGTATATTTACTTGAAACAACACAGTTGAACTTTGTAATTTGCTGTCAAGTTGGCTTCAGTTTACAGTGGCCTGATGTACCAGAGAGACTCATCAGTAGCCCTGCTCAGGTCTAGCAAACTCACAGCCATTTCTTGCTTT
>CM034701.1:109503929-109524449 GCA_020142125.1 Phrynosoma platyrhinos
CAGTCTGCAACCCCCCCCCCCATGTTGCATTAACATTAAAATTATGTCCTTCCAGATAAGTAAATTGAGTAATGGAACTTTAATAGCACTGTGAGCTGGAGGCAAACCTTTTTGATCAATTAGATATTGCAGGAAGAGGATTGTGAAAATTAGGTAAGCAGGTAGAAAATGGAAGTTTGCTGAGTTTTTGCAGTACAAATTTTTAACCCAAGCTGTACAATGGTGGATGATATTTTTGTTTATCTATATAAGAGAGTTTTCCTTATCTTATAAAGAATGCAAAGATTTGAGCAAGCATAAACTTTCCAGCCAAGGGGAAAATTAGATGACTTCTGATTTGACTTATTAGAGTTCATACAGTAAGGATATGATAATTGTTTGTAGCAGTAAATAACCCATTGGTTATAGCTATGATATTGTAAGCAAGAACTTTTACTATTATTTCCTTCAGCTACCAGAATCAACTTGGCTTCTGAAACCAAAACATCTTTAATCATAGCATTGTACAATGAATCTTATATGTGGCTCACAAAAGGTACCATAGAGTCTTTCCAGGATAGCTAAAAGATATTTAAAAATGAAGTTTTATACTTGCACTTTAACCTATTCTGTGCTCCCCAAGAGAAACTGTCACAGATATCTATATAAATCTTCACAAAAGTAGGAAAATAGAGATGTCTTGTTTTCCTAATACATTTTCCATGTGTTCTTGAACAGCAAAATCTATACATCATGAAATTTTATGACTTCAGCCATCACATAGTTGCTGCTTCTGAAATGGAAGGGAATTAGGTGTGCTCTTTGGTGATTCAGTCAAAAACTCACATCCAAATACCTTAATAACATCTTCTGTAATAATAATTTTGCAGATCCATTTTCTTTTTTTAAATTTTAATTCTTTTAAAAATGAGCACAGAACAAAAACAAATGCAAAGTTGTGTAGATAACATTTCAGAAAATATTCATTATATTTATGGAGACTTTGGGCCTCTGCAGACGGCTTAAAAAGCCATCCTGGAGGCAGGGAAGAGGAGGGGCAGCCGCACGCTCGGCGCCCCTTCCTCCTCCCAAGGTTGCCCTCGGAGCCGCTGGCCCTCTTCATGGCGGGGGCCCCGAGGGCAACCTCCTGCCGCAGCGTCCGGACACGCTGCGGCGGAAAAGTCAGCGAAAGTGTGCCGCAAGCTTTTGCGACGCACTTTCGCTGACTTGTGAAAGGAGCATTATTTTAGCGCTCCTTTCAGGGATGGGGAAGGTGCGCCACAGGATTGAGGCATGGGGATGCCTCGGTCCCGCGGTGCACCTTCCCACGGCAGCCCCATGCCGCCAGTCTGCTTCCCCCCTCAGATACTAAAGTAAAGACAGTGGGCCTATCAGACTAACAAAATGTGTATACTGCTTTGTAGGCTGGCATAATAAATATTTCCCTACTTCAAGGAACATGCAACTTATACACACACACACTTATACACAAACACTAAAATATAACATACAAACACATGTGTTGGTGTATTAGAATACACACTATATATAGGTTTATTATAACAGGTAATAAATATTACGTATACAAAGAGAGAAACATGAGAAAAAGTGACAGTTGAAAAAGCATAATTCACCTTAACTATTTATTTTTATTTAGTTGTTATAGCCTTCCTTTAGAGTGATGTGGTGGCTTAGTGGTTAAGACACCAGTTCAGTTGATTAGAAAATTGGAAGGTTGGCAGTTCGAAGCCCGAATGCTGCATGATGGGGTGAGCTCCTGTCACTAGTCCCAGCTTCTGCCAACTTAGCAGTTCAAATACCAATGCAAATAGATAAATAAGTACCACTTTGGTGGGAAGGTAACAGCATTCAGTGCAGTCATGCTGGCTACATGATCACCTGATTTGTCTTCGGATAACTCTAGCTCTTTGATTAAGTAACAGAGATGAGCACTGGTCCCTACAGTCCATTACAACTAGACATTCATGTCAAGGGACTACCTTTACCTTTAGCCTTCCTTTCCTCTGGATTGTGGGATGAAGGAATGTTTTAACTTTGTCTGTTTTAAATGCTGTAACCTGCCCTGATTGCCACACAGAGGGGTGGGCTATAAATAAACAATTATTATTATTATTATTATTATTATTATTATTATTATTATTATTATTATTATTATTAATTATATTATTATTAATTCAAGAGAGCACATGTGGCTTTTTACCTTTCCATATCTTCCGAACAACCCTATGGTTGGTATGTGTCAGATTGAGAGAGGGCTGGCATGATTTACTCAGGGCTCAGGAAAAACTTGAATCTAGAGTTTTCAAACTCCACCCAGCAATCCCATAAATGTCCTTTCAGTTACTTCTTTTTTCTTTGCATGTGGCAACACTCTTCTCTATCTACCATAGTGTTGTTACAGAGGTCCATAATTCCATGTTCTGGGAGTACTGAAGCCTTTATGTCTCATCACCCTTTGTACCCAAGGCATAGCTGTAAAAGTCCTGAAAGAACCAAAGAATCAAAGGAAAGAACCAAATATGTGGGGAACTTCCAACAGGAACCAAAGGTGAGTTTTAAAATTCATACCAGTGTTCTCTTCCCTGACCAGCTATGAAGTTCTGTGATCTTAGCCAATCTAACATATGCCATCCCACATGGCCAGCTTAAAACATTTTCAAAGATTGTTCATAATTTTCATAACTCCTGCTGTGAAAAGAAGGACCAAAGCTGTGATCTCTCAGGTTCCTGCTTCATTACACTACTGGTTGTTACCAAAATACTGAATGCTTGTGATACACTGTTTGAAACCTGCCCTTTCTGTGTATAAAAAGAATACCTACTTCCCATTTTTTTAAAAAATAAATTCTGGATTCTGCTTCTCCAGTCTACTGCTGCTTGTGCAATCATATTGGGTGTTTTTACTATTACTGGCCAAAATTCAGTAAAACTAATGCATAACCTAGAGCAGGGGTAGGCAACCTTTCCCCTTCAAGGGCTGAGGGACTTCAGCTCCCTGAACCCCAGGAGCTATTGGCCAACATGGGACTATTGGCCAACATGGTTGAGGCTTCTGGGAGCTGAAGTCCCTTGGCCCTTAAAGGGGAAAGGTTGCCTACCCCTGACCTAGAGTAACACATGCATGACATGTTCATATTCATGAACTCTATATATTCACTAGCTTAGGGAATACGTAGGGACTATGAAAGTAATCCCCCATCCTTACAGGCAGCAGCCACTGTGAACAACAGGGATCTGTTCCCCTTTCCACCAGGAAGCAGATGATTGATGTTTTCACCCCCAATGCAAGAAATCTCTGGTTGAAGGAGGAATTGCAACAAGGATCTTTCTTCTGACTGTTGCACAACAGGTTGCTCTTGGGAGGGGTGAAAACTTCGGTCAGCTGCTTTCTGATCAACAAGGGAATAAAACCCTGTCACTCACAGAAGATGCTGCCCGGTAAGTTGGGGGGGGGGGGGTCAGGCTACAATACACAATGTAATTATGGAATTAAGTTTGTTACATATTCATAACTGCCTTAGTGAATTATGCCCAATATGATGAATTTGTTTACTTGAAAAGATATTGATTCTCTGTGTTGCTCCACATGCTATCTCACTTAATAGGGGTTTGTTTTGTTTTGTTTTTCTTAAAAAACCCACACCCTTGCTTCTCACTGATGTGGATAAATGTCTCATGCAATTTTCTAGGTTTAAAAACAAGTGAAGAATTAAAAGGGTCTTAAAATTCTGCACTGTATGCCAATGCCCATTTGCAGTATCTGTTATTTCAGTCTCGGTGCATTAAGGCATATGATCATTCACATTAAAACACATTAAAACATGTGGAAATGGAAATCCTTATAGTCCAGAAGATATTACATGGCAGAGCCAAAGAAGCACGGTGCCAGTGGTGAAGAAGGGTATGATGTGGTCAGGTTTCTTAATGAGGCTTGTGAGATTTCCCCTGAATCAAAGTGCAATGCCAAGATATATGAAATCCATAGTAACCCCAGAGCAGAATTACAACCCCTCTTTAAAAAGGTAAAATGAAACCTAACCTGGCCATAGTGTCATAGAGCTAGAAGAGACCCCAGAGACCATTTATTCCTATTCCCTGCCATGTGCAAATTCACTGCTCCGATACCACTCAGAGGTGAACACTCAAACCTGGTTTGAAAACTTGTAGCAAAAGAGGTCAACCCTCTTCCAAGCGGGTCTATTCCACTGTTCTAAACAGCTCTAATCATCACAAAGTTCTTTTAATGTTTAGTTAGAATCTCCTTTCTTGTACAGTCAGCCCTCCATATCCATGGATTCTTTAATTTATATTTCTTATTCTTATTTTATATTTCAAGAACAGAACTTGTGTAAGGGTGGACCCATTCTGTTCATAATACAGACAATCACATTAGGAGTTAAACAGATTTGTATACTGAACCAGCTAATACAAAATTGTGAGATGAGTTGATTTTCTTCCTATCAGCTTTCTTCCCCAACCAGCTCTCAAAACCACAATAGTGATGGGAAATATAATAGCATGGACAATCCTAATTTTAGTATTCAGATATATGTCTTTGAACTTTTGGATCTTGTCTAGTTCTTTCATAGCTGCCCTTCCAAGTCATAGTGTTCTTCTCATTTCTTGCCTGCAATGTCCATTCTGGTCAATGACTGAGATATATATGCCATTTTCAAAACAGTCAGACCTCTGTATCCATAGATCTTTTTTATCCATGGATTCAGGCATCCACAGCTTGAAAATATTCAAAAATAGATAGATTCCAAAAAGAATACCTTGATTTTGCCATTTTATATAATGGACATTATTTTATTATGTATTGTATTTAATGAGACTTGAACATCTATGGATTGTATAATTTTAATCTGTCTGGCAAGACTATGTTTATTCTGTGCTTTAGCTTTTATTATCTTCTCCCTACATATACTGGCTATATCAGTGATGGCGAACCTTTTAGAGACCAAGTGCTCAACTTAAAGATATTCCAGCACCAAGTGTTACCCTGAGCTGGGAGACAGGATTTCCAGGGGGAATAGACTTCCAGGGATGGTACTTCCACCTTCAGGGGGGGGGACGTCCACCTCCTTGGGGGTGGGACCTCCTCTTCCCCCCACCTGGACCCTCAGCTGCCTCTCCAGAGACAAGGAAGGGGAAGAACAGGCAGCTGAAGGCCTGGGAGGGTGCCTGTTCCTCCTCTTCCCTGCCCTCCTTTGCCTATAACTGTCTCTAGAGAGGCAATTGAAGAGACAGGAGAGAAGAGGAAGAGGAGGAGCAGGCACATGCCTGTTCCTCCTTTCCTCTCATCCTCCTTTCTTTTTGCGTCCCCTGCAAAATGGCTTTGTGTGCCAGAGATGGCACATGTGCCATAGGTTCACCAATACAGGGCTATATGCTTGAATTCCTCTTTGGTGTTTACCCCATTTTTTCATTTCTTGTACATGTTTTTTTTTAAAACACTTAGCTCAGCTGAAAGTTCTTTAGTTAACCATTCTGATTTCTTTAGACACCTCCCATTTTTCCTTCTTATTGGAACAGTTTTAGTTTATGCCTTTAGTATCTCACTTTAAAAAAATTCCCATCCATCCTGAACTTTCTTTTATTTCTTTGGTGAGTGTGCAAGACCTGAGAGGGGCTGTTGAGAATAGGGTATTTCAGTCATAGTCACTATAGGTTAATATAATTAATATAATATAATATAATTATACATTATTATAATACATTATTCAGTGGATCTATTTTTTATACATTATTTTTGTAGTACAGATCACGAATTACCCATTTCAGAAATAAAAATAAAACTCAAGAAGAGAACTAAACCAGTCATCATACCAAAATACGATTTAAACAACATTTCCACAGAATTCATTGACAAATAAGGGACAGATTTACAGTACTAAGTAGATTGTGAACCTGGAGAGCTTTGGTCTGAAGCCAGGGACATAATAAAAGACGAAGGCATAAAGAAGAGAAACAAAACAAAAAGGAGATAGGAATAAACTAAGAAATAGGAATGCAACAGTACAATGGCTAATGCATAAAGATAAGGAAAATTACTACAACAACAAATGTAGAGAAACAGAAGACAACAACAAAAAGGGAAGAATGAGAGACCTATTCCACAAGATTCACGAAATCAAGGCAAAGTTCAAACCAAGGACCAGGATACTCTACAACAATAAAAATAACATAATTCAAGACCAGGCAGGAATAAAAAGATGTTGGATGCAATACACAGAAGAACTATACAAAAGGGATGACAAAAGATGAACCCCAAATTCTAAAAACTGAGGTGGAAGCTGCAATAAAAGAAATGGCAAAAAAAAAAAAAAAGACTCCAGGAACAGATCATATACCAATAGAACTGTTGCACTCCACACTGACAGAGTCATCTCTAGTACTATCCAACATCTGTAAACAGATATGGAAAACAAAATGATGGCCAACAAATTGAAAGCAATCAATATACATCCCCATCCACAAAAAAGAAGATACAAGACACTGCAGGAACTATAGAATTATAGCACTAATCTCCCATGCAAGCAAAATTATGCTCAAAATACTGCAACATAGACTCCAACTACATATGGAGAGAGAAATCCCAGAGGTCCAAGCAGGGTTCAAGAAAGAAAGAGGCACCAGGGATTACATTACAAATATATGATGGCTAATGAAACATAGCAAGAAGTTCCAAAAGAAAATCAGCATGTGCTTTGTAGACTATAGCAAAGCCTTTGACTGCATAGATCATGAAAGGCTATGGAATGCCCTTAAAGATATGGGAGTGCCAACACATCTGATAGTCTCAATGGGTAATCTGTACTCAGGACAAGAGGCTACTGTCAGAACAGAACACGGAGAAACAGAATGGTTCCCAATTGGCAAAGGAGTCAGAGATTCATCCTATCACCCTACCTATTCCACTTATACACAGAACAAATTGTAAGGAAAGTAGGCTTGGACATGGAAGAGGGAGAAGTGAAAATAGGAGGAAGAAATTCAACAATCTGAGATATGCTGACAATACTATAATACTAGCAGAAAACCTCACAGACCTGAAAAAAACTATTAAGGAAGATCAATGAAGAAGGTGCAAAGGCAGGCTTACCATTGAACATAAAGAAAACAAAAATAATGACCACAGAGAAGTTACACACATTCAAAAAAGACAATGAGGAAATAGAAATAGTAAAAGAGTTCTCATATCTGGGATAAAACATTGAACAGTACAGGGACTGCAGCCAGGAAATCAGGAGAAGAATGGGGAGGGTGGCTATGAAAGAACTAGAAAAGATCCTAAAATGCAAAGGCATACAACTCAGCACAAAAGTCAGAATATTACAAGCCACCGTATTCCCTATTACCATGTATGGATGTGAGAGCTGGAGAGTAAAGAAAGAAGATAGGAGGAAAATCAATGCATTTGAAATGTGGTGCTGGAGAAGAGTGCTGAGGATCCCATGGACAGCCAAAAGGACAAACAAATGGGTCCTAGATCAGATCAAGCCAGTGATATCCCTAGAAGCCAAAATGATAAGACTTAGATTTTCGTACTTTGGACACATCATGAGAAGGCATGAATCGTTGGGAAAGACAATAATGTTAGGAAAGGTGGAGGGAAGTAGAAAGAGAGGAAGGCCACAAGCTAGATAGATGGACCACGGATTTGAGTTTGCAGAAGCTGGGCAGAGCAGTAGAGGACAGGGGAACGTGGAGATGTCTCATCCATAGGGTTGCCATGGGCCAAGACCAACGCGAAGGCAGTTAACAAACAAAAATTTAAGTGGGACTAGCCAAAACAATTCAGCCTATTGACTCACAGAGTAACAGAACTGCTGCTGATGTAATATTTTTGTTACAGTTTTAACAGCCATCTTTATTTTTGTTGGCTGCCAATATCACAGTGGGCCATGTTATGCACATTTTAGCAGTCCAGTGTTTAAATAGTCAAAAGTCTTACAGTCATCATCTTGCTCTTTGTGTTGTAGAAATTGAACTGTGGGCTTTGGCTCCACAACCCCTGGGTCCTTTAGCAGAGCCAAATAGAGAATGAAGACCACTGATGAGATAGAAACAGGATTTATTATCATGTGCACAGTCCCAGGAGAAACTCATGTTTCCAAGCCTGGGCAAAGGACAATGAAAATGGCTGTTGTTTTTATACCCAAATAGACAAAGAACTCATCTCTTACATCTTATTGGGTGCTCGAACTTTAAACATATAGAATTCTAAGCAATGAGTAAAGATCTATGCATACATTATAATCTGTTTAGGATACCATTTGTGCCAGACCCACTGCATTCCAGGAAAACATCTTATCAGCAGAGATTGTTATTGCCAGGACCTTTCAGGATCTCTCTGCACTCATTTATTGTTATGGCTTTATGGAGCATCCTGGCACCTCTTTGTTACAGCTTCAGGGTCCCTCTAAGGCCTCTGTGTAAATAAACATTTTAACCATCCTGGACTTAAACATTCTGACCATGTATTTCTGTGTTAAAGGTACCAATCCCAGAATCCTCTTTGCAGGCCTGACACTTACTAAGCCTCTAATTTCTACACACAATAGTACATATTTCTAACTTAGGCATATAAAACATTGATTATCATTGATTATCAAATTATGACTACTTCATTTGCTTAATTTATGTAAATCAGTTAATCAGACAGCTAATTCTATGTCTGTGTGGTTTTCTTCTTTGTTGTGGACTCTACATTTGGACACTTCTCCTGCCATCATTTTCTGCTCCTTGTTACTTAATCTGCAAAGACAGTAAAGGTCAGGCAGATGGAAAGGGGGGTGTAACACAATCAGGATAGGGTTCTTTTGCTATAAAGAAATGAAATTGTAGATACATGGGTAATAATTCTGTACTATAGCCTGAATTAGCTGATAATCCTACTACATAAAATTGAAATGACAAAATTAAACATTCACCAATAGCTCCCAACCCATTGTTTCTAAAACACCAGTACAGATAGACAAACATATTTGTGTAAAAATGTGTAGGTTAAATAACTGTATATCATATGGTGACATAAGGTAAAGGTATTCCCCATTGAGAAGGTTGTCAAGTCTTGTCCAACCATAGGGGGCAGTGCTCTCTCCATTACTAAGCTGAAGAGCCAGTGTTATCAGAGACTATTCTGTGATCATATTGCCAGCATGATTTCACAGAACGCTCTTTACCTTCCCATTACCTTTGGAAGTGGTACCTATTTATCTACTTGCAATTATATGCTTTCGATCTGCTAGGTTGGTAGAAGCTAGGACTAGTGACGGGAGCTCACTCCATCATGTGGCACTCAGGCCTCAAACTGCCAACCTGCTGATCTTGCAATCAACAGAGTCAGCATCTTAACCACTTGAGCCTCTGTGTCCCCTTCATATGGTGACATAATCAGGATTATTGGCAGGTATCTCAAATTCATGTACCTCTACTTCTGTCCTAGAACTGTTTTATGAACAGTACACTATATTCTGAACCCATTCTTTATGAAAGATTATTCTCTCTCTCTCTCTCTCTCTCTGTCTTTTAAATGCTACCAGCTTAATGAGATATATTATAGCCCAAGGGACTTAATCAGTTCAAAAGAACAGACTTTACCTCTTAAGAATGTGTTCACACTTTTTTTTTGTAATAATTTGCAAGGAAAATCCTGCACAATTAGAACAAACGTTAATGAAGTTTGAACTGTAAGCAATACATTAAAAATATATGGGGATTATTGTATAGTGTTAAACAGTGTTATGCATTCACTTTCATGTTCTGTACTTTAAAAAAAAGATCGTAATACTATAGTTTCTTATTAACATAAACAGTTTCCCAAAAGAACCATAAATTGTCCCAAACCTAAGTAGAAAAATGTTTCCTTGAAAATGGCAAATGGAAAAACAATTTCCAAGTTTACTTACAGTGCTCTACACACTTTCTTATTTTAATTATGCTAAGAAAAAGAATGATCTTTGTTTCCAGAAAGACTAAAGTACATTGCAAAGCTGCTTTTGTTTTTAATTTGCAGAAGCTCTTGTATCTAATCCACTAAAGCAACAAATAATCTCTCCACTAGCTTTCTTTTCTTTTTTTAGTCTCATGAAAAGTACAAACAACAGCTGACATTTGGGAAGGTAGAGAGAAAATACATATTCCTTGCTTGTTATAAGGTTGAATGGATTGTTTCACTGGAAGGTCTCACTATACAGCCCATACATAGCTCTGGAGCTTTGAGTTTTGGTATTTACTAACAAAACTGCCTCTGTCTGTGCTATTTTTAAAAAGAGAGGAGGGTGTGGAACAAGAAGTTAATTTTTGTCTAAGAATAAGTTTACATGTATTCAAGTACTGTATACACTGTATACAAACTCCAAAACCTTGGAGTTTTGGTCACAATGCCACCAAAAAAGGGAGCAGAAAGGCCAAAGGAAAAACAGCTCTTAAAAGGCCAGTGCAAGAACAGCTATCCCCCATTTCATCAGATACATCTAGTGATGAGGGTGATAGGGTTGCCAGGGCAGTGATATTATCCAAACTTGAACAGCTGGAAAAGCTTCACGCTGGCAGTCAAAAGAGACTAAAGCACATGAGTTTAAAAAAGGCTTCAAGTGAATCTTTTAATTCTTTGGTTTTGTCCTATTTAGAGGCACTTGACTGGACCTATCAAGAGCAATTTCATGATGTAGCTGTCAAGGAGGAGGTCCCTCAACTGTCTATGGATCCAGCTCCTCCAGCCTCAATGGCGCAAACACCGATTCCTGTTACAGGTACGCCATCTCTTTATTCCACACCACAGGCTTCTTACATTGACTGGGCTCAGGCTTGGCCCTGGGGAGTGTGGAATACAGTACCTAGTAGGGTCCCAGTTAACACGCCATTGGCAAGCAACAATACACTTGCATCAACTTTACAGCAGGGTTCCATGCCACCTCAAGTGTTCCCAGTCAGTGGGATTCCCTATGTTGGTACAGCTTACCAACCCCCCCCCCCCTTGCATCTATATATACATATAATAATAATAATAAATTTTTATTTATAGCCCACCCCTCTGCATGGCAATCGGAGCGGGGTACAACAAGTTTAAAAACAAACAGAGTTAAAAACCAATTCTTTCCTCCCATAATCCCACCCTCCCATCCCCTTAAAAAAGAATTAAACTACAAGCCAATTAAAAATGCCGCATTAGTTAAAAAATTAAGAGTAATTAAAAACATACAATAACATAGGAATCAGAGGTAACGAATTTAAAGACTCATCTCTCAGCTGATAGTTATTCCGGAAAGGCCTGCCAAAAGAGATCCGTCTTTACTGCTTTCTTAAACGCAGCAAGTGTAATGATAAGACGGATCTCGTCCGACAGGCCGTTTCAAAACATGACAGGAAAGTATGCCAACTTTCCTGCCATGTTGCCTATGCAACAAGTTGTTCCAGGTAGTCAGACTGCAGTATAGTCAACACCGTTGGTTCCTTATTCATCCACACCAGACAGATATTTGGATTCTGTCTAAGTGAGCATTTGACACCTTCCACTGTCAATAAAATTCTTAAAGGCAAATTTATTGCTATATTTTCACTTCTATACTGAGAAGTGGAGAAAAAAGATTGAGAAGATATGAATGAAAAGGAATGTGACAAAGCACACAAGAGAAAGGTTGATAGAAATTGATGGAACTGGCTATCTGGTCTGTTTATTTATGTAGGAGTCATAGCCAGCTTGGAGCCAGCCACTCATTCGTTATATGGACATTATTCATAGGGCCTACGCAGACTATGTCGACTCTTCATGGCTTCAATATGATGAGGCCTTTAAAATAAAAGTGGCTAGGGCCCCAATACATAGGTGGGGCCAGGTCCATTCTCAACTATGGATGCAGTTAATGACACCAGCATGGCCCATGCAAGGTGAACATGCTCATAGTGGTCACATGGTCCAAAAATCCCAGACTGGTTCTTCAGTTAAGAATCAATCAGCCCCCACAGAACCTTCCAGGGTCTCTTGGGACTTTGGAGTACATGGCTCCTGTAATAGATGTCCTTGCAGGTATTGTCATGAATGCTCCATTTGCAAAGGGTCTCACTCCTTTCACAAGTGTCCCAAAGCCAAGTCTTCATCAGGTTTCAAAGACGCCTCAAACAAAAAGACCCTGGAACTCCCACTCCACCTTCAAAAGGAGCCAAGCCCAATTAAGCTGAATTATTTGTTCAAACTGCTGTTTGTTTATTCTAACTGGCTAGCAGCAGACTATTTAATGAAGGGCTTATGTTATGGTTTCCGCATTCCATTTTATGGCCAGCATAGACCTTACCTATCCAAAACTTTGCATTCCATAATAGGCTTAGAACAATAGTTAGGGCTAAGATTCAGAAGGAAGTGGATGAAGGGAGAGTTATAGGTCCCTAATCATCACCCCCAGTCCCCAAATTCAGGGTGTGTCCATTAGGAATTGTCCCCAAAAAGGCCCCAGTGGAATACAGATTAATCCATCACATGTCATTTCTATGGGGCGAATCAGTTAACGACAGCATTCCTCCAGAGCTCTGCCCAGTGTGATACACCTCCTTTGATTCAGCCCTGGTTTTCGTGTGTAGTAAAGGCTTGACAGCTGAGCTTGGAAAGTGTGACATTAAATCTGCTTTCAGTTCTACCTCCCTCACAAGGTCATTGTGAGAATTAGCTCACCAACAGGACTTTGAATTATTGGGATTTTCATTCGAACACAAATTCTATAGTCCTTCCCATGGGCTGTTCTATATCCTGCACAGCATTCGAAGCCTTTAGTACCTTTCTAGAATGGATGGTATGTATGCAATCTGGTCTTCAAGGAGTAGTACATTATTTATATGATTTTTTGTTTGTTGGTAGGGCAGGGTCTGGCCAACATTTTGATGCAATAATTCGCATTGCTTGCTGATAATTTCGGAGTCCCTTTAGCACATGAGAAGACTGAGGGTCTCACCACCTGTCTAATGTTTTTAGGAATCAAAATTGACACCATAAATCAGAGTTCCAGACTACCCCAAGATAAATTAACAAACATTAGAGAAAGGCTTTATAAGTTCCTGCAGTCACGCAAAGCCATCCTTCGAGAATTGATTGGCCACTTAAATTTTGCCTGCAGGATAAATGTCCCAGGCTGTGCTTTTCTTAGGCACTTGTGTTCTGCTACTATTGGGGTTTCTCAACCCCATTGCAGGATATGGGTTACCAATGAAATTAAAAAAAGATTTACATGTGTGGCTTTCATTCTTGGGATCCTTCAATGGTGTGTCCTTTTAGAGGGACATTTTGAGGCTTAACGGGGCTTTACAAGTCACCTCAGATGCAGTAGGTTCCATTGGTTTTGGAGTATATTTCAACATGCATGGTTGTGGCCACAGAATTGGATGTTCATGGGACTATCCACAAACCTCATCTTTTTGGAATTCTTTCCAACAGTAGTATCAGTACACATTTGGGTGGATGAGTTTGCCAATTCATCTGTCCATTGTGAAGTCGTAGGCTTTCATGGCCAGCATTCATATTTTTTGTGGGTTTTTTTGGCTGTGTGGCCATGTTCTAGAAGAGTTTCGTCTGTCCATTTTTGGTGCAACAATGCGGCAACAGTGCAGGTTATTTGTCATCCAAGTCCCCTCGGGTCATTAATTTGGTTAGGGTATTTGTCCTTAAGTGTCTGATGCATAACATCCTGTTCAAAGCCTTCCATGATCCAGGGGTCAACAATGAAATTGCTGATGCCCTTTCCCACCAACAGTTCTGTTATTTCAGACAGCTTGCTCCAGAGGTGAATCTCAACCTGATAGTGATGCCAGAAGACCTGTGGATGCTTGGAAGGGTGAGGTGGGAAGAGCCATAAGTGCTTCACTTTCTGACCACATGTGTTGTAATTATAAAAGGTCATGCAAGGTTTTTGAGCAGTTTAGACATGCTCACGGTTTAAGCCCCAAGTGGCCCATACCATTAGAACATTGCCTTCAGTTTTGTGTGTGTGTGCACAACAAAGGGCTCATGCCTGAAACCATTAGAAATAAGGTATCTGCCTTGGCATTTACAAGGGCTGATTGATCACACAGCAGATTTTAGAATTCGTAAAACTTTAGAAGGATGGGCCAGGATTCAGGGCAGTAGGCATGCAGCATCCACCGCTGCTGCGATGGGAATGCACAATGGGACAATTAAACGTATAGATAGATAGAAATTGGCTACATTCTAAAAATATGTGTGCAGTGTTCATACTTTGAAGTAAGCTTGTTAAATTTTTGTTAGATTACAGATTTCATTTTGGTAGATTCCATGTCCTCCTTCTGGTGGTGCTGTTTGCCTCTCCTATCACCTTTGTTTCCATTGCTTGGTTTGCATACTGCCCATAGGACATTGATTCCAGTTCAGAAAACACTCAAAGAGCATTTACATTAGATTATTAGAATGCAAGAAAAGCTTGTCAACCAAGGTGACAAGATTCACAGCAGAAGTCAATTTTTAAACCAACATTGTGTCAACATATCCAGGAGTAGCATTCCATCTACTGCACATGAAGCAGTACAGAAAGTGACAGTGTAAACAGAAATATACTGGTACATAGCTGGAGTGTTTGCAAGTGGTTCTCTGTGCCATACTTTCTAGCTGGCTTCACATTTGTTGGGTGGGAGAAGTTGTTTGTTTTAATGATCACTGATCTCTGTATGCTAGCATCACTTCAATTCTGCAAGTTCCTTGATGGCTCAGTTACATTTTCACAGATGCTATCATCATGCTTTCACTGTGATAATAAACTTGAATGGTGCTGCACAACATGTTGCTAATGTGCTATGTACTGTCAGCCAGCATATCTATATTGAGCCAAAGTGCTTGTGCTAGGGGAGGTACAGACTTGACTGACTGCTTAAGAATTAAGGTCAGGAGCTAAATGTAAGACCAGTCTTACTATTAGACTCAGTGAGGCAATTGCTTCCGATGGCAGATACTAGTGACAGCATGGCTGTTCCTCCTATGTCCTTGCTGACTATTATATTTGTTGGAGGACATAAGTGTGTGTGCCACATGTTTCCCTAGACTGTCCTTATACCCCTCAGGTTTATAGGTCTACCATATTAGCTTTCTATGTTCTATAGTATTAGCTTTTCCCTTGCTAGCATTTACCGTAATTAGTTATCCAGTCAACTTCTGTATTTGGAATCAGGGAGTGTGCCATCTTGGTCAGATATTTGGGGACAGCCCTGGCTAAGTCATACCTGCCTATGAGTGTTAATTCAGCTTTATTCAATGGGGAATCTGTGTCTGTGCTGCATAAAATGTTGTGGGTTTGGAAGTAGCAGCATGCAAATCATGTGTCTTTCTGAGAATAAGCTGATCTTTGGGGGATATGGTGTATATTCTTACAACACACCCAAACAAATGGATCTCATGGCAATGGGATTCAAGCTCACTGGGTAGCTTCAGAAAAGCCACTCTCCCAATTTTACTTCCCTCATAAGGTCATTGTGAGAATTCATAAAAGTTCACTAGAGGAAGTGTTGAGAACATACTGGATGGCTCTTCAATGGTCCCATGTTCATTTCAGTGAGAATCTATGTCAAAGTCCAAATACTGGATTAAAGTCTGTTATTTTACCTATTTCCTGTGACCCTTGTGTCTGGTTAAATTGGGCACAGCCCATCAAACCCATGTACTGAGGTTTCTCACAGCCATTCCTTGTCCCAAATATTTATTGAAACAGGAAGGCAGTCAAGCCAAGAAGTTTACCAAGCTCTTTAGTGAGCTGCATAGCAAATAGGTCAAGTGGGTCAGACCTTGTGCACAGGCCTGAAGTAAAAGGGACTCCCCTTTGTAATATTTTTGTGTGAGACAGAAAGACACACCCAAACTTTCTAGAGATGTAATACAGATTTTTACAGGAGCAGAGCTTAGTCTAAAGAAGATGCAAATTCATTTTATATTCTATATGAGCATGGAACTTATGTCAGCAACATGATTTTAATACTATATCTAATTTATGGGCTTTTCATGGCACTTTTAACATCTAGGTTTGAGCTACGGTGGTATCTGCCAAAATAATGGTACAAACTGCTGTATTGTAATGTCATCTAAGTAGCTCTTTATCTTCTTAATCTGTCTCCATGAGGTATAGACTCCTGCTGAGGAATACACAGTCATATCGTTAACATGGCAGACCCCACTGTGAGACACAACAGTCCTAGTCAATGATGATAATGAAACAATGACAGGTTTTTCTAAAAGAAGCTTTGTGAAAAATCTTTCTTTATAAGAGAGAGAGAAGGAGGGAGGGAAGGGGACTGAGAGAGGAACATTCTTATTGGGATATTGGAGCATTTATAATCAGTGTAGGGAAACCCAATAGAAAAGTATGGGCCTATTTTGATCTCAGCTGAATTTCATTGGTTAGAAGTCTTACAATCCAGGGACCAGTTATAATGCCCTTTAAGCTCTCATGATCAAATAAAAGGAAGAAAATGAGATACTGTTAACAAGTGTGTTTTCCAGACATGTATATAAAGTGATGTATGTTCATGTACATTTTGGAGGTAGCACATCATAGCAGATTTGTCCCAGTAATTAGCTATAATGCTAATTATCAGTAACTATTCTACACATGTGTTTAGTAGAAATTCCCTGAGAAATGTTCTGTGTGACTGTGTTTACTGACCACACACACAACACCTGGACAACTTCAACAGGAAAGAAGAAATCTTGAAAGTAAACAAAGGGGTGTTGCAGACCAACCTAAAGGGCCGGCCTGGGGGTGGGGTTGGGGCAGGCCAGCTGCAAGCTGGCTGCCCCAACTCCATCCCGGCACCGTCCTGACACCGTGTGCCCATTTGCACATTGTGCGGCATCAGGATGCCCTCCTGATGCAGCGTGTACCCATGCTGCACCAAAAGGGTACAGAAGAGCTGCAGCGCCAGCTCTTAGGGCAACCTTTTGCCACCCCTAAAAGGAGAGGCATTTTGCCGCTCTTTTTGGGGTGGCGAAAGGGAGAATCAGGGCTGCAGCATGGGGTTGCTGTGGCCCTGATCTGCCACTAGCAGGGGCAGGCCAGAGCTGCCCCAAATGGGCCATCTGTAGAGGCCCAAAGTTTGGCTAACAGTCCTGAAAAACACCAAAATCAAGACTCAACACATGCAAATGAACATCACCCAGGGTCAGGAGGTTTCCCCAAAGACAACTGATTGCTAATTAAGTAGACACACATAGCCTCCTGCATATTCTCCTACCCTGAGGCCTTGCCATACAATAACAGACTAACACAGAGATTAACACATAAATCACTTCCTCTCAACCAAGGGTTATATATACCCCACTCACTTCCACAACTCTTTGAATATGCCAGCCACAGATGAAGATGAAATGTCAGGAATAAATTCTTTCAGAACACAGCCACATAGCCCAGAAAACCTACAAAAAAACTATGGATGCCAGCCATGAAAGCCTTTGACTTCACGATAAACTGAATTCCAAGCAGTACAATATTGTAAGTCTAACTTATGCTATTCTTACTATGAATAGATTACTAGCCATAATTATCCATACAGAAAAAGTGTTTTCTGTGTAAATCAACAAAATATAAATTTTATCAAACCACATTCCCAATTACAGCATTTTTTGACAAGGAAGCAGCTTTTCTCTTAAGGGTAGAAATATTAATTTTTTGCAGAGAAAATGCTATATCCTGTGCAGAAAATGCAATTTCCTGAGCAAAATAACCATACACAAACTTTGTGCAAAATAAGCCCTAAACTGCAAAGATTTTTGTCAGTCCAGGATTCTCTTTGTCAGCATATACTGACACTCAAAATTGAATATTTTCTAATATTCTTTCCGTCCCTACTGTTAAGTAGAATGTACAGAACCTCACCACCCAATATTTTGCTCAAGTTCAAGCAAAATGTCAAATTTCTATTTATTTATTTATTTGGCCATTCATAACCAGTGCCTTCCTGCTCCCACTGCTTCTCCACCACTATTTTCTTTCCTCCATCTTATTCCCAGCCAATCAGGAAACATGTTTTGAATGTGGTAATATCACACTACTAACAAGATAAGATTCTCGTGGCACCTTAAAATCTTCTGTTTGGCATAAGTTTTTGTGGACTTTAGCTTATTTCATCAAAATATTCCTTCTTGTTTTTGCAGTGATAGACTTAATGCTGCTCCTCTTCCCCTTTAAATCATCACAGTACTGTGTTTTTTATCAGATCATAGTATGCAGGATTGTGGATTAAGGCAAACAAATATGTAATGTCCTCATCTAGGGGGCAAAGAAATGTGACTCTGATTGCTGTGGGCTGAGCACTCCAGTTTGCACACTGCAAAAAAACAGCATGGAAATTGACAACTCAATTGCTTTGGCTATGAGAACGCTTTCCTTCTTTCCATGCCAGACTGTAGAAGTTTCAAAATGTACCACAGCATGACAAACAAGGAGCAGTTACTTCCCCTGCCCAGTTGTCAAAGAGGCTGCAAGAACTGAGAAACAACCAGACTCTTCCATTCTCATTTCAACTCAGCCTTGATTTTCAAACGGCCAGGGTCTGCAAATGTGATCTCACAAAATGGGCTGATAAAGATGTACTGTGACAATATATTGTTCACATAACCACACCTACCTACCTGATGAGATTTGAAATAGACAACCTTTTGCTCAAAGGGGTTAAAATGGTGAGAGAATAGCCCACTATAGCTTAATGTTGCCCTGGCATGAATTCAACATTTAATATATATGCAAGCAATATTATGAACCTGTCTATTGTTTCTCTATTGCCTTTACATTGTGAAAAACCCCAAAGATGGAGAAAAAGAATTCTTTTGATATTCAGAATTCAAAGAGTTTGCCTTTGTGAATATTGTTAATAGAAAAATCTATCAACATCCAGGTTAAACATGAGCATCATCACAACAAGCATACAATCACAAAAGCCTGCATTTTTATGCAATGCAGTCTATCCATATGCATACCTAGAACTATCTAAAGAGCAAAGGAGATCTTTTCATTTTGCCTTTTGTGCTGTTCACTCCAGGAATTGTGGCTTGATCTTGACAGATCTGCTAGTTTATAATGAATATTTTCCTAGCTTTCATGGTTTAGCTTTCATGGAAAGCACCTCAGTGTAAGATCTGCTCACTGCAGGGGGTTTTGTTCTGTTTTTCCCTTAGTTGTTTTGTTATACAGTTAGAATTTGTTTGAGTATTTTTTTACTGAATTCTTTAGTGTTTGCCTATTATAAACATTTTGATTGAAACTAAATATTTTCTTGATGTAAGCATGAAGAAGAAAATAGCACAGCAAACAGTGAAATATGTACTAACCTGATGAACTGGAATGAAATGTAGCTGAAATATATGCAGTGATATGAAATTAAAACATACAGCATTGCTATTTTTGCTGTCCCCGAATCATAAATATAGTGTGCCAAGAATCAGGGCACTTTCAAACATCATAATTTTAGCACTTTTATTACACTTTAACTGCCAAAGCTGCATCCTTTTGAAACCTTGGGTTTGTAGTTCTAGATTCTAGAGCAGATCATTAAACTGACAGTCTTAAGCACTTAAGAAAGGAATCACTAAAAGTCAACATGGATTTCTCAAAAACAAGTCATGCCAAACTAATTTTATCTCTTCTCTCTCTCTCTCTCTCTCTCTCTCTCTCTCTCTCTCTCTCTCTCTCTCTCTCTTGGTAGGGTTATAAGCTTGATAGATTAAGTGAATGCTATGAATGTGGCAGATCTTGATTTAAATAAGGTCTGATTCCCCATGATATCCTTGCAAAAAATCTAGTAAACTGTACAGTAGACAATGCTAGTGTTGGGTGGATCTGTAATTGGTTGACAGACTAGACCCAAAGGGTGCTCATCAATGACTTCTCTTCATTCTGGAGAAAAGTGACTAGTGAGGTGTCACAGGGTTCTGTCCTGAGCCCAGTGCTATTCAACATTTTTATCAATGACTTGAATGATTGAATGGAGGGCATGCTTATCAAATTTGCAAATGACACCAAATTAGGAGGAGTAGCTAATACCCCAGAGGTCATAATCAGAATTCAAAATGACCTTAACAGATTAGAGAGTTGAGCTAAAACTAACAAAATAAATTTGGCCCTTGGGTTCTCTTCCAGCTCTATGATTCTATTATTCCAGTTTGGAAATGCACCAGAGCTGAGAATTCTAATTATTCCACCATAAACCTCAAACCCCAGGTTCTATGGGATGGTGGCATGGCAATTAAAGTGGAATCATAGTGGTATGATTGTGTAGTGTGAGACACCCCCAGTTCTAGGTCTTGCACCAGGGTGGATAAACAAGCACTTAAATGTCTGTGAGGATATTGTCAACAGAGATACTGAAATGTTCTTTAAAGATAGATGCAGATGGCAGACTCTTAGGTCAGCTGCTTAGGATTTTATCCCATTGGCATAAAATCCGACTGCTTCCCAATGGGATACAGTTGGGTTGAGGGTTGCTACCGGGTATTACCGTATTTTTTGGCATATAAGACGCATTTTTTCTTCCCCA
>CM034701.1:109536932-109548812 GCA_020142125.1 Phrynosoma platyrhinos
TACAGCCAATGAAAACTGGGCTATCTCAGACCTCCCAGAGGGCCTTCTCTGCAACCGCTTCCAGGCTTTGGAATGGCCTGCTGGATGAGATCCATCTTATTACTACTCTTGCTGCTTTTAAAAAAAGCAGTAAAGACGGACCTCTTCTGGCAGGCCTTCCCGGAATAACTGTTGTCTGATAGGAGATGAGTTTTCATTTGGTTTTATTATTCCAATTCCTTGTCTTATTGTTTATTGTTTATTGATGTATTTATTGTTGTATTTTAACTTCTTTCTAGTTTAATTCTGTTTTAAGGGGATGGGAGGGTGGGATTATGGGATGAGGGAATGTTTTAACTTGTCTGTTTTAATATGTTGTAACCAGCCCTGATTGCTCTGCAGAGGGGCAGGCTATAAATAAAATGTATTATTATTATTATTATTATTATTATTATTATTATTATTATTATTATTATGTAGCCTATGTGTTGAGCTTAGTGCTCCTCTGATTTAGAGAAGGCGTAGGAAATGTGTAACTCTTCAGATGTTGTTGTACTGACAATTCCAACATCCTCTAGCCAGTGCAGTGACTGGGAAAGAATGTTGGGAATTGTAATCCACCAACATATGGGGGTCCTTGTGATTCTCACCATTGACTTAGAACAAGCAACCATTGAAAGCCTATAGTTGTTTAAGGACATTATCCCACCAAGGTCACAAGGCACCACAATTGCGTTAGTCTAGGAAACACAAACATACCAGGCTGGAACAGTCATTATCATATAGCTCTTCCAAATCACCATGCTTCTATCCTTGCCTCTGTCTTCCACATGCTGACCTTCATTGCCCTGTCTCCCTACTTCCATCCTCCTGCCTTTAACAGCATGCAGCACACACATACACATACATACATGAGCTGGCTATTGAGGGTCTTCTCCTTTTGGAATTGGCCAAGAGAATGTGGAGAGGAAAGTTAATTGGCTCCTTTAACATCTCTATCTTTTACAGTGGTCGGGAATTATCTGGGAGCGGGAATTGAGGCTGTGCCCAGGAAGGGAAGGTATGGCGGCAACAGAGTAAAGAATTGTTACAAAAGAAGGCAAGATCGATGTTTGGAAGCCATCTCACCATCAACTCACTCTGTTACTCAGAATGTACTAGAGTGTACTAGCCGTTCCACAGAACCTTACCTTGCTCCTGTGCAATGCAGGCCGGTCAAGAATAAGACCCCAGTTATTTATGATCTCCTCCTAGATGAGGATGCTGACCTGGCTTGCTTCATGGAGACATGGCTGGGAAACGATAGTGCGATAACATGGACGCAGGCCCTTCCAGCTGTGTACTCCGTCAGTGAGCAGGTAAGGGGAAGTGGGCAGGGGTGGGCAGAGTGGCCCTGGTTCATAAAAACAACTTGAGCTTGACCAGGATGCCTGTCTGGAACACAGTCCACTTCGAGTGCATGTAACTAAGCCTGTGGACCAGGGATAGTTTGGAGATTCTGCTAGTATACCAACCACCTCGTTGTCTAGCAGACTCCCTAACTGAGTTGACTCAGCTGGTCTCAGAGATGCTGCTGAAGTCACCCAGACTTTTAGTCTTGGGCAACTTCAACATCCCTCTTGAGACCAGTTTGCCAATTCTTACAGGTGTGGCTGAGGAGTTCATGGAATCCATGACAAACATGGGCCTATCCCAATAGGTCGTCGGGCCTACTCATTGTGCAGGTGATACTCTCCATGTGGTCTTTAGCACGGAACGGGAATATCCATGGGTGGAGGTTATTAAAGCCTCCACATTGTCATGGTTAAGGTTGAACTAAGAGCCACTCTGGGGGTGGTGTGGATCCATTAGAATGTTTTCCCTCAAAGGCTAATGGAACCAATTGGATTCCGGAAAGACTTGGAGGGTTTAATGACTGGTAATGCTGGTGATTCTGTTGAGGCTTTGGTCAATACTTGGAACACTGATCTCGCCAAGGCTATCGACACAATCACTCCCAAGAGTCCTTTACAACCTGCTTCCAACCATAAGCCTTGGTATACAGAAGAGCTTAGGAGGATGAAGCAGGTTGGACAACAACTAGAGCGCAGCTGGCAAGACTTGTCATAGGAACTTTCTTTGGTCCTATCAAGAGGCAATACATGCAGCGCAAATATTTTTCTTCTCTGCATGTATTGCATCTGCAGAGTCCCATCCAGGGTAGTAGGGGAGTTGATGCGGGTTCCACCTGCACAGAACCCACTACTTAACCTGACACCGGCCTGCTGTGGTGCATTTAACAACTTCTTCACAGATAAAATCTCTCAGATAAATGCCAATTTAGATGCCAATATTGATACAGAATCAATAGACGAGGTGTCCAGCAACTCCGTTAATGAAATTTTAATGGATCAGTTCCAACCTGTGAGTACCGATGATGTGGACAAGCACCTTGGTAGAGTGAGGAAAACTACCTGCCCTCTCGATCCTTGCCCATCATGGCTGGCCATCCAGGGGGGGATGCCTTGAGGGTGTTCTTCAGGGACATCATCAATGCACCCCTCAGGGAGGGTTTTGTTCCATCTTGTTTAAAGGAAGCAGTGGTTAGGCCGCTCCTGAAAAGCCCTCCCTGGACCCCCTGGATATGAATAACTATAGGCCGGTCTCATTATTACCTTTTTTTGAGCAAAGCAATTGAGCAAAGCGATTGAGAGGGCAGTGGCTCTTCAACTCCAAGCTGGATGAAACCAATTATCTAGATTCATGGCTTTAGGATGGGATTTGGGGTTGAGACTACCATGGTTACCTTGACTGATGACATTCGTTTGAGCATCGACAGGGGTAATATGACCCTGCTGGTGCTCTTAGACCTCTCAGCGGCCTTTAACACAATAGACTACAACATCCTCTTTGATCACCTGAGAGGATTGGGAATCGGAGACGTTGCATTGCAGTGATTCTGTTCCTTCCTCTCGGGTAGATTCCAGAGGGTGTTGCTTGAGCACAGCAGCTCTGCTAGAAAGGAGCTTAAGTGTGGCATCTCCCAAGGTGCCATTCTGTCCCTGATGTTATTTAACATCTATATGAAGCCACTGGGAGAAATCATCCGGAGACATGGGGTGGGGTGTTATTAATATGCTGATGACACCTAGATATATTTCTCCATGTCTCGGTCCTCAGCCTCAACTTCAGATGGCGTCTCTCCTCTCAATGATTGTCTTAAGGTAGTAAGGGATTGAGTGAGGAAAAACAGGTTGAGACTGAATCCAGACAAAACGGAGGTACTCACAGTAGCGGCCCCGAAACCAGATATTGGGATACAACCTCCAGTCCTGGACAGGGTCACACTCTCTGCTAAGGACTGAGTTCGCAGTCTGGAGGTGTTCCTGGGTTAGTCACTTCAGATGACTAATCAGGTGAATGCGATGGCCAGGAGTGCATGTTATCATCTTCGGCTGATATGCAAGCTGCACCCTTTCCTGGAAGTAAAGGACCTTGAAACTGTGGTGCACACACTGGTAACCTCTCATCTTGATTTCTGTAATGCACTCTACATGGGGCTACCCTCATGCTTGATCCAGAAAGTTCAACTAGTACAGAATATGGCAGCCAGGCTGGCCTCGGGTACATCTAAAAGAGACCATATAACACCAGTATTGAAGTCTCTTCACTGGCTACTTATTAGTTTCTGGGCCCAGTACAAGGTGTTGGTTATCACCTATAAAGCCCTAAATGGCTTTGGTCCAACCTATATTTGAGACCTCCTCCTCCTGTACAATCTGCCCTGCACACTTCGGTCCTCTGGGATGAATTTGCTACAGCCGAAAAAATCAAGACTGTCTGTAACTTCCCAGAGGGCCTTCTCGATGACCTCTCCCAGATTATGGAACGGCCTGCCGATCCTTCATATTACGACCTTAGACAGCTTTAAAAGGGCTGTCAAGACAGATCTCTTCCGGCAGGCCTTTCCCAATTAGATTTTCCAGTCTTAGGAGCCAGCCCATTTGTACGTCTATTGCCCCGCTCCAGCCATTATTGCAGACATTATTGTTGCTATTTATTTTTATAGTTTGTTGGCACTTGCCCTATTTTAATATTGTTTTAAACAATGATTGTTTAATTATTTTTTTAAGAGGTGGGTGGGATTGAGTCTGGAGATTGATTTTACTGTGTTGTATTTTTATGTTTTAAACCACCCCGATTGCTTTGCAGAGGGGCGGGGTATAAATAAAATGTATTATTATTATTATTATTATTATTATTATTATTATTATTATTGTAAAAATATGCAAAACAAAACAAAAACAGCCTGCTTGGAAATAGTGATGAGAAAAAGGGAGAGGAGCAGAATCACGGCCACTCACACCATGTGATTCTCTGCATATCAGAGCTGCTTCGAGAGGTACTTCGCACATGTGCACCAGCACTGGAATAGTGGCATGATTAGGAGGTATTAGCAGGTTTGGCCTACCAATAAGAAGGAGATTTCCAGCAGTGAATGGGCTACAAACCGGCTACTGGACAGAAACAGTATTGTGTAATGAAGTAAAGCCACAGAAGTTATTAATCTGCTCAAATTCCACTTTTCAAACCTTGTGTGATAAATTCCTTAAAGTCACAGTGGCTGAAGGAAACAGAAACATAAGTTACAAGATTGATTGGTGGTTCTCATCTGAAATGAAACCAGAAAGACAGTAATTTCATTGAACTGTTAAAAATGGTATCTTTTAACATCCACGTAGTAGTACGCCTCACAATGAAAAGTTGTGTGTATGCTCATTTCATATAAAGAGTGCAGGCATGAGGCTTTTGTAAGGAATGCTTATCTGATATCACTATTTTTATTTCATTAAATTGGCATCATGATTGTCATTTTAAAAAAAAATTAGAAAAAAAGGGTATTTAAAGTGCACAATTAGTGTTATTTCTCTCCAACAAATACTTGATAGCACACAATTTCCAGTGTTTCAAATATTCAAAAACATTAATTAGGTTCATTGACATGAAAAAGGACTTGCAGATTTTTAATACATTACTTATTTCTGCCCCTGGTTCGTGCACATGTTCCTCTCTCATGGTTTCTAAGTACTTACTGAGATATTATGCCAGAATGCATTCAAAAATAATGGCAGCTTAATACTTTGTTTAGTTTATGTGTAAGTATGTGGTTGGTTTCCATCCTGGAAAGTGATCCATAGAACTAAGGTTTGCTGTGTTACTATGGAAGGCTTGAAGGACTCAGAGATTTATTGCTAAAACCAAGAAAAAAGAAGCAGAATTAAAGCTCTCTTGTGTAGACATTTTGCCTTTCCATTATGTATTTAAAACATTCTAGGCAATTCCTTATAAAAAGGGTATTTGTTCCAACACTGGAGAATGATATATCCAAGGTATTATGTTAAATGGAGATTTGGGCAACAATGGAAAATAAAATGTTGCTTTGTAATGTAATGTTCAAAGCTAAAAAAAGCAAACTTTGGAGTCATCTTCAGGGTTTGACATTTCCATAGAGTTTAACAAGATAATATAAGGATAGAAATTTGTTTGTGTTTATCACTTCTAGTTGTTTGAATAAAGGCATTTATTATGTAGCATTTTACTTTTATTCAAAATGAGAATTTCTGAGTGCTGCTAGAGAAAACATCTGCCTGTCTTAAAATTTGCTTCATGGCTGGGTGGGTCTGTCATAGGCTTGGGAAAGGAATGGGGTTAGTAGTCTTATTGCCTGCCAAAAGTGAGCTCTACTCAGCTCAGATATCTTAAAGAACTGAATCATTCATTCCACAATTTTGTCTTTTCTGCTCCCAACACAACATATAACCACACAATTTCTTTCCTCTATAGAATTTCTCTGACCTTGAGTGTAGCATTCTAGGGGATGTATGTCATTATGTCATATTCCTATGTTAATCTAATGTGTGGAGTTTTTCAAGATCTGTTTGCATTAAAATCCAAAGACACACTGGTGCTATGGCCACAACTCCAAAGAATCAAAGGTATAATACAATTCTAACAATTCACCCACTTCAAATGTCATCAGTAGGGCAACAGACATGTTATTTGTGTGTACATTTTTGGTGTGGGGGGGAAAGAGTTCTAAGGTTTCTCATAGCTTTGTACCAAAAGTGATCATCAATTTATTTGGTCTCACTGTATGAGTACTCTATGGGTATAGAATACAGGGGAAGTCCCACAACAGTGAGAAAAGTAGGTCTTTGGAGAAGTTCATCTGCCATAAACTGATACTAGGGAATCCAAGGAACCATGGACCTCCTCTGAATCCACCACAACCCTAGATTCATTTCAGTAAGGGTGCTGGATAGAGGAAGCTTCCTTAATGCCAATGATCTTCAGACCCTACAAATTTGGAACCAGTGGGGATGTAAGTACAAAAATGTACACTCTAGTCACACTGAGGGGTTATTCAGATGGTGAAAATAATCCAGGTGGAATCAGAGTTTAATCTTTGTTGTTCACAAGCATTTTGAATGCTTCAAATTAAGTTTAAAGGGGGCTGGCAACCCAACCCCCAACCCCCACTTAACCTGGGAAAATTGATGTCAGATTTTTTTCCTAGTTTTTCTAAAAGATTCAGATTCTCAGCTGTGTGGATAACTGATGTGAATAGACCCAGTATAAGTGGGATAAAACTCTGTATACCTTGAATGTGCTTCAAATATATTTGCATCATTGACTTCAACTTTATTCAAGTGCTAACACATGTGAGCAACCAAACTTGCAGAGATGGACAGAGATGCAGTTCCATAGTGTGAATAACAAACCCAGAATATGTGAGTGAGATTATTCACATAGTTGCACTAAAAATAACATGTGATTCTTTGAAATGGTGTCCTTTCTGGTTGGAGGTCAAATGTAGCCTTCGTCATGGTATAGCTTGCAAGTGAATGTGGGGTTGTGCAGGACTGGAATGGACAAAGAAATGTTCACCTTCTACTTGCCATTGTTGTTGCATAACCATTTCTGACTTATGGTTACCCTAAGGCAAACCACAAAAAAGAGAGAAATTCCCCGATTATTCTTTATCATATTATTCTGCTGCAGATATGAAAATTCAGATATGAGAGAAAACAAAACTGACAGATTTGTCCATCCTTATGAGGCCTAACCAAATTTCATGCAGTTTGGGATTACAGGTAAGAAACTATTAATACAATGCACGTGTGAAGCATAATTATGTTATCACCTATTTAGCACCTGGTTAAACACCATTTAACCCACTGGCACCAGTTCAATGCACAACTGCTTAGGGATTTGTTTGGTTTTACTTTTTCAGGCCTTTTTTTAACTAATACACCTTTGTTCAGCTGAAGCAAGCATATATGGAGCAGTCAGTGTCTTCCACTATCATTAGGGTAAATTGGTTCCCTGGGCAACATCCCAGGAACACAGGTGTTGTGCTTACAGACATCCTGATTATGTGGCATAGATGCCAGTTATTCACAAAAAGCACAAAAGATTGTCATTAAACAATCACCACAAAACATGCATTTCCAATAGGGCCTTGTGAGAATGGAAGCAATTCAACTCCATTACCAAAATAGCCAGATATCTAAAGTGCAGCACAAATTCATTCAGACTATTGGCATCTTCATTCCCACGCCTGTTCCCACTCAAAAAGTGGTTGTCCCCTCCAAAAAAAGGCAAAATGGCTGATTTGACCTTCTTGTTATGTGCCTTGAAGTCACTTCCAATTTATGGCAACCCTATTATAGGGTTTTCTTGGCAAGATTTATTCAGATGAGATTTGCATTACTTTCCTCCTAGTGTGATAGAGTGTGACTTACCCACACTCACCCAGCATGGTCTCCATGGCTGAGTAGGTATTCAGATCCTAGTCTCCCAGAGTTCTAGTCCAGCACTCAAAGCATTGCATCACACTGGCTCTCCAGAATGGCTAATAGTTCATATGAAAATAGATTATCTTGTATGTATTATCTTGTATGTATTATCATGAGAAATATACAAGCCAGGAAATGGAACCACCTAAATATATCAAAGAGTTTTATACCATGGGGGGGGGTGCAACTGAGGATGGAGAAAGGTAGTATTAGATGTAACTAGTCTTAAATTCATACAACCTCTATAATTATTGCACATATCCTCACAAATGAAATCCAGGACATGTGTGGCAAACGATCACCAGGGTGTAGTCAAGATGGCAAAAAATTATGAATGATGAAGTACACAAGCTAGGAGATGCTGCAGAAATGTCCTTTTGCCTGAGTCCATTGGAAACAGCAAGATTCCATTCTCTTCTCTTCTCTCCTTCCTGCTGAATTGGGTTAATTTTTTTTGTACTTTAAACTCAGTTTACAGCAATTCAAGTATGCCAAGGACAAAGGGAGAAAGAGGAGGAAAGAGAAACCAGGACATTTTAAAAACAGATAAAAAAAAGTGGGAGGACAGAGGATTAATCAGGACTATCCCTGTCTAATTATTATAGTTGGAGGGTATGATTACATAAAATTCATGTATAGCTTTGCTGTGTACACTGTAGTTTGATTATTAGCTTTAGGCTATGTGCTCTCCTTCACCATGTGTAGGGCCTGATTGGTAAGTGCTCTCATGTTTTATGTTTGTAAATGCTGACATGAGACATCCAAATCCATGGGGTACATTCACCCTAGCTTTACAATAGACAATCTGTGTACTGAACCTACTCATACAAGAATTTAAGAGCACCTTGATTCAATAGGCCAGTCTTAGTAGCAGATCTTGAGAGACTCCCATTTCAATTTGTTTTGAGTCTGTTTGTACCAAAATGGAGGTTATATGTTCTCAGAAATAAGTAAAAATATTCCATTGGATCTGACAACATTCTGCTTTAAGGCACTGCCTACACAGCTTGCTTTGGGAGATCAAACCTTTTTAGTCTTTTATGGAAGTATATTGCATTAGCCAGGCTGTGATTATGATACCTTTGTGCATAGCGCTCTATCTTTAGCAGCATCTGCATCATGATCTATCAAAGTTACAGGTATTAAACTATACCATATTCTGCCTGTTTGAAAACACTGTATGATCAGTTGTGATGGCAAATCCAAGTTGCTGTTGCATGTCTCAATTGCTAATATGACTAAACAACTCAGAATACGTTGGGATAGTGAATTACAAAAATCAAAGGGCTTAATAAATAATAAAATCCACCCTTTTCTTTTAAAAATACACAGAACATGACACTTTTGTGCTTTTAATTCAACTTGAAGTAGAGAGAAACTGCCAATGACTACCAGCAGCAAGAATCCCCAGGGATTGCCCTGTTTGTAGATTCTTTGTGGAATTAGGTGGCAGCTGGCAAAGTTTGCCTTGGGGTTAAGGGCTCAATATCCATTTCAGTTTCCTCTTTTCATCAACAGGAACCCTACACGTAAATCACATAATGTAACACATTTGCTTTCTTCCATTTGATTCTTGGATTTAGATTAGCCACCCGTAATACGAGCTTGGCCGTTTAAACAATATAGATGTCATACATTATAATATTAGCTTTACTCATTGTCTCAATGCAAACTTTTAAACAGAACATTTTTGACCTTGAAACTCAACTCAACCCCAAAGAGCCCCTTCTCTAATTAAAAGTGCATGTGACCCACAAGGCATCAAGGCAAGGAGCATCATCAAGGTTATTGATGCCACCTTGACTTGGTAATGAAAAACAGAGGCCAAGGTACAAAGGGAAAGAAGATTAGAAACAGTTAAGAATTTGGGGTGTGGGAGGGAGGAGAGAAAATAAAGATAACTTGAAAAGTTTCAGGTACTATAATGCCATGAACTGTTTGTGTCTGTATATAATATTGACCTCTGTGGGTCAAGGTGTTTAATATTCCATTATGAGATATTACAAACTTCATTTCTGGGAAAAATCCTGAAACATGCCCATCATCATTTCACAGATACTCTTTTATCTGATAAGTATAGTTACAGATATTCATATTTGGACATGTATCTACTTCACCATAAGAATTGGTTTTAGAGTTGTGTTGGTCACATGTTTGTTTCTTTATGCTTGCTTTATGTGCCTATAAAACAGTGGCATCAACCATTGGTTTTCACAGGGCACAGGGCAAAAGCAAGGTGACACCTTAGTATTGATTAAGTATACAAACTCTTCTAGTTACAGACTTTCATTCCAACAGCTATCTTTCACCAATAAGATCATAATAATCTGTGTTACATTTTGGTAACAGATGGAATTTGACTTTCACTAGTGGCCATCCTGAATAGCTACCAAATACCCTCCCTTTCAGTTTAATCAAGACAGTTGGATAACCTTTCACTGGCATCACTGGCCCTTTCACTGGCCCTTGCAGTATCATAACTGATTTTTTCCATTCATAATCCAACATCAGACTCCTAAAGAAAATTAGAAGAACAAGAAGAGGAGGAAGAAGAAGAAGAAGAAGAATCTTAGCTCTGTTTATTTCACAAAACCAATGTTTGGTAAATTCCACCTAAACATCAGGAAAAACTTTACTGTAAGAGCTGTTTGAAATGGAATGGACTGTCTTGATGAGTGATGGACTCTCCATCTTTGGAGATCTTTAAAGAGAGGTTGGATGGGTATCTTTCAAGAGTGCTCTTGCACAGCAAGGGGTTGGACTAGATTTGTTATTTCTTTATTTATTTTCATTTATATGTTGCCTTTCTCCTGGAGTGGGACCCAAGGCAGCTCCAAAAGCAAGCAGCTAAAAACAATAAAATGTTAAATTTCAAATTCAAATTTTAAACACAATTAGAACATTCCCATTAAAATGATTGATTCAAAACAGTATAAAATCATTAAAAACATACAAAAGTTTAAAATAAAGCAAGCCACCGCAAATAAGATGTCTCACTGCAAGGAATTGCAAACTAAAAGCCTACTTGAACAAAAAAAATTATTTGCCTGCCAGACAAAGGAGAATAGTGAGAAGGCTAGCCAAGCCTCCTATGGAGGGGAATTCCAGAGGGTGGGAGCAGCTACTGAGAAAACTCTCTCCCTTCTCCTCACCAAATTAACCTGTGATGTGGCAGGACCAAGAGAAAGCTCTCCCCTGTGGATCTTAAGGCTCTGGTAGGTTTGTATAGGGAGATACGGTCTTTCACAGAGTCTGGACCTATGCTGTATATGGCTTTGTAGTTCATGATCAGCACTTTGAATTGTACCTGGAAACAAACTGGTAGCCACTGAAGCTGTTTTAACAAGGGAATTACATGTTCCCTATAACACTGCAGTCAGTTTTTTGGCCATAGCACTTTAGACCCATTGAAGTTTCCAAACAGTTTTCAATGGTAGCCTCATGTAGAATGCTTTACAGTAGTCCAAACGGGATGTAATCAAGGTGTGTTACCATAGGGACAGGCGTAGCTGCTGCTATAGGAACAGGAGTGTGAGTGCACTACTGGCCACCACAGAAACCATCCAGGTCAGGATTGAGCGCAGGAGAACAACCAAGTTGTGAGCTTGTGCAAATAATTTTTTAACACCTCCCCCCAATAAAATTATTTTCTGTAGGTCTCATTAAATGAAATTGCCCATCTCTTCAGGATGATTCCCCTGAAGTCACAAGCTATCAGAAGTTGTGGTGAGGGTGGCAGGCTGACTCCATGTTTCTGTCACCTCTATCACTGCCATTAATGCCCATCTCTTCAGGGTGCCATGGTGCTAAAGAGATGGGCTATCAGCAGTTTTCATGATGGTAGAATTATGAGACTCTTCTCCCTGTTCCCATGCCTCATAAGCACCAATTAAAGGGAGAGCTTGGAATCAGTTGTGTATCTCGAAGTTTAAAGTTGAAAGGGGATGCAATGGCTTCCCATCCTGCAGGAGCTTCAGTAAAACAACAGAGACAGTTCGGAAGGGTTTCTATCTAATCCTCTCCCCCATCCTGAAGGAAATTCAGTGAAACAACAGAGAGAGTT
>CM034701.1:109551948-109564742 GCA_020142125.1 Phrynosoma platyrhinos
GAGGAATGAAAATAGGAGGAAGGAATATCAACAATCTAAGATATGCTGCTGACATCATAATACTAGCAGAAAACCTCACAGACCTAGAACACCAACTAAGGAAGATCAAAGAAGAAAGTGCTAAGGCAGGCTTAATGTTCAGCATAAAGAAAACAAAAATAATGACTACCAAGGACCTTCACAAGTTCAACCTAGACAATGAAGAAATAAAAATAGTAAAAGAATTCCTATACCTTTATATTGATAGAAATGGGGACTGCAGTCAGAAGAAGACTAAGAATGGGGAGACTGGCTATGAAAGAACTAGAAATGGTCCCAAAATGCAAAGATATACAACTCAGCACAAAAGTTAGAATCATACAAGCCACTGTATTCCCAATTGCCACATATGGATGTGAGAGCTGGACAGTTAAGAAATTCAATTCATTTGAGATGTGGTGCTGGAGAAGAGTGTTGAGAATCTCACGAACAGCCAAAAAGACAAACAAATGGGTCCTACAGCAGATCAAGCCAGAAATCTCCCTGGAAGCCAAAGGCCTTTGCAGACTGCCAGAAATAGTGCAAATTGAGTCCACTTTAACTGCCCTGGCTCAGTGCTAGGGAATCATGGTAACTGTAGTTTATTGTGGCATCAGAGCTCTCTGACAGAGAAGGCTCAATGTCTCAGAAAAAAATACAATTCCCATGATTCCCTAGCACTGAGCCAGGGCAGATAAAGTGGATTCAAGTTGCACTCTTTCTAGCAGTCTGCAAAGACCCCAAGATAACCAAACTGAGGTTGTCATACTTAAAGGGGAAAGGTTGCCTACCCCTGTTCAAGACCCTCTGTCCTCCACTGCTCTGCTTAATATCTGCATACCCATACCCATGACCTCCTTAATAGAGTCCATCCATCTGGTTTGTGGCCTTCCTCTCTTACTACTTCACTCTACCTTTCCCAGCATTATTGTCTTTTCTAATGAGTCTTTTCTTCTCATGATGTGTCTGAAGCAGGGGTAGGCAACCTTTCCCCTTTAAGGGCCGAGGGACTTCAGCTCCCAGAATCCCAGGAGATATTGGCCAATATGGGACTATTGGCCAACATAGCTGAGGATTCTGGGAGCTGAAGTCCCTCGGCCCTTAAAGGGGAAAGGTTGCCTACCCCTGGTCTTGTAGATACTTCATCCATAGGGTTGCCATGGGTCAAGATCAACTCGAGGACAGTTAACAACAATAACAGCAAGAGCAACAACAACAAGTGGCTCAAGTGGTTAAGACGCTGGCTCTGTTGATTGCAAGATCGGCAGGTTTGCAGTTCGAGGCCCAGGTGCACCATGAGGGGTAAGCTCCTGTCACTAGTCCCAGCTTCTGAGAACCTAGCTGTTCAAAAGCATGCAAATGCAAGTAGATAAGTAGGTACCACTTTGGTGAGAAGGTAAACTGTTCTGTACAATCATGCTGGCCACATGATCACAGAGTAGTCTCTGATAACTCTGGCTCTTCGGCTTAGTAACAGAGATGAGCACCGCCCCCTATAATCGGACACAACTTGACAACCTTGTCAACGGGGAATAGCTTTACCTTTTAAAGCTTAAAGCATTATTCTTGATAGTTTTCCTTCTACGTGTCTCCTAGTTTCTTCCCATTATGCTTTGAAATTGCCATCCTCCCTAGAGTCATCCCCCATTTCTTACCCTCCCAGATGCTCAAGACAAAAATTAAATAAATTGTATAATTGGAAGTAAAAGATGGTGGAATTCTATACTGGTGGCCAAGACTAGACCAGGCACGGACTGTGGCACAGATCACGAATTACTCATATAAAAATTAAGAGTAAGAAATAATATCTCAACAGAATTTATTAACAACATAAGAAATAGATTTGCACTACTAGGGATAATAGACTGAGAACCAGCAGAACTATGGTCTGAAACCAGGGACAAAATAAAAGAAGAATGCAGTGCCAACACATCTAATAGTTCTGATGAGGAATCTGTACTCAGGACAAGAGGTTACTGTCAGAACAGATCATGGAGAAACAGCCAGAAAACTCCTAGCTTTAAAAACAGCAAGACTGGGTGGCTCAAGGAGCAGGGATGGCCCCAGGATGGTCCCAGGCAGCGATTTCGGCAACAAAACCCTTGCAATAGGATCTGGACCCTGCCTGCATTTATTTTTAAGCCAGATCAGGTAAATCAGTTTATTTAAGTGTGTGATAAGCTCTTTAATGTTGTGTCTGTATGCCAAGAAGCCAAGAACGTGCCATATGGAATGAGGTAGGAAGTTGAACGTCATTTTTATAACTCAGGCCTTATTGTAGTAATCCAGAGAGTAGTAGTGCAACTCTAATAAATAAAACCACTCAAGGGATGATGGTGAATCTTCCACACTGTCCAGCAGTACAGAGGTCGGGAAAAATTCCTTATGTGCACTGTCAGCAAGGCCATATGGAATGCAAGCCTTAGTAGAAATGTAGCCACTGCAAGAGCTACTGGGAACATTTTTCTGCCTGGCTATCTATCAAAAAAAATGCTTTGTTTTCTTTCCTATTACCTCTTAGCTTGGTTTTAGCTATACACATATCCATATACAGTTGGCCTTCTGTATCAGTGGGCTAGCCATCTGGAGATTGGAGCATCCACAGATGGCCCTGCCTCATTATTATCAATAGTGACCTGTGCACACAACTACACTAATGCAGCCATTTACATATTGGTGTGCACTAACAGTAATATATAGCAATAGCAAGTACATTTCTATACTGCTTATCAGTGCACTTAAGCACTTCCAATGCGGATTACAATGTGTAAGCTAATTGCCCCCAATGTGCTGGGTACTTATTTTAGTGACCTCAGAAGGATGAAAGGCTGAGTTGGCCATGAGCCCCTGGCTGGGATTGAACTCACAACCTTGTGGTTTGTAAGTAAGTGGCTGCAGTACAGGCATTTACCACTGCACCATCAGGGCTCCTTATAGGACTTGAGGTCCTCCTTTTTTTTTTTTTTTTTTTTTTTTTTTTTTTGTATCCATGGCACGGGGGGGAGGTATCCCTGGAACTGAACCCCTGCTGATACAGAGGGCCGACTGTAACCAGACAGCCCAAAGTCTTGTCCATAATCATCGGACCAAGAAATAATCCAATCCCATCTCCCTACCTTCATTTGCCTTCTTTCTATGCCATTGCAAGGAGCCTCCCCCTGGTCCTTGTTTGTGACTCCACTCTTAGAAAGTGGAATTCTAAAACCTGGCAACTTCATGAGTGATAATGTGGAACAGAAAGAGAGAGAGTACACACAGTGGCACAGAAACAGCAACTAGCATTGCTGGGACACAGTATCCAATACTTCAATAGCAAAAGAGATGTTGGCCTAGAAGACCATGGCCTACTCTTGGTGAGCAAGATGACCTTCTGTCTCATTCTTTTGAACACAGTCATATCACTCTCAAAACCCATTGAGAAATATTTTCCAGTGAGGAACCTGACACGTTTGCTGGTCTGTACCTTTTATAATTATGCAAGCAACCTAAAATAGTCAAAGAAGGAATGAAAGAGAAACACAAAAAGTAATATTAAAAAGGCAGTACAGCAAAGCCATGTTAGGAATGACACCATAATGTGAAATACCACTCCTTTTCTGTAAATACCACCTGACAATCCCTTGCTGTAGGAATTGTAGTAAATGGGCCAGAGTCTTGACTATATACAATGGTCTTTAGTAACAAGGCAGTCACTCAGTCATAGCTTTGACAGGAGAGAAAATAAAGCAGGCACAAAAAAATGCCACTTGGCACCACAGTATCCATCTCTTCCAGCACTAAACACCAGTGTCTTTTGTATTTGTGCTTATCAGCAGGAAATCCTGAAGCCTTTGCCAATGAGTCCATCACTTGGATAAGGAGGGAAATGAATTACCATTTGTCCTGTTACCATAATACCACATTCAGACTACTCCAAACAGCTTCAAATAACTCTGCTTTTGAGGGCTGCACAGCATGGACATGAGATTCCCTAAATCAATCTCCTTTGCTGAAAAGGAAAGCTGGTGTTGATCAGTTTAAGAAACTGGATTTCTTTTGTTTCACACACAGACAGACACACACAGAAACACACATGTAACTGACACTGCACTTAATTGATTTTTATTATTACCACTATTATTAATGTAGTAAAATCAATGTGCATGATGTGCTATAGCAGGTACCACAATGGTACCTTCTAGTATGCTATACAACAGTTTCTTTTTTGAGGAGCAGCTGTCCCCAAGCACTACTATCTGGAACCTGCCCAAGAGACAGGACCGGAACCACTGAAGCGGTTCCAAAAACTCTCAAGCATTCAAGGATACCATGGTCAGTGGTACTGAATGCCACTGTGAGGTCCAAAAGCACCAGTGGGAACACACTAACTTCATCAATACTCAGGTGAAAATCATCCACAAGACAGCTATAGCAGTCTTGTCCATAATCATCTGACCAAGAAATATCCTTCTCTGAAGTTGGTCTGAAATGGGTCTAGATAACATATCATCTAAGACTGCTTGGGGTTTAGAGGCAACTGCCATTTCAATCACCTTGCCTAGAAAAGGAACCCTTGATACTGATCTATTGTTGTTAAGGTCCAGAGGTTATCTAATGTAGGAGGACTATATTGTATCACAAAGCTCCTGAATACATAGTTAAAGGTGACTCAATGTTCCTCTCCTGGTCTCTGTTGGTGAATTAAATTGTAGATATATTTGTGTCAGTATTGTCTTCTCATAAAACATCCCAATAATAATCAACTAACATCAACTCACATCAGCTATCAAGATTATTAAATCATAACAAGATTTTAAAAAGAATTTGCCAATTCTCTATGTTGGCTACATATATATATGTAACTAAGGGTTTGTCTACATGGATTATTTACTTCAAATTCCATCCAGGTTCTCTGCATCCTGTGTACATGATGCGGGGTCAAAACACCACATTGGCACAGATTGTCTTCATGATGCACTGTGGGTGCAAATCACTCTGAGGTCAGAATGAAGCACCAAACATGACTGGGCACCTTGTTGTGACCTCAGCAGTGGAGCTAGGCTACAAACAGGGATTGTGTTGGAAGGTAGCCAACTGTCATTGCTACAGAGAGTGCACAGGTAACAAGGGGAATTCAGGACCAGAATACTTCAGGAGCAGCCCAGAGTCTTCTGGCCAGTGAAGATAAGCCTTAAGTAATGTCTTTTGGCCTAACCACCACAGTCCATCTTAACAGCCAGCAGCCAGACTGAATGAAGGAGGTCTGCACAGCTGGCTATCAGAGTGCAAAGAGGATGGTGTTTTCAACCCTGTCACAAGTCCTTTCACAACCTTGCTTCCTAGTGGTAAAGGGTTAGGAAAGCCAGCCTTGATTGCCAATTGAATACACCTCCTTTGCCCAGTCTCGCTGCTGGCTATTAAGATGGATTAAGGTGGTATTCAGTCTTACTGAATAGAGAACATTTCTGGATCTGTAACTTTAGGTTACAAATCCATAACTGCAATATTAAACACCAGCCATTATTTTTTAATTTCAAATGTACAGTGGGCCCTTGTTATCCATATGGGGCTTGGTTCCATGACCTCCTGCAGATACCAAAATCCATGGATACTCATGTCCCATTATATACAATGAGTGTCCTTATATAAAATAACAAAATCAAGCGGGGGGGGGGGGATTGGTGAATATTTTCAAGCCATGGGTGGTTGAATCAATGAATGCAGAATTTGTGGATATGAAGGGCTGGCTGTAATTTAGATTTATATAATTTCAGTATGATTTTAAAAGAGTTATTTTAGTATGAAAAGGCAGAGGAGCCACTGTTTGAGTCAAATAATGTATCAGCAGAAGGAAATCCTTGCTCATTTAGCTATACCATGCTGTTCCAGCTACTGTGTTTTGCAATATCATGCAACGTGTTTTAGTACTTGAATTCATATAGTATATACTTAGCTGATCAATTTGCATACCATATTGATCCCAAGGGTTTTCTAACATGTTTCACTTGTGGCACTTTTACATAATTACCTGATTAACTGACTTATTTAACCTATTGACCTTTACTCTTAATTAGCTACCCTATGTAAATGTTGAGTAGTAATCAAGTGGAACACGATTCTGGGTACAATTTACATCTTGTGAAGCTTTTTATAATCTTTACCTTTTTTACTAGTAGAAGTGTCATTAGATTCTAATTTCATATAAAATGATGGTGCCTTTGATGGTTTCTTTTTTAAACAAATACACTTAACTAGCTTTGTGGTCACAGTACAGGTGAGTTTTTATTATCTGTTTGTTCCTGCCAAATTGAAACAAATTACAGTCAGCCATTGGTATCCATTCTGGACCCCCCATGGATACCAAAATCCGCAGATGCTCAAGCCTTCATTGTTCCCAATGGTAGTGTGCGCACATGGCTGCACTGCCATTAGGGACAGCCCCTGTTGTTCCATGGTGGTGTGTGCACACAGCCACACTACCATTGGGGACAACAGAACTTAATGATGATGTGGCTGTGTATATGCGCTGCCATGGCACAACAGAGACATGCCACCATTGGAGACAATGCAGGCTTGCCGTCCGTGGATGCTTGAATCAGTAGATGGCAAGTCTGCAGAAACTTAGGGCTGACTGTAAGAGTAATCACAATCCATGGATCAAATAATATCAGAAAGTAGAAATTTCTTTAAATTTAGCTTTTTAAGAGGGGAAAAGATACAGGCAAATACAATAAGAAGTATCTTTCTTTTGAACTTGGAAGTGATTAATTACTGCAAAGAAACTTTTAAATACAATAGAATCTTGCTAATTCATGTTAATTAATTGCTTAGAGAAAAGAAAAGGCATCATCACAGAGGGTAGTTTCTTATTTTGTATTCTTATTATTCTGTAAAGTGCTATTTAATTTTCATTATTTATACAAGCTTGTTATGGTTACAGATATACAGTCTGTACTGGGTGAACCACCCAGAAAAGGACACATTGATGGATGACATTGAAGACATGAAGTCAGATTCCCACATGCTGTTTCACACAGTGTATATCTGTTCATGCATCCATACAAACAGCCACGTCTCAAACAAGAGTATGTATTTTTTAGACCAACATTTATATCAGAAGGGGCAAAGATCTGTGCCTCATATTGATGGCAGAGATTAGATTTTTCACGGCTGAATTTATTCAGAGAGGGTTAACCCTTGCCTTCCTGTGAGGTTCAAAGAGAGTGATTTGCCCAGCGCCACCCAGTGGGTTTCTATGGCTGAGGAAGGATTCGAACTCTCATCTCCCAGTGTTTTATTAGTCCAACACTCAAACCACTAGACCACACTGGCTTGTGACTTTAGGCACTATTTATTAGAATTTCATAGATGTTGCACATGTGGCAAAGGGAGTTTGATGCCTTCTAAGGTCGTTACTTGTGAAATCAGGCCTTGTTAACAGTTGTCCAGTCAACTTTGACTTATGGTGAGCCCATGAATGAGACCCCTCCAAGTCACCCTGTCATCAACAGTCTTGCTCAGGTCTTGCAGACTCAGGGTTGTTACTTCTTTGATTGAGTCTATCCATCAGGAATGTGATCTTCCTCTTTTCATACTATTTTCTAGTATATCAAGCAGTATTATCTTTTCTAGTAAGTCATGGCTTCTCAGTATATGCCAAAAGTCCAAGTTTCAGTTTTGTCATCTTGATTGCTAGGGAGTCAGGTTTGATTTGCTCCAGTTGATATCCTCCAATACCACATTTCAAATTAGTTGATTTTCTTCCTATCAGCTTTCTTCATTTCATACATAGAAATGGAAAATATGATGGCACGGATAATGCTAATTTTGGTATTCCATTATATAACTTCATACTTCAAGGTCTTGTCTATTTTCTTCATAGCTTTCTTTCCAAGTCCTAGTCTTCTGATTTCTTGACTCTCATTCTCATTTCAATTCTCATTAATGACTGAGCAAATGTATGAGAAATCTTGAACTATTTCAATGTCTTCCTTATCTGCTTTAAAGTTATGTAAATCATCTGTGGTCACTATTTTTGTTTTCTTACAGACTGCAGAAATTATCCTATTCTCAGGAGCAACAGAAAACAAATTTTCCCCCTCCTCCTCACAACAGCCCCTGAGGTCCATGACAGTTAAGAAAGTTTCAGTGTCTTTTCCCAAGCCAACCATGGTGTGCTTTTTTGCAGCTGAGGACCTGAAGTCATTACTAAAGAAAGCAGGATGTAGCATTAATCTGTTGTATACCTTTGATTTCCTTTTTTAAAAGAAATCTGTTTCATCATAAACATTAATGTAAAACAACTTCTCACCATATTGTCTTATATTGGGTAGCCCCTTTTGAATATTAGAATCCTTTGAGTAACTCCTTCTTAATCCCCCATGTTTCTTTCCAGTAGTCTACTATACGGAGCCATTCCTTTTCAAATTTTGTCATATCCTTATTTCTGATTTTGTGGACAGTCTATCCATTTCTCTTAGATCATATAGTTTTTGTAACCAATTTTCAATATCTGGTGTCTTTTCCCTTTTCCATTTTTTTTATTTTTTTTTATTTTTTTTAATTTTTATTTTTTTATTTTTTATTTTTTATTTTTTTTGCTATTAGTCTGGCTGATGTTATTAAATGTAATAAGACTCACCATTCTCTTTTTTCTTCTGGGCAATTCATCATGGAAGTCATAGATTAGATAAACTTCTGGTATCATGCAAAATTGAATCTTATACATTATTTGGATTATTTTGTGTACTTTTCTCCAAAATGTTTATATCTTCTTGCAAGACCACCACATATGGTACATTGTGCCTGCAGCTTTCTTACATCTCCAACATCTGTCTTCTTTCAGGTTTTACATTTTTAAAATTTTTTAGCAGATTGTAATACAATCTGTTGAAGATTTTTAAGAAGTTTTCTTTGAGGTCTTGAGATGCTGCCAATTCGTGTGATCTTTTCCAAGTTATCTCCCAGCAATCTAGATTTATTGTGTGACCAACATCTTGGGCCTATCTATTCATACAGTCCTTAATTATTTCTTTTTCAGTTTCTCTTTCCAATAGGATTTTGTACAAATGTTCTTCTTTTCTAGTGTCCATACTATTTAATCTATTTCATTCTTCTATTCTTCAATTCCTTCTTTTCTTACATCTTCTAAATATTTATTTTTAATTTACATATAATTAAACCACTGTAGTTTCTTCTTTTCCTTCTCGAGTTCTTCTCTTTCCTTAAGTTTAAAGATCCCTTTTTCATTCTTTTGTATTAAATATTTATATGTTAACCACTTTTGTTTAACATTCCACCTTCCAAAAAGGGCTTCTTGGGATGATACCCATACCAGTATTTTATTGTAAAATTTAGCCTTTATTTGCAGCCATGTTTTTAATAATCCTTTTCAGATAGGATGGTTGTTGAAATATTTATTCATTAAAGTTTTTTGATACCATAAATAGCCATGCCAGCCATGTCTAAGATTACTTCCTTCCAAATTCAAGATGCTTCTATTATCAAGTTTTATCCATTCCTGTATCCAAACAAGATTACAAGCCTGCATATAAAGCTTCAGATCTGGCAATGCAAAACTTCCACATTCTTTCATGTCCTTAAGTGTTTCCCATCTTATTCTTGCCCTGTTCCCTTTCCAGATAATTTTTAAACTCCTTATTCCAATTTTCTATAATTTTTCCATAATTTATTATGGGAACATTGATAAAAAGAAACATAATTTTGAAGAGTACCATAATTTTAATTATGGAGATTCTTCCCAGTAACAAGAGTTCCAATTTATTCTACTGCTTTAAATCTTTTTAGATTTCTTTCCATACCTTTCTGTAGTTGTTTTCATAAAAGCTGATGTTGTCATTTGTAAGCCAAACTCCCAAGTATTCAAGTGAAGGATTGATGGGGATGTGAAAAGAAAGTAAATCTATTTTCATTTCCATTCATTTGTGATCAAATATCTATAAGATCCTGTTCTTCTATCATGTTAAAGCAGCTAGGTGGCAGCTTTCATGATTTTTACCAACAGTTTTTTTTTATTTTCTATCTCTCATTAGCGTTAATGCCCCATTGAAAATCGCCAGCCAAAATTATATTGTTTTGTTATATTCAATTAAGTTTTTATTTAGTTGATTGAAAAAAATACCTTTTTTCTCAAAAAGGAGCATGGATACCTACAACTATTATTTTTGTTTCATGCACAGTAATTTAAACCATTACATAGTGTTCTTCATTGTCTCCATCTAATTCTCTAGCTGGATATTTTTTATTATCATAAATAGCTATGCCTCTTTTTTTCCTATAGAAGAGTAAAATAATTTTCATAATTATTTTTTTTCTAGAAAATGGAATATCTGCTTCCTCTTTTGATCTGTGTTCAGGCCTTTGCTATTCCATGAGCCTAGCTTGATGGACACCATTACTCTTTTCTTCTTTTATTCTATAGAGGAGTTTTCTTCTTCTGAGTATTCTGGTTTTCCATCCTTTAGTTATTCTAGGTCATTGTTTGAATCTTCAGTTCAAGATCTTAATCCATGTTCCTTCTTTCTCCTCTATCTTGAAGTTCTTCCTATGAGCATTGATCTTCTTTTCTTCATCCTTTGTCATTCTCCCTCCTCTTTTTCTTTGTTAGCTTTTTATTGTAGAATTCCTTGGATTTTTTAACTGAATCTATCTTGATTTTTCTTTGATTATAGGTAAATGAAATTCCTTCTATCTTCTCCCATCTGAAATTGATGTTATTCTTTATAGTGCATTTGTTATAAATTTATATTCTTGTATTTTGAAATACTTATGATAGTATATCTTTATAAATCTCTATGTTTGACTCTTCTATAATTAGTTTCTCTTCAGAGTTTCTCTGAATTATTTTATTTCTTTTTTTTCCTTGAAAACATATAGCAATGTCTCTAGTTAGTCCCTTTTCTCTAGCTATACTTGAGCTGATTCTAAATACTTTGTCTATCTGATTCTCCAAACTTTCCTCTGGAATGTCTATGAAAGATGCTAATCCTGACAACATTCTTTCAAAGAGATCCTCATTTATACTCTCTGGGACACCTCTAAGCTTAATACATCTGTCCCTATATCTGATCTCTTGTACAAATAACACTTGTTCAGTATGACTTTGTGTTGTTTTAATTACTGCTGTTTTATTTTCTAATTCTATTGTTCTTGCTGTTACTTCCATTAGTTGATTTTCACTTCTGTTATGTCCTTGTTTATGTTGTCTATTTTCTCCGATAAGATGTTTATTTTCTTATGCATATCTTGCCTGATTTTGTTCCTTGTATCCTTTAGCTTTTCTCTTATTTCTTTCTTAAAATTCTTCTTAATTCCTGAATTATTATTGAGATGATGTCTAATTGTTTGTTTGATGCCTCCATAGAACCTCTTCTAAGATTTTGAATTGCTTGTGTCTGGCACATTGTTCTAGATTTCACTCCCGTTGCCATACCTAATATAATAATAATTATTAAATGTTCATTATCATAACAAATGATTATAAATGCCTCCCAAATCTGCCCTTATACTCCAGAGAGCTGCTCTGGGACATGGGGGTCTGTTCTGCTGGTGATCAAGATGTAGTAGGATGACATTTCCAGACCCCTTGCCAGCAAGTGAGGCTGGAAAAATCAGAAGCAGGGTCTTTATAACAATCCTCATTGCACAGCATATTGCTGATGAGAAGGAGCTAGAAGTATCATATTTCTGTGTCCCAATCATCTGCAGAAAATACCTTCATTACTTAGATCAGCTGCTTGGATATTAAGCTAGGGTTGGCTGGTTGGGTCTGCAGACAATACTTAGTTAAGCGTTTGTAACTAATTTGGTAATTTAGGGTTTAGGCCAATAGTTCAGAAATAATTTTCCATAAAGAAAATGTCTCCTGTACAAAAAAACTGCTGTTTTCTCCACAAAAATACCACATATTTTGTGCAGATTAAGTCCTGAATGGTGAAGATTCTTGCCAGCCCAAATTCTCCTCATCAAGATTTCTCAACACTCAAGAAACATTTTTGGCCATTTTTCAAATATTTATCTTCCCATCCCTAGATGTTAGCTCTTAAGGAAAATTATAAACGGGACTGAAATGCAAAATATACTTCTACAGTTTCCAAATTGAGAACTCAACAAAACACAGGAATTATCCAACTTGCCTTTTGCTAAAATATTTGTTAGATAATGTGAAATAGCAAGTACAATAGCAAGTGCACCTCTATACCACTTATCAATGCACTTAAGCACTCCCTAAATGGTTACAATGTGTAAGTTAATTACTCCCAACAAGCTGGGTACTCATTTTATCAACCTATAGAAGGATGCAAGGCTGGGTCGACACTGAGCCCCTGGCTGGTATTGAAGTCATAACCTTGTGGTTTGGGAGTGAGTGCCTCTAGTACAGGCATTTAAATACTGCACCACCAGGGCTCTGAAAGTGGAAGTGAAGCTCTCAACAGGTTCTTAGGGCAAGTTCCATATATCCTAAGTGTTTCTATTCTTTTCCTCTGGAGATTATGAATAATAATAATAATAATAATAATAATTTTTATTTATAACCCACCCCTCTGCGTGACAATCGGGGCGGGGTACAACAGTTTAAAAACAAACAGAGTTAAAAATCATTCCCTAACCCCATAATCCCACCCTCCCATCCCTTAAAATAGAATTAAACCACAATGAAATTAAAAAGTGCCACATTAATTGAATTAAAATTAGTTAAAAAAATACAATACAATAAAACAGGAGTCAGAGCTGCAAGATTAAAACCTCATCTCTCGATTGCGAGTTATTCCGGAAAG
>CM034701.1:109578978-109597863 GCA_020142125.1 Phrynosoma platyrhinos
CAAGATAGTCTTCATAAACCACATAGCTTTCAAAGCCTATTCACAATTCAGGACTTATTCTGTGCAAAATTCACAAATGGTTGTTTATGCACAGGAAGTAGCATTTTTTGGTCAAAAAATAAAATCCAGAAATATTATTTTCTGCTCAGAGAAATTTGTTCCCTGCACAGAAATGACTGGTTTCTATGCAAAACTACAATCTGCCAGCAGTTTAAGTACCTAATTATTCGATACAGAAAATAATATTGCTGCTGTTTCTTGCACAGCAAAAAGACCAGGGTCCCAGGCATGTGTCAACTGAAGAAGGACTAAAATTTTGCCTCAAGTGGTAAATTTTGAATTGCTGGTTTTCAAATGCTTTCCACAAAGTAGTATGAGCTCTCACCCACCTTAATTCATGGCAATGTTTTGAAAATAACAACTTTACGCAAATTATCTGCTACTAAAGAATAAAATATGCAGCTTAGCTTTTGGTCACTAAATTCTATTTATGTGCTAGTGACCCACAGGTTAAATAACAGTAATACATTGTACCTAGGACTGCCTATTAAAAGTATTTGGAAGCTTTGGCTATTGCAAAATACTCCATTCAAGTTACAGAAGTAATTTATAATTCAAAGCACATTACTATAATACAGTTTGACTTACACTGGGTGCCTGTTTTTCCCCCAGATTCAATGTAAGGTACTGAGGTTGAAAAGCCAAAAATGCTTTGGGAGCCAGATACATGGCAGACTGCTGCCTTTCATTCTGCTTCAAAAGGTTTGCTCTGGACTCCATGGCCAAATGATCTTCAGTTGGAGTATTATATAGGAGTATCATGTTTATTGAATGTCTTCCCAAGAGTGGAGTGATGGGTCCCCGCATTGTATTCCCTTATGCACCATGCCAATTTGGCTCTTCTGCAAAACGTTTGGAAAATGCAATTCAATGTAACTGAAGCTGCTACCACACACTGCAGAATGAATGCAGCTTGACACCACTTTTGGGGGGAAGTAATAATAATAATAATAATAATAATAATAATAATAATAATAATGTGGGCTCCTTGGTATCCACTGGGGTTTGGTTCCATGTCCCCCATAGATACCAAAATCCATGTGTATTCAAGTCCCATTAAATGCAATAGATAATAAAATGGTGACCCTTATATAAAATACCAAAATCAAGGTTTGCATTTTGAAATATATATGTAGATATGTGTATACACACACATACACACACCTCCATGACTTGAATATATATTATTCAAGTCATGGATGCTTAAATCCATGAATAAAGGATCCGTGAATATGGAGGGCCAACCATAATAGTAATGTCAGATGTAATAAAAGAGGCTACATTGTTTGGATCCAAAACAAGAGGGCATTATCCCTTTCATTGCTATGATCCATTAGTTTGTTTAATGAGGCTATACACAAAATTAAAAGGAAGGTGAATAGCAAAAGGATAACTTGTTCCATTAGCTGTGTTCCATTACTCCTCAAGAAAGCAGACAGAGTTGATTTTTACACATATTTCTGTCACTCATGCTTCACATGAAGTGGCTGGAGCTTATCATGGCAAAGAGCACCCACAGTTCAAAACCCAAACTGCTTATGTGACACAAGGAAGCATTCAGTAGACTGACAATGAGCTGGAGCAGGGAGGAGGGTGAGCTTGATCCAAAGGAATTGGCCATTTGGTCTAGGAGGCCTTTTCTCCTTGGGACCTGAAGCCGACCATTCCGTATAAAAAGAACAAAATAGGCTGCACAGAAAAAGCCAAACGCATGTCATAAAACAAAATTTATCTTTAATCTGTAAGTGTCAACAGCAGTACAAAAGATGGAGTGATGGTGAATAGATTAAGGGTAGAGAGGACAGTCTTGAGGTAAATGAGCATAAATAGGCAGTCTTATAGACACTCCCCTGAGGGGACAGAACCCCTTATCATGGCATATATGGTTTCACCCACTGATGACATGTTAAACATATCAGGAAAGCACCTTGTGCAAAAAGGAAATAAAAGAAAAGAAAAATTTAAAAATCCCCTCAAATAAGTAGGTAAGGTGCCAACAAACACCAGAATATACACTATAAAGACAGCATTTTTCACTTTTGTCTTTTCTGTTCATTTCTGAGGCAGAGGAGAGAAGACTCTTTAAAAGTACACTGGAAAAATTATTTAATTTACCTCACGTCAATACTGCACAACAAAATCCAAGAGGTCTGTTTATGCTACAAAGCAAAACTAAGAATGATTCTTTTTTTCCCCCTCCCGTTAAATTAAGAGCACAGATACTTCCTTTTTTAAAAAAAAAATCAACATCCTTAGCAAACTTTTCTTTTCTTTTCCTTTTCCTTTTCAAACTGCTTCAAGAGGAGAGTGTGAGAGAGATGTGATGGCAACTCTTAAGTTCATTTAAAAACTTTACACTGGACTGTACAAGATTTTTCTTTTCTTTTTTTGATAAACTATTTACATTTTCAGACTTTTAAAACATATTCAAAGCAGCAATAGACACTAGGGTTTTTATTTTATTCCCCCCCACACACATGCCCAAATAATTACCAGCCCTGGGCCCAGGTAGGTACCTGCAGTGTATATAGAATTTCTACAAAGAAAACTTGCCAGTTAAAAAATGTTGCTTGTGGGTGTTGAAACAGCAGCCCTAGCATCGTAAGACCCACACTCGCACGGCTGCGATAGGAACAAAAGCATAGTACCTTGACACGGGGCATCTATGTTGTCCCCTCCCCAACAGCTCTACACAAAAATTTTACACTTTGAAACAGCAGCTAGCATGTCAGTCCAGCATGTCAGTGAATTGTGCTGATTAAATTAACATAGAATACAATCTCACAATATACATCACAAACAAATTACAATGCCAGGAAAGAAAAGAAGTTACAGTAAGTAACAGCTTATAAGCTTGTCTTAATGTCATTAAAAACAAAACAAAACCCAACAACGTTTGTACATGGCAAATACAAGAATGAAGGAACAGAAGTACTAAAACATTCTAAACTTTGCTACAGAATGATGAAGGGTACATAGAAGCAGGGGGGGAGCACAACAACCCTGTGCTTCTGAGAAAGCAAAACACAAATGACAAAAGGAAGACAAAGGGAGAATGCACACTAGCGGATCTGCAATGTGCAGCATACAAACAGTTAAATATTTGCACATTCCCCAAACTTTTGAGAGCACCAAGGACCTCACTTGTGGTTTTTGAAGAAAGCATAAGTTATAAAGCAAGCTGTGTCACTAAGCTGCTTTATAGCTTTCATATTGCCATAAATACCAATTGGATACATTTTCTTTTCCCACATACACCCCAAACCCACCCCTCCTCTTTACACACAAGGAGTGATCTCCCTCAGAATACTGTAGTTGTTTTTTTTAAAAAATCAGCTTTTAAAAAATCTTGGACTTTTTTAAAAAAGGGGAGGTGGGATATACAATCCAACAACATAAATCTGACTGTAGTCCCCCCCCCCCACATCTCTGTCAGTGCTTTCAGCATTCTAGCATGGGATCACAGTATTACAGTATATCAAACACATCATCCAAGGGGGAAGGGGGAATCAGAGAACAAGAACTGGTAGAAAAAGGTGACAGCCAAGTAATTTGGGGTGGGAAGAAGAAAGTGAAGTGTGTTTGATGAAAAAAGTAAGTGCCTTTATTTACTTATTTTTTTAAAAAAATCAAATGAGGTCACATGTTAGTCTTTAAACAGGACATGCTTAAGTGCCAACTTCAGTCTTTAAACATGCATGCAAACATCTAGGATCTGCAACTATGTTTTTTTAAAAAAATGAGAATATTCTATTATACATTCTACTTTGCTGCATTTCTAGAGCAGTTGTTGGCATTGACAATCCCATCCAGATATACACATAAGATTCTGCAGCTTAACTTTAACATAGGCCTAAAATCTTTTGGGCTTTAGTAGAATGGCTCGGTTGCGTAAGATTAAACTGGTGCCTGTGGCTGTGATCTTCATACTACCTACTCTGATAAGACTATTCCAGAATGTACAGTGTGAGGATCCCACCTTTAGGTGCTTTCCTAGACTGAAGCCCTGTGGTACTTCTTACTGGGAAAATTAATTATGTTAAAGTGGAAAGAGATATTCAGCTTCAATAAGACAAAGAGCAACAGTAGGTACAGTAGGAAGTCATGCTTTAACTTGTATTAGGGGATGTTTGCATTTACACAATAATCATTTCACTTACACAATCATTTAAACAATCATTGTTTTCAAGTTACTGCTGCACTTTGTTTTTTCACAGGACTTTGTATTAATTGTAAATAACAAATACACTCACACTCCGAAGGAACACTATACCATTTGATCCAAAGTTCTTATCCTGCTGTAATTCCATTAGACTTTTCTCCATATACTAATTCTTAATGACAATGGACACAATGATTTGGGAATACCAGCATACATTTATGTATGAGGAGTAGGGGAGTTGCAGCTCAGTGGCAAAGCACATGCACTGCATATAGATTGTGGGTACAAGGCCTGGTGAACAAGTTTGTTGTTGTTTTAAATGCCAGCTAGCAGGACAGACATAGGCCCTCTGTGTCCGATCCCCTGGGGAACTGCTGCTCACAACATTGGTGCTGTTGGGCCAAAGCCTGACTTGGTATAAGGCCACAACTTATATCCTAAGAATGGGCCCCTTTGGTCAGAGATCTTTGCTTGCTCTTTTCATAAAGAGAAAACCTGTGAAAGTGTTTTTCAGTATCATTAAGACTTTATTTTGCTTTCTGACAAATACCAGGTCAATGGAGCTATTTATTTATTTTGGGTTTTTCTAACTAATTGCAAGGCATTTCAGAAGCCGTCTCTTGAAAGTATTTAGAAACTTTGCCTTTGCTAAGGAAATAGAATGATGATAGTAATGTTAAGAATAAAAACACTACTTAAAGTCCAGATATTCTAATTACATGGGGATAGTACAGTATTGAATTTTAAACAAGTATTATTTGGGAGAATGTGAACATACTCTGTGGTTTATTGCAGACAGCAAGGATATATGCCATCTTAAGTTATTACTGCTAATTTTACTTCCTTTTTTGACAGGCCAACTTTGTTCCACTTGAACACAGATTAACCAGATCCGTGTTACATTTAATAATGGGCTTCACTTACACAAGCCTGGTTAATGGTAGCCTTCCACAGCATCCATATTAACTTATTTGTCAGACATCTTGACACATTTAGTTATACTAGTTGCTTTCAAATAAAGTGTGAGGAGAATTTTCTGCAGTTTTGCTTAGAAGCAAATTGCAGATTTTAAATTATCTTGGTTGCAAGCTAAACTAGAAATCTGGCACTTAAGCAACCCATATTTTAAAGTAGTTGTATTTTATGATAACCCTAATTAAGTGGAAGGTTGAGAGCTATTGGGTTGTGTTCTCAGTGGATAAAACAGTTTGCTGATTGATTATACTATTTAACTTCCAAGGAATTTAATGGAACCACATCTGTCAGAGATTTGGCTGCTGTACTAGCCTGCAACAGTGCTGTTTCATCAGGGCCCTGATCAAGAGAAAGAAGTTAGTTTCACTGAAACTGAGTTGTGGCCATCTTGCCCCCCTGATTGAAATGGGAACTCAGATATGAGCCTCTTTCTCTGAATTAGCGCCTTGATCTATAATGCCGCACAAGGGGATCCACTGGCACACTACATCTTATGGCAGCAGTTCTTAGGACCAGCCTATCAGGTTGCATCTCTCTGCCCAATGTTTTATCAGTCCCAGTAACTATAATGCCACTACCAGATACTAAAGAAGATAAGGATTATTATGTCTGAAGCAGGTGCTGTATTTTTAAATGACTTGTATTTATGAAATATGGGATTCATATTCGAAGGAGGGCACAAGTGAGGCATCTTGCCATCCTAGCTACAGGTCCACAATACTGCTCTTGCACTGCAGGTGTAAATTCAATATCTACATGAGGTACAGTGATTTGTCAGCATTTAATATGGACCAATGTACACTGATACAGAACAAAAGTAAATACATAACTTATACTTCACTAAATATCCAAAAACAAAAAATAAAATTCTATTTCCTATGTTATATTTACACATTTTTTTTAAAAAAAACCCCTAAAATGAGATGGTGACTAGTCAAAAACCTTGTTTTGAGCTCCAATTAAGAATGAAAAGAAAAATTCGTTTCCAAACGATTGTCCTTCCTTGATTTCTACTGACACTTTAGAGCCAACACTGGCTAATAAATACAATAAACTGCTTCTGTACGTTTTAGATTAAAATAGTTTTTTACCCAACCTGTCCAATAAAGTAGCATTCCACCATCTGCTGATTCATGAAGAACCAATCAGTATCAAGAACACTGCTTTAAGTTATAGAGTATCAACGCAGATGCAGGGCTGGAGCTAAAACAAAGTATTCATACATAGACAAATCTTGCATAAATAAATGAAATAACAAGACATAAAAATGACTTAAATCCAGCAACTGTGAGGCAGGCCCACACGAGTCGAAACAGATGACTTTTGTTCATGTCATTTTTGTACAACAGTTTCACATTAGTTAGAAGTGATAAAAATACCATTTATATCCAGTGTTTATAACACTTATGAAACATCTGTGTGTGTGTGTGTGTGTGTGTGTGTGTGTTTGTACTACAAGCAAAATCAAGTTTCAGTCCTAAAGAACAGTCCTTTGTTCTCCACCAGCCTACAGAATATTATTTTGGCATGGTCATAAAATTGATATAAAAAAATTAATCCACTAAACTAAATGTTTGCCTTTGTGCAAAAATAATTACACAAAATACAATGTGAGCAATACAGCATTCTACCTATGCAACAACAACATCAGCCAAAAAAGAAAGAAAGAAAGGAACCCCTATAAAAATGGTGAGGAAAGAAATGTAAGACTGAGAGAGATCTGTAGCAGGAGAAATATGTATGAAATTAATAAATATTCATTCTTTAGGACAGAATGTGTACGTCCTCACTAAGCTACATTGATTAGATCAGTTCATATTTCCAATCTTAACAACAAAGGATTTTCTTTCAGTACCTTAGCTAAATAAAGAGGGCGCTCACCAGCTAATGAGAACAGGTGCCTTTAACTTCATGGCTAGACCAGTTTTATTGCTTTTGCTAAATGCATTTTATCCACATTACAAAATGGCTGCCAGTGCTTGATGAGAACATTAATTTGCCAGAATATTTCCTCTTATTAACTCAGTGTGGATTAAATTGTCTGTTTTAACATTGCAAAAATTATTCTACCTCCAGCAATTGTTGGTGAAAATTGTCAGGGCATTATCAGCATTCTGTTTTATTCTGTTCATTCTGCAATGCTGTATGAGAGCATGACAGTATCCTTTTTTGATGTTTTGTCCATTTTACTCATTAGTAACCATTTTAAGCCATTGAAATCAAGTGGGGGGGAGGAACAGAATGGTTGCAATGTGGGCCCAAAGTCTCTAGCATGTAAGCCAGATTTCCACACTGGAATAGAGGAGAGCCTTGTCTGATGTAGTTGGTAGTGCAGGTTTTGTACACATACAAGGAAGTGGGTTACAGGCCAAGATTTCAGGAGGAATTAGATCATGTCCACATATTAAATATGTGCTGATTTGTCACCTTTGCCTTCATACAAGATGCAGTAATGCTTCTTAAAAACCACAGCAACTCTTTTATCTAAGTAAAAGCTAGTAAGAAAGGGGAGGAACTTTTCCATCCCTATTGACTGACTTTTTAAAAGTATATATCAGAACCCTCAACAACATAACTCTGCTACACACAAATGGATAGCATGATGTAGGATGCTTGAAACTGCAACTTCCATGGCAGTTGCTCCATCTGTCTCAATACATGATGGGATTACCTCTGGCAAAAAACAAAACAAAAAAAAACAAAAACAGAAAGACTCTGCTAAGCAAAGAAAAATGAAGGCTAGTCCAATCTCTGAAGCATCCACCACACAGGAATACTATAACAGGACTACTACACTATGATATTCTAGTGTGAAGCTGGCTTTATTTAGACAATTTGTAGGTGACTGATTTAGCACCTATAACATTGCCACCTCTATGAGGTATGTTTCTCTCTTACATATAGATCACTCTGAAATCATTGTGATTATTGAAGGTTACTGTGAAAAACTAAAGGATTGTCCCCCCCCCCACTCCATTTTCTTTCTATGACTATTCCCCCTCATCTTTCTAGGATTAAATATTTCAAAACAACTTGAATCAAAGCCTATCAATATTAGCAGCCCAAATTCTAAACATACATCCTTATGTGCTGGTGTAGTGTTATCTGTACAATTTATTTGTGCAATATTGCTATACCTCAAGCCTACACACCATATTCTGACCTAGGCCTTCATGCTGCATAAAACTGAACTAATTCAAAGGTTGATGTCAAATCAAGTTGACATCCACCAAGTCTTGATTTGAACCTATATGAATTATATATATTTAAGACTAAGATTATATACCTGGGAATGCTTATTTCCTCCACCTCCAGCTCAGATTTCTTATAAGCCAGTTTTACAGGTAACACTCCACAATAAGTGAGATTTGCATTTCTGCAGCATTTTAAGGCCTAGAGCACTTTACAGGTGTTTATTTGATATATTATGCTTGGGACATAACTGCATGTGTTGTTTTGTCTTCTATTTTATAGGGCAAATAATATAAAGAACTGAAACACTAAAGTTATTTTGATGTGTATTGAGCACACATCTATGAAATGAAACCTGAAAGATTACTATAAAATCTTACGAGTTAACTCAAATGCAAAGAGAATAAGCTGAGGGTTCATTTTAGTTCTCAGAACTAACACTTGATACAATATTAAGGTTTTGTGCATCTTTTTCTATAAATATTTTATAGATAGTGATAAGTGTTAATGGCAATGTGTGGAATGCTAAACTATGGCAGCATTTTACATCTTGCAAAAAAGCATGAAAAAAGACTCGGTGGACTTTGTCTGCATACTATACAGCAGTTAAGAGAATCTGACTGGGATACTTTTACAGTAGTGTTCTCACCCTTGCAGGATGATGCAACACTATCCTGGGAGCCAAGTTTAAGAACCAATGTTTCAGTACTACTGCAGGAGAGTTCAAGAGCGTATCCCACACTCAACTGGGGGTTTTGCTGCTTTCCCCCTTTGAACCACCATGAGTGCCACACACATTTTCTGATGGTTTCTGAAACAATTTCCTTAGTTTCAAAATTGGTTTGTCATGCAGAGAGAAGGTGAACCATAGCGTAAGAAACCTAATTCCAAAGAACCATTAGGTTTTTGGATCTAGCTAGATAATTCTTTGGATGAAGGCCTGTGACAGACACATAGGGCAAATATACTAAGAAAATATTAAAAGCAACTGCATCTTTCCCAATCTAATACCTCCCAGTATCCCCAGCTAGCAATTCCCACCAACTCTAGCCAACATGACAGTTGATAGGAAGGTGACAAGAGCTGTACTCCAAGACATTTGCAAGGACCTATCATATAGTTTTCCCCAGTAAGACACAGATAAACGATATCCCACACAGGTTCATAGTTCTTTTTCAGTATTAAAGCAGGCCCTTGATATCTACTGGGGTTTGGTTCCAGGGACCCCATGGATACCAAATCCCAAATAGTCAAGTTCCATTAAATATAATGGCATGGCAAAATGGTGTCCCTTATATAAAATGGCAAAATCCAAGGTTTGCTTTTTGGAATTTATATATTTTTAAAATATTTTTGCCATGGATGTCTGAATTTGTAGATAAAGAATCCATGGATTGTGGGTGTGGAGGGCTGACTGTACATGCTTTCCTATTTTTTAAGATGGCCACAGGCTTTTAAGGGAAAGGACTTCTTTATAAAGAAGTCAACACAAAACTGGAAATATATCAATACAATAGTACTTTTGACAGAAAATAAATTTTATATATGGACCCCTGACATTCTGGAATGAATAAATTGTTTAAGAGAAAATAGAGTTAAGATTGAATGTAAGGGTTAAGACCAAAAGAACAGATTGGATTTGGAAGTGGCCTTGAATTCTGAAGACAGGCCTGTTTGTAGCTGATGATCGCTCTATTGTGCTTACTTAATATTGTACTGATGTTACATCATGAGGCAGAAGCAACTGGACAAGTGCATTGTGGCAGTCATGTTCACTATTTTAAGAATATCCTGTCTCCAGATTCCTGAGTACTTTACCATTTTTCTGGAAAAATTACATTTTTTTAAAAGATACATAGCTATTTTTAAGATGCCAAAGGATTGTCTAAGACTTTACAGTGTCTCCCTTAAGACTTTTTAAAATGTTAAGATTCAAAAGTTATGAAAGTTTGGCACATCAGAAAATCAGCTATACATGTGGAGGGGGAAAATGGAATTTAGAGACCTTGTTTAAAAAAGATGAGCTAAGAGACACAGATGCACAGACTTGAGGACTTGTTCTGTTTCATGATAGGAAAACTGCAGTTATTTTTTGTTTTTTTGTTTTCTAACATAATTAAGAATAAAAACACATTCACAACCTGTAGGCTGGCACAGCATACCTGAGTGAGAATGTAATACCCCCATTTAAAACAGCAACTCAAACCTTTTTTTATCAGCATCCAGGAGGAGAAAAATAGACCAAAAAAAGTAAGACTTGTAAGAGAGCTATTGATTCATATAAGTTTTCAAGTCCCAATGTCTGATACTTAATGTCTTCACCTAAATTTTGTTTAAAAAGTTCATGAAAATTAGGGAACAATCTGTGTCACACATTAAGAAACATTTAAGACCATTCTGCAGATGTACCTGTAGGAGCCACACATGCATGCAGGCTCATTTAAGAATTTTTTGTTCAAAACAAATCAAAAACAAAAACAAAAGTCAGAGTACTTTAATCCAGCAAACATCCTCAGTTGGCAGTGACAGCCTCATGGGCTTCATTCTCACTGCTATAGTCTGATTTGGGGTCATCCTCAAAGTCCTCGTACATTTCCATCTCATCCTCCCCATTGATCATTTCATTGCCAGCCAGGCTCCCACTGTCTGCCTTCATGCTATAAGTGCTCTGAATGACAGGGATGCTGGGCTCAGGGCTCGCAGAGGTGCTGGAGCAATCTGATGTCATCTGAGGCGATGGTGTAGTTGCTGCCATAGTTATAGCACCTGGGTAGACCACACCAGTCCCTGTGCTGATTGGAATCTGAGGTTGTTGCCTGCAAGGAAATGCAAACATGGGACAGACATCCTGTGAGTTCATATAAAGCAGCAAATATATCTCAGTTTAACAAAAAGAGCAGCAATATGTTTTGTTTTTTGGTCTAATATCTGCAAACCTAACATACTATGTAGAATTTAAGCTTACTGGTTCTTGAATGTTTTTAATTTATTTTATGTATAATAGACAGTCAGCATGATATAGGGCCTAAATAGATAGGCCAGAAAAGCCATCTTCCAGGTGGCTTAGGGGCATGATGTTTTGATAGTGCACTCCCCCCCCCCCCCCCCCCCCGATGCCTGAAAGATGCCTAGCTGATCAGACAGACACGGATTCAAGAAGCTCCAGGGGGCATGCCATTTTGACAACACATGCCCTTGGAGCCCCAGGAAGCCCCCAAGGGGTTGTGCCAGGGTCACCTAAGGTGTCCCAAAACTGGCCCTAATAGGAGCGAATCTTTTCCATTCATATTTGAGATGGTGGCAGAGGGCACCTTTGGGACCATGGCATGTGTTTGCTGTGGTCCCAAGGTATCTTTGGTGGAAGCAGCTTCAAGCTGCCCCTCTGTGGCCATCTGTTTTGGCCCTTAGTGGTTTGAGCATTGGATTACAACTCTGGATATCAGGGTTCAATTCCCCGCTCAGCCATGGAACCCCACTGGGTGACCTTGGTTGAGTCACATACTCTCAGTCCCAGAAAACCCTGTAAAAGTTTTGCCTTAGTGTCTCCATCAGTCAGAAATGACTTGAAGGCACAAAATGTCAACAGTAACAGAGATTCTGTTCCACAGTTGCTACTCCAACTTGAGATTTTCAAATTATCTAGAAACAATAGAACCTCCCCCAAATAATATGTTAAAATGCAATAATACAGTACAAAAATGCACAGGGGATGTTTCTGCAAGTAGAAGGGTGTGTAGTGATAATCCCACATTTCTACCACTGCCTCACCTGTCTTCTGAAAATGCTTCAGAGACTTGCAGAATTATTTGAAACAACAGAGGGTGCTGCAGTGTAGGGAGAGTATCTGGCAAGAATTGTGTCCTCTTTCTACTGGCATACCATTCCACTTTCCAATAAAATTATTCCATGGATAGGAAAAAAGCCCTTCTATCTGCATAAATCTAAGTTAGAATCCTCCCCAATGCAAAGTAGGACCACCATAGCAGCTTACAGTGTGGTGTATTCTTCACAGAGTCTGAATGCTTCACAAAGTTCCAGTATTTCATCAGTAAAATTCTAGAAATTTAAAACCCACTAATGTGTTAAAGGCACACAACCAACACACATACTATGTGTGGGTTATGAAACCTCTGTTGTGAAGACTGAGTATATGTATCCCAGTATTGTGGCAATGGAGCTAGGGGCAAAAATGAGGACACCCCCTCATAAGAATTCTGTCAATCCCAAATCAAATTTTGCTTCAGTTCCCAACTGCAAGCATTACAATGAGTGAGGGCTTGTCTACACTATTTTAAAAAACTTTATCATGCACTTCAGATTGGTGGTAATTGGGACACATGATGTTGTGACCAATTTGCACTGCATGCTGGGCTTTTAGACACCTAAGGGCTTTAATCCTCAGAAAAAAAGAATAATGACCTGGAATTTTCTGGAAAATTAAGATGAGCATATGTGTGACTAGCATATTCACACTGCTGAAAGAGGGAGGAACTTGTGGTGGTTGTGGTGGATGGGGCAGAACAGAAAGGGTCCAGTAGTCATTTAATCATTCCTGTAGAGAAGTGATAGTTCTCAAGAGACAGGAAGATCAAGCAGCTTGTTCACCATTTGTGCATATAATGGGTTATCAGTATATCTGGTGGGTTGATATTTATACCTGCATCTGCATATCTCCAATTGACTGCTAAGCGAGACAATGGGAGTATGACATCAAAAGCAAAAATGTATTATGTTTGCATGCTTGACAGATGGGGGTGGGAGTTAAAGCAGAGTGGCTGCAGATGTATGGCCAAAAATGATTTGGGGAAGTGACTTGTGGACCACTATTTTACACAGCGACCTTGGAATCAGGAAGCTTGTAGCCACTTAACCCGAATTTGCCATTATTTGCCTTGATATCTGTAATACAAGTGTATATCTAGGTTCACCATGAATCTGTAAAACCTGGGGCCCACCCAGATTTTACAGTAAGTGTAGACAAGCCCTGAGACATTTAAAATTGTTCACACCTAGAATTCTTGGATTTTCTGTATTCACATTCCTTAGGTCACTGTGCTTGCTTCTTTTCTTTAGATGCCTAAACTGAGTCCCAGTTTTGGGAAAAGGGCAGGTCATCGTCATTGTCATCATCATCATCATCATCATCATCAATTTCTAAATACTCATGTTTTTGAACATTTAAGTTACTGCAATGCTACACATTTGGAAACTAAGAAAAATATATAGAAGTCACAAGGGACAGAATTCTTACTGGCAAGGGAGAGTTCTTATTTGAGGAAAAGGCCTTTATTTTGCCCCCCCTTATTTGTTTTCAGTTTTGTGCCCCAGTCATCTCTCTGGTATTTGCAACCTCTCTGGTTTCTGACACTTTGGTTAAATCCCAGAGGAACATACAATGTAGTTCCCCTGGGAGCCTTTTAGGATCAGGAAACATGGACAGCCAGAGAGTCTGCAGCATATTGGAGAGGTCCATAATGAGAAGAAAAAGAAAAACTCACAATGCTAATGTAAATTTTAAATCACCAACAAGATAAAATAAAAAGAAATCATGAAGCAGCCAGAAAAATGAGGCAAAAACCCCCAGAAACCTCTTTTGAGTGGAAGATAAATTTTTGTGAAACTGGGAGAGAGATTTTAATATAACATTTAACTCTACTGCATTCCAGGAATATAAACAGAGTAACCCACTGAACAAAACAGTCACTTATGTTAGTAATGTCATTCATGATACATTATTTAACTTCCAAAAGGGACAATTGAGCTGCAGACTCAGCAAAGCCCTAATTCAATGAAAATAATTTTGCTAATAAATCCTACTTTGACAGTTTAACTGTGGAGCTGTTCTCTTACATCTTTTTGTTCAGGTTGACTTGGAGGTAAACATCCAAGTACCCTAAATAACAAAAGTTAGTCTCTGGATTCTGGAATTATTATTGTAAGATCAGTACCCATTTATTCTCTTGCACTGAAGGGCATTTTTGCTAGGTGTTATATACAACACTGGAAGATTCACTAGGCAGTTCCTGGGTACAATATAGGAAAAAATGGCTACAAAAATTGGTTGGCCAGGCATGAGATAAGTTTTTGGGGGGACCCCCCCCACAAAACTGTTTTACCTCCAAGACTACATTAAAACTGGCAAAAATCATTGTCTTTTGCCCCTTCAGATTAATTTTTCCTTGCATCTCCCTAAATTACTAAATCCAAATTGAGTGGATTAAAGAAAAATTGCTAAATCATTTGAAACATACCTCAACAGAATGATACATCAGCTCTCATAAAAGGACCTATTGTATAGATTTCAGCCTAGCTGTGGCAGCATGACTTGAATGACTTATTCAACACAGTAATCCAGAAATATCCAGAATATGTGTTCATAGTAGCCATAAATATTAAAATAATTTCCCACAGCATCTTATAAGCACTAATAATGTTCATTTTATTTTTCAGACTGAAACCTGTAATGAAAACTCTAAAGATGGTCCTAAGGGATGGCTTTGTGCCACCCCTGGGAGCACCAGATTGGGGCCATGGCAACCACACGCCACAGCCCTAATCCGGCATTTTGCTTCTCCAAAAAGAGCTGGCAAATCCCACTCCCTGGCTACTGCAGAGGCAACTTTTCTGCATTCCTTTGGTGCAGCGTGTCTAAACCTTATAGAATTTATTAGACTGAAATGGGATTGGGCTGGAATAGCTTTTGTAAAACAAAGTAACTCAGGGTCCATTCCCACTTACATTTAAATCAGCTTGCGAGTCGAATTGACACCAGGTAGTTGAATTGATTCAGGCTGAAGCATAGTTCCCACTATGGAAGCAAATTATTCGAAGAATACCATGCATTCATATCTTTTTATTTTTTTTTGTCACGCTTGTCATTCACACTAGCTGTTTTTTATTTTTTTAAATGTCAATCATATGACCATCAGTGCGTCACTGGAGCCAATGAGATCCCGAGATCCCAAGTCTTCCATGGAGCAGCCAGTCTGGGGGCTTTGCGATTGGGTGGCGGGGCAATGCCCAACAGTCTCAGCGGAGAGGAAGCCAAGGGAGGGACTACTCTGGATACCAGGGTTTGATTCCCAGCTCAGCCATGAAACCCACCATGAAGACTTTGGGAAAGACACACTCTTAGCCGCAGGGGAGAGCAAGGGCATCCCCCCCCCACACACACAGACCTTGCACAGAAAATCTTCTGGTCATTCTGCCAACCCAAAGGCCATGGGGCCACCTTGCCCAGCCCCCTTCTTGCTGCCTGGATTTCTTGCTCTATTGCTGCCTTTCTCTCAGCCAGTCTTGGCCCCGCTTAGAAGTGGGTCCTCTCCATCAAGGTTCCCTCCTTTATCCGGAGAGAGATCCGGGGTCAGGGAAAGGTACGTAAGGACCCCCGATCCCTATCCACCAACTCCGCTTGGCTGCCCTCAGCTCCCAGTCACGCAATGACTTGGGCTTCCCCTCCTCTCCTTGGTAGCCCTGGTAACCTGCCTTTCTCCCCCTCTCCAGGTGTTCTCCATCTCCAGGGCAGGTCCTCTAATGGGGCTGGGAGTCCAGGAAACATCTCCTAGGATTCGTGGGGCAGTCCAGGAGTTCCAAGGAAGGAAGCTGACAGGGACCAGTGGATCCTGCCGAACAGCCTTTGGGGAGGGAAGGAGGGATGAAGGGGAAGGAAGGTGGCAACTGGTGGTGCCCCTTCTGATCTCTTTATGGAGACCTCCATCACCCCCACTACCCTCCTGGCTCCAGGGACCCAAGAGACCCCCGGAGGAGTGGGTGCAGCCGAGCAGCAAAGCAATCTGAGGTGGCAGCTGGGCTCAGAGATGTCCCATGCCTGGCTCGCCATCAATGTCTGAGTCCTCTCACTCTCAACTCTCACTCTCTCAAGTCCCTCCCCTCCAGTGCAATGTGAATCAGACCCACTGTTCACGCTTGTTGAACATGCTTCAGAATCGGGTCTTTTCAAAAGAACTGCCAAAAAACTAGTGTCTAAAATGTGCAGGGTTTTTTTGCATTTGTCTTGCTTTAATGCAAGTCTGACTGAACGCAGCCAGTTCTGAATCAGTTCCCAGTGTGAACAGCATACATATAACCCAATAAGCAAATTGGTGTATATCATAGTGGGAATTAGCCCAAAGAAAGTATTTTCAGTTCAGATGCTTTTAAAAGCTTTTTCCTCGCTGCGGCATCACAACTTTAAAAATGTAACACTTGAGATACATATCAATCATGGGAATATTTTAAAGAAGAGTTGAAAGATTATTATTAATCTCTAATTAGCAAATGAAAAGATAAAAACCTATTGAAATTATAACTATACCTCAGGCTACAATATTTGAAACACATTCAGCAACAGAAAACTAGTTGCTGTTATGGATACAAGTCATAGCCTGAATTTTTGAAAAATGAATGTAATCCAAGTTGTGGCAGATGTGAATAATTTTACCCTCAAAGTGTTTAACAACAGGATAACAGTGTCTTCCAAGGATTCCTTCATATTATTTTTTGTAGGTGAAGCTGAAGAAGATTTTGAACAACTCTTCTCCCAAAAGTTTTTCTGTATGGATTTCTGCAGAAGTCATGGTGGTGGTGAAATATTTTTCTCAACATGCATCACTGCCAGTGCGAGACTTCACAGTGGATTATATCTATGATTGTTCTTTCTTGTGACTTCAAACCATCCTTCTGCTGTTTGTAGCTTCCATTTCTCACAGAAATAAGACAGGCTATGGCAAAAGAGACTTGAGAGATGTTGGGAGAGGAAACTTAGCAGAGCTATCCTACTAATGGCTGTGGCTTTGACAAAGGCTACCACCAAAGCCAATGGAAAACTTCCCCATCCATCCATCAGATTCCATGAACCAAACAGGTCCATCAAACCTGTAGTGCTGCAAGTTTACATCTCACCAGGAAGCATTCTGGCCATGATGGAGGAGTGAAAAAGAAATCTCTCACATCCAGATCATAGTCATCTTGCTCTTCCTATGAATGCAAAACCAAGAGAGCCATTTCAGCAATGCCTACAGGATTTTTCATCTAGCTCATTCTTCAAAGCCTAAAAAATGAGCTAGATGATTGAGGGAAACAATTCAGCATGCTTTTCCCAGACTGGGCTAGGAAACTCATGCTGAATCTAATAGGACAAGTCCAGAAATCCTAAGACATTTTACAATTAAGGAATGTCTGTGAATGAATGCAGGGAGCTACTATCTGTAGATGCATTCAGAAACACTGGAAAATGGATGGGGGCAGGGGTTATGAAAATATGAAGAATGGGTTCATAGCTTTAAATGGTTATCTACAGTGCTAGCTGTTCATTTAATATTTCCTGCCTCTCACACCATTTCCTGACAGATCTCTGCATCCTTTGATGTGTACCTAATATTTGTACTGTACAGGATCCTCTTGCCTTTCCCTTATGTTAAGAGCACAACACATGTGCACACACATGAGAGTTACTACAGTTTGCAACTGTATCCCAGCAGCTATACTAATAACAACTACTCACTACTCTTCCACAGCTCCCATAAGCATTATTCTCATACTGGATAATGTAGCTACAGTAGCAATTCCCTTAAGATATGGTGCAGATCTGTTTGAATATCTCGAACTCTATTCTAAATTGTTTCCTTGCAGGCTAAAGTCAACCAACTATGCTTCAATATAGAATAGATGGGCCTGTTGTTCATCATGTTTCCAACTGTCATCATATTTCCAGATATCAGGAATGCATTTAGACCAAAACCCACTCTGCTAAAGGCTGTACCACAAAATAATTGACTGCAATGTGGGTATTATGTGCCAAACCAGAAGCAAGGCATAGAACCATCCAGTCAAGTTCAATTATCTGGTTGTGAAGTCCGTAATAAAAGAAGACTATTGTGATTAGAGGAGTAAACAGAACACTGTAAATTTAGAAGGGCACTTTTGAAATTACCAGAAACAGAGGCTGCACCAAGCATCCAAGATATTTTTGGTTGTTGTTTCAAAAATGATAGAGATAAATCAGACGAGATACAATTGTTGGCCTAAAGCTAAGGATAAACACAACAGCATAGCTCTGTATGCTGCCTAGGAATCAAGAATGGTACTTTTAAAAAAGATACTTACAACCTCTCCTTGCCTGTTGGAAAATCCAGTCTTTTATTCCCAGCAATCAGGGACTGAAATCAGAATTGCTGGTGAGTTTAGTAGAAACTCATTCAAAATCATGGTGCCACAATCTTAAATATCCATAAGAATGGGATGAAGGGTGTGGAGAAAAAGCTGAAATCTGGACAATTCAGAGGAGCACTTAGTGCTGGAGAAAAACACTTTTCCACTGCTGCAGATCATATGGAAAACAAGGTGGGGTTTGTTGTTGTTGTTGTTGTTGTTATGTGCCTGATGTAATTTCTAGCATTTGGGGTTTTGTTAGGAATATAATAGTACTGATATGATCATTGAAATCACCATTATTGATTCTGTTCCTGATCCTGAATCAAAACTCAATAGTAGTGGTC
>CM034701.1:109597963-109618665 GCA_020142125.1 Phrynosoma platyrhinos
TTATTATTATTATTATTATTATTATTATTATTATTATTATTGTCATTGCCTTCCCCTGAGGCTGAGAGCATGTGACTTGCCCAGTTGGCTTAATGGCCAAGCTGGGAATCAAACCCCGGTCTTCAGAGTCACAGTCCAACACTCAAACCACACTGGCTCTCCTACTGGCTGCCAAATGCAGTAAACCACAAAAGGCTAAAAAGAGTTTGGTCTCTTTCATATTACACAGTTATAGCACTATGATTCCACTTTAACTGCAATGGCTAGATCCTATGGAATTCTGAGGTGTAGTATGGAGGGGCACTAGAGCTCGCTGAATGAGAATTCTAAATACTCTGCCCCCCCCCCCATCGCAAGACTCTACAGGATGATGGATTAGAATACAGCAAGGAATCTTGGACAAGTGTCCAATCCCATTGTAAGGAAACCAGGGCAGTGGTGGTATTCATATCCAGAGTTGCTGAAAACAACTTTTACTACTTACCCTACAGTAAAAAATTGTCTCATCTCCTGCCTTCGAGATCTCATGAGCTGTTTATATTCTCCAATACGCAGTTTCTTGCCGTCAACGATGCAGGTGCGTTTTGGTCGAGGTTTATATTTGTAATTAGGGTACTTCTCTAGATGAATTTTACTTAGCCGTGCTTGCTCTTCATAGTATGGTTGTTTCTCTTGGTTTGACATGGATTTCCAGCGGGAACCTACATGGAAAAAGATGTCAGTGAGCTCTCATGTCAGTTCATCAGGTTGGTAATTATACAAAACTCTAAACCAGAGTGGGCAAAGTATGGTCCACCAGATATGGTTGAACATCAGCTCCCAGCATCATTGACTATGCTGGCTAGAGCTGATCTGAGTTGTAGTCCAACAATAACTGGAGAGATGTGCTTTGTTCACCCCATTCTAAACCAAGAGTGGCTTTCTCTATAGGTGCTGCTCAGTCATCCTGTAAGAGTAACCATCCTTGGGAAGAGTAATGGAACATGATATCCAACAACACCTGGAGGGAGGTAACTTCCTTTCTGCCACACTGCCCTTGAATGCACCAAGGAAACCAGCAGATTAGGCAACCACAGGGAAAGCTAAATATCTCACAAAAATATAAATCCCGGAATTAAATAGCATTGTGTCATGGCTGTTAATGTGCTGTTCTAGATCTGCTCTTTGACAATAAAATACTTGATTCATCTATTCATTGTCAATTCATTTATTACAAGACACTATATATACAAGAGAACTTTTAATATCCCAGCTAGTATATTCCATTGGGTTTGGGGGCTGTAATACTCAATCAGCAGATCTAACACCACATTGCAAATCCCTTTTGAAATGACGGGTTACTGAAAAATAGCTTGAAATATAGAACAGAAGTCAGATGCTATTATACGTTCTGATTGTCCAAACAGATGTAGTAAGTATATTTAGCTACACTTGAAGTTGTATGTGAAATAAAGTGGAAAATACAGTCACAATGCTATGCACTACTTTAATTCCTATAAACATTTATCACCAACTTCACTAATAAAAGATGAAAAATACAGCACTGTTTACAAAGAAGGAAGGAAACTATTCAGGTTAGTTGTATTGTTTATGGAGAGCTACCTAAACAGTGAAGAAAGACGATAAGAAAAAATTAAAGAAACTTTCAGCTGGTAAAAATGATTACAGCTGTGGTAAATGTGGATGGAAGCTATTCTTCTACTATGAGCTTTCATACATCAACAAATGGAAAAGCTGAGTAAATATTATCTGGAGTCAGCAATGCTCTGTTGTCAGTGTTAATATTTCAGATTCTTTTTTTTTCTTTTTTGTCATTGTCCTGGAAAATATGAACAGATATTATATGTAAACTAACACTCTTTTTCTTGCTCGCCTGCTCTTTTCCTTTTTGGTGGTGTTGGGCAACTCCTGGCAGGTTATACCACTGTTTAAAGAACATTAGATTGCTGGCACTACTGAAATATTTATTCTGAATGTTTACATTTAAATGAATACAGTTACTATGCTTATAACAGGATTTTTTTTTCAAAGAATGCATACAAATAATATAGATTCCATAAGTTGCCAAGATTGGAACAGTGCAGGTTTTATACAAAACTGAAAGGCTATTCATGTAACTTACTAAAAATGGTAGACAAATATGGGAACTTCTGCATAAAACACCAGAAGTTTTAAGGACAGAGTTACATTTATTTTAAAAAAAATCACCATTGAGAGAAGGAAAAAAGACAAGAAAGTAAAAGAACTGGTTAAAAATGTTTAAGAACGTGTTATAAAATCATTACAGATGAGATGTGATTGTTAGTCTTATTTATTATGAGTTAACATTAAAAGTGTGCCTGTCACTTAAAAGACTTGATGGGCAAATATCAGGTTAAATGTTTCACCACTCATTCTTACATATGCTTTTAATACTCCAGAGGGGCCTACAATTCTAATTCAGTAGATTTATTATTGCAAGATAAAACATGAGAATTGGCAAGTTGTATATGTTATGTTTGTTAAATTATATTTTTCTAAAGAATTAGGTAAAGTGAATGAGATGCTTCAACTCTGTATTCCCAAGACATTTTCATGTTTTGTTTTAAAGAAGTAGTTCAATGTTGAATACAAGCAATCATTCAGATGTTATGAAATATGCTGACTATACTTTCTGCTCACTTCTGTAAAGACTTGCCTCTCCAGCCAGTTAATACTTCCCCAGAATAACAATTTTCAGTCAGCTTTCACTAGCAGCAAATTCACATTTCTAATAAATAGAAATTTATCATGATTTCTAATAAATAAGACCTGTATAAAGAGTTATTTCATGTGAAAAATCCAAATAAAAAGATTTCTGTCAGCATAGAGCTCATCTTATTTGTTTGTACACAGCTCCCTTGATTCCTTTAAAACAAAGGTTGTATCAATATTGGTTGGTTGATTGATTGATTGATTAAATATATATCCTGCCTTTCTCCCAAGATGAAAAATAAGGTGGCTGTATACATGTACCATATGACACCTGTGTGTACTGCAGCACATAGGCTGATTCAGAAGACTGAGCAGAGTAATTCTACAACAGAAAAGCAAAAATTAAAGTTCCAAAGGGTGAGTAGAGATCAACTGTATTTGCAGTCTTTTGGAATTCAGTAGGTCTCTTTGATTTACAAATCCAAACTATTATTTCCTCTAGCCATTCTTAACTTGCATTGTAAATATGAAGCATTTGCCAAATTTGTTCTGATTATTTATGGTGTTTACTTACCAAGGATTTTGCTAATATTGGAGTTGTGCATGTCAGGAAAAGCTTGGAGAATTTTTCTGCGTTCATCCTTTGCCCAAACCATGAATGCATTCATTGGTCGTTTGATATGTGGCTCACTGCTACTTCGGCCTCGGGCATCCCTGTAGACTCGCGCTTCAGCCACAGTGGCACCTCCTGTTGGCCAACAATAATACTGCTGTAGTTTAGCTGCAGAGCCATTCATTGCTTTACTTCCTGTAATATCAGGGCAGGAAGAAACAAGATGGATGCAAACATTATTACAGTGTCTGGATTATGGGATAACTATCCCTGCCCTGCTGTTTTTCAATTCTCACTTTCTGCTTCCAGATCTATGAAAGAAATTCCAGATTCAGTTACCTGAACTTAATAATTTATGTTAGTTCCTGTAATGCCAGTGGAAACTAAGGAACTTAGAGATCAGAACATGATAAGTTTCTTTAATAAAATATATACATAAACAGCCCAGATATACACATAAACAGCAAAAGGAAGAATTCATCCATTCAAAATTAATTTTTTACTTTTTTAAAAAAATAATTTTGGATGACAGTCCAAGTCACATTAGTGGAAGTCTAAGGGAGGATGCAGACGGGCAGCCCTGGGCCACCCCAGGAAGCAGAGGATCGGGGTCGCTGCTACCACACACAGTGGCCCCAATTCTCCCATTTGCCAGCCCGGAAAAGAGTGGCAAAATGCTGCTCTTTTCAGAGCTGGCAAATAGGGCACCTGAAGAGCCACCACGTCACACTAATTTTATCTGTATAAATGCAGTCCTGACCACTACTGAAACCTGGGCATCCAGGCTCAGGATGGAGTCCAGAACACCAAGGGCAAGGATACAGTATACATGTGGTGACTCCAGGGATCCTTGCCATCCTCAGGCTGCACAATTTGAAATCTGATAATACAGGACAAGTGGATGCCAAGATTACATCCACTGGACCTGCTTTAACTACAGCATCCATGTCAGAGCAAGTCTGAGCAATTTTGTCTACAAAATGTCTTGTAAACTTGTCACAGAAGACTGTTGAATGCTCTTTGTTTTCTTTTTGTAGGACAAAGTATAAAAGATCCCTAACCACTTGAAACAGTTCCTCTGGATGATGCTATGCAGATGCAGTGGTGACAGAGAGGTATAATTTCTTCACTGCCACCATCCGCATGGCATAGGCCTTCCAGTGAGCTCTAGCCCATGATTGGTCAGACTTGCTTCTGCCATGTAGGGTATGAGCAATAGAATCACTCCCAATTACACAGAAATTATGACTTGACATATTGAGATGCCCCATTGAAAAAAAAAAGTCAACTGCTATGCCATCCGTATTTGAGAATCAAAGGACAAACACTTTCATGTTTTTTGTTTTAGTTTTTTTTCTGGAGAAAAAACACCACTTTTAGCATGAAACATTTCTATGCAAAAAGCTTTGTTTTGTGGGGAAAATTTCATAAAATTTTAGCAAAATAGGCTGAGATGGTTTTCATCAAAGTTATTCCATCCCATGTAAACAGATTATTCACATCTCTTAACATGTACTAGAAACAGCTGCACTCAAAGGGAGTTATATAATTCAGCTAAGTTTTTGTGATCCTTGACAGAAATATTTAGCAAGCGTTTGAAAGTCTAGGCTATCATTTGCATGATAAGAAAATATTGGAAACAAATTCAAGCTCAGAGGTCATTGAAAGAACAGAGTATCCTTCACATACAATTACGGTAGGGCTGAAAAGAAAATGAAAACTGCATTTCAGATACTTCTGCTGATTCAAATACATATATGATAAAACTTCAGTTGGTATAAATCAGTAAAACTCAGTGGACTTCACAGTGATGGGATGATTTACATTAACTCTGGATTTAATTAATACTACTACTACTACTACTACTACTACTACTACTAATAATAATAATTTATACCCTGTCCCTCTGCAGAGCAATCAGGGTGGTTTACAACATTAAAATGCATAAATACAGTTCCCATCCCATCCCAATACCCCAAAACCCACCCATCCCTAAAAAAGTATTAAACAATCACAAATTTAAAAACACGTTAAAATAGTACATTAATACAAATCAATCTTTTAAATGATGTAGAACCCTAACTCTGTCTAATTGCTGTAAAACAACAACAACAACAACAACAACAACAACAACAACCCTGTCTGTAATTTAAGACACGCAATAATTATTTTTGTTGTTCTGTGTAGGCAATTCATTTTTATGGATAAAATTTTAAGACAGAGAATGCATAACTAATATGCTACCTTTTGCCACTATGCCCACAGTACATTAATTTCATTTAAAATGCACTGACCATGCAGGATAAATTGATTTCACTTTATATGGTGTTGACAGCCATGTTTATTGTGCAGTGAAATGTAATGTAGCTTCAAGCTAACAATATCCATCAACACAGGGCAATATGCTGACTGCTGGTCCAGATGAAGACATACATTACCCTGGAAGCAAAACACTTATTTAGATGTGACACTGTCTTCTCCAGAGGATCACCAGTGTAATTTATGAAGCTCTCTATGCCATTACTTTAAAACTGACACCAGTTCCACAATTGTATGCAGATAAAAGAGGACAGATCTGATGTGAATATCAGATGCAGAAGTATTTTAACAGTAGGCTAAGTTTAACTACTGTGCCATAGATGTTTGGCATTGACTAGCTGTAACTGTTACTGCAGCCTTTCTATCATAATACTGAGTAGATTGAAATACACTTGGCACCTAATCTAAAATGAATAGGGTCAAAGTGGAGTCTGCTGCAGGGAATCAGCACATATTAGTCTGAACTCTGCATATCAGCTTCTTTAAAACTGTTAACATTTCTAATGGGATTATCAGCTTTCTTCTCTCCTCTCCGCTTGTGACTGTGCAATCATAAAAACCTGGGCACAATCATTTCTACAATCTGTAATGTGTGATCACAATGGCTGAGAGATCATATCCATGTACTTGAGATGAATGTATCAGTGAACTTCCACATCTGTGGTTATGCTTTGTCAATGTTGAACGTAAACATTTATGTAAGAATTATGGACATACTCATAAAACACATGAGTAGAGGCAAGAGCCACAAGAGAATTTCAAATATAAAAAAAAATAGACTTTCAGAAGTGGATTGATTGATAAAACATTCCCTCTCAGCCTCATTCAAGTCCAATTTGTGCCAGTTTGTCTAATCAAGATGAAGAGAGAGTTCATCTTGTTTAGTATAAGGTTGCATTTACACTAAAAGACTAAGGGCGTGCTCACACTACACAATTATAGCACTATTATTCCACTTTACCATGGTTCCATCTTATGAAATCCTTGGATATGCATTTTAGGGAAGACATTTAGAATTCTCAGCCAGAAAGCTCTTAGGCCTCACTAAACTACAACACCATGGATTCCAAAGGATGGAAGCACAGCAGCTGAAATGGAATAATAGCATTATAATTGTATAGCATGAACAGGTCCCAAGTTTACAGTCTGAAATAGATCCATGTTGCCTCCAAGGCATACAGAAGTTTGCCCAGCTCCAACTAGAACACCAGTTGCAACTGATACAGCCTGTCTCTTTACCTTGGAAGCCTTCAAATGAGTTATCTGTGGGGCTGCCTTTGAATTCCTGTTTAGTTAGTACAAAATGCAGCTGCTAGGTCATTAACTAGGACTAACTCTTAAACTGGAAGTAAGCTGACAGTTTGGGCCTGAGTTTTTTTTTTTCCTGGAAGGGGGTGTTTGGAGCTTCTGTGAAGGAAGGCATGAACTCCCTTTGAAAATTGCATGGCTGGGGACAATCTAGCCATTTCACACTTGTTAAAAATTGGAAGGAAGGTAAGAAGAAAGGAAGAAAGAAAGATGAAACAGTCCCTGCCACTGTTTTAATCAGTAAACCCCATTCCTTCCATATTACTGGAAGGCTCCTTGGTTTTGGGGGGGGGGGGGAGAGCACCAAAAATGCCCCACCACTTTCAAGGAATATGTATGTGCTAGGAAAGCTAGGCATTTTCACCTCATGGTAGCCATATTGTCTGCCAGTCCAATTCTGGGAATAAGTTAGTGTATTTTCTTACCAATAAAGTCCCTCATGTATTGAGGCTGAGGTACTTTAATGACATAAGCCTACTTAGATTTTGGCATCATGCTCCAGGCCTTCCTTCCTGCTCACAAACTTTTCTTTTTAGGATGATTTGACCAATCATTTCAGTGCCAAGTAAAGACCTTTGTAAGTGACTCTTGATTGGTTTCATTTGTTATGATGAATTTTATAATTTGTTTTAATAGCTAATTCTGCATTTCATCCTGCAAAAGTTTTTAATGCCTGTGTCTGCCAATTTTTTCATAAATATTTTAGGTACACATTGTTTTTGTGAATTTGTTTTATGTGCTTTGATTATTTTTATCAAAGGGAAGAACATACATTTTCTTTAAAAGGTGCTACCTTTCTCTGAGTTATCACCCAGAGAACGATAGGTGTTGTCTCTCACTATGAGTTTTGAACACTGACCCCAAAACATACGGACAAGATAGAGTGGCTTTTGGCTGGTTTGGGGGCAGGGTGTGCACATGACCCCCATAGCGGCTGGAAACTGGACTAAGGCAGCCCAGAGCCACCAAAAAAAGGAGCACAAAAAAGTGCTCCTTACCAGAGGCCCATTCAGGACTGTGGTGGTGGTCCACTTTTAACAGTGGGCCATGTGGTTGCTGCAGTCCCTGGGTGACTGTGGGAGGAGCGGCCTCTGGCCACCTTTTCCTGCCTGTCTGCATGACTTACTATCACCATAATTGATTCCCCATTGCAGTTTCCTGCAATACAGTTGATGCTTTTTAGTCATGCTCCCATCCATGCACATAAGGTGAAGGGAGTGCAGGGCACTGCAAGAGGAATCAGAAAAATTGATTTCACAACTGTTCTGCTTGTTCAGCATTTGGATTCAAACCAAAATCTTCACTTCATTATTGTTGTCTTCATTATCCTTGGAGCTTATTGCATGGCTAAAAAACGTAATTTACCTTACCCGGTTTGAATCCTCTTCCAGGATGCAGCCAGGTACTATTGCTCACATTTTGCCACCGATGTCACCTCCTGGCTGCATCCCACATAAAACTTAGCCTGATGCATACTCAGCTGACCAATTTGCAAAATTGGGAAGCTCCTGACTTTCCAAATCAGCCAGCTGAGCACAGCTTTTAGCCAGGTTTTAGGCGGGATGCAGCTGGGAGGCAGCATTAGTGGCAAAATGTGAGCAATAATACCCAGTTGCATCCTGGAAGAGGATTCAAACCAGACAAGGTAAGTTGCATTTTTAGACATGCGATAAGCTCCCTTGTTATTATGTGCCTTCAAGCCAGCTCCATCTTCTGGTAACCCTATTATAGGGTTTTCTTGGCAACATTTCTTCAGAGGAGCTTTGCTATGGTTTTCCTTTAAAACTGAAAGACTGTCACCCAATAAGTGAGTAAGGATTCAAGCTCTGGTCTTCAAGGCTGATGCCACAATACAGAATTAATGTAGTTTGAAACTGTTTTAACTGGCTCAATGCTATGGAAAACTGGGCTTTGTAGTTTCTTGTGGCACCAGAGCTCTCTGGCAGATAAGGCTAAATATCTCACAAAACTATAAAGTTCAGAATTCCACAACATTGAGCAATGGCAACTAAAGTGGTGTCAACCTGCATTAATTCTACATTGTAGATGCAACCCCAGAGTGTAGTCCAATGTTCAAATTTGTACAGCAAGCTGTACAGCAACATTTAATAATCAAGTTTATATAAAATGGTAGGGGCATTTAACAAGTACTTTCATCACAAAACATTCTGCTAGTTCATTTTAATGAGTAGCTAGTTGGCAACCATTGGCTTGTTTAGTGCTCTCTGCTGATACATGGGAGTGTGTAACCAAACAGGGGTTCGTGTGATGTACACCACTGCTTCAATTCCATTCCTCCAGTCAGACTTTTGTAATACAAGAGAATTAGTATGGGGACTAGCACAATTCTGTGGCAAGCAGACTGAGGGCCAATGCAGACAACCCCTAAGGGGCGGCTCTGTGCCACCCCTGGGAGTGCTGGTTCAGGGCCATGGCAACCACACCCCGTGGCCCTAATCTTCCTTTTTGCAGCTCCAAAAAGAGCTGGCAAAAGGCCGCTCCTTTTGGGGGCAGAAAAAAGCCACCCTTAGAGCTGCTGCCGCAACTCTTTTATGCCCCTTTGGTGCAGCGTGTGCACGCTGTGCCAACAGGGCTCCCTGACGCCGTATGCTGTGCGGTTGGGCGCACGGCATGATGGCGGCATCAGGGCAGAGTCAGGGCAGCTGGCATGTGGTCAGCCCACCCCAAATCCACCTACAGGCCGGCCTTCTAGTCTGGTTTGCATCAGCCCTGAATCAGCATATGGGTCATTCCAAAAGCTCCTGATTTGAAAAATGCTTACTCAGATTCTTTAAAAGCTTTCACTGCAGTGATAAATATATTAAGGCCATTGAGTTTTCTATCAGAATTTTGCAATTATCTTGGCCTAATGTTGGAGGCTTAACATGGGTGAATAAATAATATGCATTTATTCACTTCTGTTGTAATCAAAATGACAAATATTTAAAGAACACAAACTCAGAGTTCTTTGGAGGGATTGTATCCTGAGGCACATTTAAGAAAGCAAAATGAGATGAATTCCTCACTCCAGGGCATTTATTTTATTTCAGTTTTCTTTTGTTAAGAAACAATTCTTAATTAGAATCATAAATTACACACAGACCAAGAAAGTCATGAAACTTCTATCTCCATCTGCCTTGAGCAAGCCTACACTTGAAGTATTTGGAAATGAAGCCAGTAAAACCTTGAACTTCTCTACTTGATCTCTGAGTGGATATTTGTGTCTCGACCCAAGGGCTGCCACAAAAGAATGTATGTTAAATGAGTTTCTGCAAATAATTAACAGTTACGTAATATGCCTGTGCTCCTAAGCATCTTACCACTCCAGGAGGGTGTTCAATATACTGTAAATTACAAAGAATGTTTCAGTTGGTAGCATTTATTATATAGTAATCAAAAATTAAGCATTATTCACTAAGGCTATAGTAATAGGGGTGGGGAGTCACAGATTTGTGATGCATGCTTCTTACCAGCTGAAAGCATGGATTATAAGAGTGACTTTGTACTCCAAATAATTGTTAAAACACTTTAATGTTCATGAAATAATAGAGAAAATTTAATTTAAAAATCTGCCTGGGGCTTTTCTGAAAGTTTTGTAAACTGATTTATTCTGAGTTGCCAGCTACAACAACAAGCTGTTCAGAAAACAAAAACAATTAGAAGGAAAATATAAACTAGTTATGGAAGTAAAAACAACAATGGATACTTTCATGGAGGTAAAGATTTACTTTTGTCTCAAGATAGAGGAAGAGTTCCTGTAGGAACTCAATGGTATTTTATAGCTCTCCCAAGGATGCTTGGAGGACCACAGCTGGTATATTTAAAAAAAATGTTCCAAACAGTATGCAGAAAATGCACTCACTGGAGACAAAATAAAATCACTTGTTTGTCTTTAATGACTAACAGGCCATTTGCAAGTGTACTGTTTATAATGTGGTCACAGAAACATTCTTTGATTTCCGGAATTCAGAATCTGGTTAGGATCCAAAATTGCTAGAGAAGTATTAAGATTTGGCTGTTGAAATGGCTTAGAACTCTGCTCCACAGCTCAGGAAAAAGCTAGGACTCATAGCAGTAATTCTAGATTATCTTTTTATTCCAATCTTTTGCTCACTATTCGGCTGATGTCATGATGGTACTGACCATAGTGTCAGGTGTGAAGCTGTCTTTTAACCTAGTATGGAACATCTGTTTATCAAATTCCAAAGTACTGGTAATAGTTGGAAAAATCAGAGCTAAATAAAAAAATTAGAGATCCTGAAACTTTGAGCTTACTAGATTTGACAACATGCAGTCCCATTACCAAATATGCTTCATTCTGTCTTTTTAAATAAAGTATTATTCAGCTGGGATTCAAAGATCAAATGTTTCTGGATAAAAAACATGAATAAGCTGCATGAATAAAGTGCATAGAATCATTCTAATATTTAGGCAAGCTGTGTTCTACCCATGTCAAATAAAATCTACCCATGTCAAATAAAAAATACAAGAAAATAATAAAAACATAAAAATAAGAAATGAATAAACACACAACCTGGAAAGTGCTCTGTTTCTATAGATGCTAAAATTTGCAATGTATGTTTAAACAATATAAAGAGATAACATAACTAAGGTGAAAATATTTTTTTGGGGGGGTGAGAATATACAAATAATGATATTGTCAACAAGCAGTGTGGCAAATAATTTATCTTTTTTTCCCGATTACAGACTCCATTCTCTCAAAACATCAACAAGAAGAACCAAAGGGAATTCCCCAAGGTCAGCTCTGAGGAAGCATAAACCTCTAATTCAATAAACTCTGCTACTGCACTGAAAAGGGCCTTATTATTGCAACATCCATATGGAGTCAATTGGACATTAATGACTAATCAATCCCTCCCCTTTCTGTTCTACTTACAGTGTCACAAACCATGTTTAGATTAGACCATTTCCTGCTTAGGATCGCTCAAGATGTCTTTTGTTCTTTCAGGGCTGCTCTGATGGAGGCAGCTTAAACAAACACACAGTCCAAGTGGCACAGGAGTTATAAACTGCCATATGTGAATGAACAAAGAGGCTATACTAAAGCCTTTTGTGGTATTTGTTAATGTTTTTCATCTGAGCTTAAAAGACCTAATGACTTTGCGGTGAGCTGATGCATGTGGCTCGTGGCTTTGCAAAATGAAGGAAATTCTAGCCACTTAGATTTCCTCATATATTTTCCACTGTTGCTTGAGCTCAGTTTTGATGGCAGTGTGTTTACTGTTGTCATAGAATTATGTTTGTTTTACACCGGCAAATATGGCTCTCCTCGCACCCTCCTTTTCTTGTTCTTAAGAATAGGTTCTTTCATACAGAGGGAAACATTATACCTACAGAATTATTCTGCTCTTAACCATTTGGAAAGCAAAAAAATATATTTTTTTTAAATCCCCAAAGTTAAAGAAAAAATAAAGCATTTTAAACAGCTGTCATATCCACCAACTTTTATTAGTGATGGCTGGTGATTATTTTACTAAACTGTAAAACTAAATAAACTATTTTCATCTCACCAAAAACAACCTTATGTGCTAAATTCCTTAAACATGGAAGAATATAGTAATAAATAATTACTTTTTAGAAATGCAACTGCAATAGTAACCAGCCAACAGGGCAAGGAGAGACTTGGAACTGTAATAGTAAATAATTACATCCTGAAAGAAACTCTATGTATCACCCTTGTAAGGTTTGCTGTTCAGTACTGCCTGAGCCAGATAAGGAAAACTCTCAATCTGTGTATACAGTGCAAGTTTAATATCACATCATCTTAAGAACAAACACTGTAATCAAAATGGGAACAGAGTAGGAAAATCATAGACAATTCTCCTTTCAGTGTAAAACACATAAGGGCAGTTATACAGCCACATCACATGCTGCTTTTGAAGCATGTGATGTGAAGCATATAGTGACCTCCTCTGCTGGACAACCATGGCAGAAGCACAGATTCTGTCCTCCTGGATCCTTGGCAGGACTTTTTTGATCCTGGTAGGGATCCAAAGTATACCATACATAGGACTAGCATCAGACCAGAAAAGAAGCACATTTCAGTACTTTAGAGAAAGTCTTTTGGGTTACTGTTCCCAGGCTATGGAATTCTGTTCCATGGGAATTTCAGTTAGCTCCTTCCCTCCTCATCCTCTTTTCTTCCACTATCATCCAACAGTCAGTCTCCATCTTGTGGCCAGTGAGCAAGCACAGTCCAAAACAATGAAGTTTCTGTTGCCCCCAGATCATCATTCCTGGTCATTCTTCATAAATGTATATCTTGTATTTATTACAGCCTTTGGCTTTCCTCATGCTTTCTTATATCTTCCTAGTACATGTGGATTAATGGGATTTTATGTGGCATTTATGTATCTATTAATAAATATGGGGGTCAAGGTGATTAGCAATAATAAAATACAGTTTGAAAACAAAGCCCTGAATGCATTCCATTGACATGGACAGTCCTACAGCATGTTCTCCAACTCACTGACAAGCTATGGATGGTAGCTTGTCTATGGATCTATCTATGGATAGATTCTATAGCCAATGATGCCTCATGGTCTTCCCTTTGAGCCATATGCAGAATGAAAGCTTGCGATCAGAATACTCATGATGCTAAGTATGCTATAGCAAAGGCTTCTATGGAAGGATAGTCCTCAAACATACAGAATGGAGAAGTTATTCTTCTGCAATATAGCAGGGACTTTAATTAAAATACCCTGTATCTCTGAAAATGGGAATTCCTCCTCCAATACATGATAAAGGAGCTTTTAAAAACCTATTATAAGGAATACAATTGCTGCACTTTCACAAGAGTAATGCATTGTAGTGTAGCAGAAGGAGGAAAGCAAACAGCCCTAAGTGTGCAAGTCTAAATACAGGGTCTATCTGTTCTTTAATCTGAAGCACTTTAAAATAATATTTCTACATTTAAAGAACACTTGGGCAGTCACAAAAAGAAAAGTAAAGAGTCAACAGAGAACAAAAGAAGCCAAAGGCTGGTATTTCGGGATTCCTTGCAAAAACATTTCTTTGTCTTCTGATGTCTTTTTCAGTTTTATGATATCCAACTGTCCTCTCTCAACTGTCATAGCAATTCTCACAAATATTTATATGTGACAGATACTGGCTACACGAGATGTCCTTTGCTTGGCCCTGTTTTTTTATGAAATTCCGACACAAAAGTAGACAATGCTTTGTCATGCATGTACCTCTTGCTGTTTATACCTCAACAGAATCGAGTGCTGAACAAGTTAACTCACACTTTTGGGTTCTGTTGGCCAGCTGCCATGTTTGATTGGCTTGCACAGAACACAATGTCTGTTTCAATATTTGATTGGCTTGCACAGAACACAATGTCTGTTTCAATATCTCTTTTTCTCTTTCTCCTTTTTCTGTCAGTGAAAACCTGACCTTATTGTTTTGCAAAAGGGATATATGTGTGTGTTTGCAAGGGAATGTTGTTGCTGATGCTGTTATGTTACTTATGTAGCTTCAGTCATGTGACTACCAAGTTCAACTATTACTTAGCAGCTGAATAAGAAGTACTGTACAAGTCACTTAAGCTTCTTTTCCCTGTTACTGTGTAACATATGAAACCAAGATATGGGATAATCAAGATTTCTAGGCCAACAGCATTTCCTGGACAGAGGCTTATCTGCTCCCTTTTTAAAGTTTTGATACACAGAGTAGTATGGCTACTGCTATCTTAATATGAAAAATCTAATTATGTTTGTGACATTTTTCTAGCTCGATACTAGGCCTGTGAGGTGCCAGCCAATGGATGTGTCCACCTACAAGAGGAATAAGTAACTATAATGCAGATTGTAGTCCACAATATCTACAAGCTTAAAATGTACAATCCCCATCCACAATTTTTTTTACAAACTTTTCTGTCAACACATATATGCATTTAAATGTCACTTATTTGACAAAATCTGATAGCCTTGGATCTCACACAACATAAGGAATTTAAAAACAAAACAAAACAGATCTCTGCAGTTGGAGCAAAAAGAAAGACCCAAGGTGGGTGGTATTTATGATTCCCACCCATTCCCCTTGATATAATTTCAGAGATGCACAGAGGAATGTATAGAAAAGTCACTGCATATAAAATGTTCATAGATTTTAACTGAGCAAAAGCAGAAACAAAACTGGCCACCTCCTGCTCCTTCACATGCCATTTGTTCAATCTAGGATTTGATAAAACATAGGCCAGAATCTGTGTTGTTGTTGTTGTTGTTAATTTAAAACACCTTGAAATCACAACATAACACCAGAGGTCTTGTATAACTCTTAAACTCCATACAGTAGTAGTTGTAAAACTGCAATGTCTTAAGTTGTACATTGCCATAGCAGCTTCTACAAAACCCTAATGGAAGTTCACTTCATACCTTTTTTCAGCTATAACTCAAAGAAAAGGTAAATGAAAGGCAGCTGGCACTAACAGAACTGGAAACCTTCTAGTTTTGTAAGGCACTTTTGGAATGATTGAAAGTGCTGGTTATTACTTATAAAGCCTTATACAGCTGAAGTTCAGGCTACCTGAAGGACCGTATCTCACTATATGAGCCCATTTGAGCTCTAAGATCTTCAAGAAAGGTCCCTCTCTCTGTCCTACCACCTTCTCAGCTTCATTTGGTGGGGATGTGTGATAAGGCCTTCTCAGTGGCTGCTCCCATATTTTGGCACCACTCCTTAAGGAGGCTAGGATGCTCCGTGTCTCCTTGCTCTCTGTCTGCCAACAAGTGAAAATGTTCCTATTCAATCAAACTTTTAGGAATTGATTATGATTAGTTTTTAATAGTGTTCTGTTTTGTTGATTAAAGCTTGTTTCAATAATATACAAGATGCCTTGAGTCCCATTATTGGGGGGAAAGCAGGATACAATTGAATATTATTATCGTTATCATAAACATCATTAAGTACTGACCCAGTTCTCTTCCCAAAGCATTTTTCAGCTAAAAGCACAAGTGACTGAATTTAAAAACCAAATGAAAGGGTGTCCTACAACTGCTCATATGTTTAATTGTACATGCTCACCTTTAAGTAAACAAAAACAGTAAAATGACTTGTTAGAACTATGGGAAGAGAAGCTCAATAGTAAAGAAAATGGAAATCAGGGAAATCTCCCTGCTCTCATCTGCATTAGGGGGACCTGAGGGCCTTCCATATTCATATTTATAGCACTATTCTAATTTAATTGTCATGGAAATTGTCAGGCCCTCCAGATGTTATTGGACTCAAGCTCCTATCATCCTTCACCTCAGCTATGCTGGCTGAGCAATTGGTGTTGCAGGCCAAAAAATATGGAAGGCTGTGTATTCAGTATCTTTGGCTTCCAGCAATATGCATTGATGCTAAAACTATAGAGAATGAAAGACTTATATGTGGTCATTCATCTGTGGAAGAGCCAAACTAGATGCTGCAGGGTTTTCCTTTCACTCTTCAAAGGCAGACAGGTTCCCAGAATTTTGCCAATACTCTTATTTAAATTGCCCTGCAAATGTGCTGCTAACTTGGCTATATTATATAGTTTAATTATATTTTTAACTTTTGCATCTGGTCCATTCTTAGCTATGCCTCTTTTAACTATTGTAAGCCACCTTGAGTCCCAAACTGGAAAAAAGATGGGATGATGATAATGATGATGATGATATCTCGTATAGAAAGGGACTGCAAAATGCTGATCCCACATCCTTGACTGCTAATATGGTCCATATTGTATTTCCCCCCCCCCCCCCAACTCATTGTAAAAGGATGTTGTAGTTCTGTTTACTGCATTGATAAAAATAAACATATCTCATATCCAAATGTTTATCTGCTATTTTTTGAACAGCAAAGAAGATAACTAATCCTCAGTTCTTGGCAGTCAAGGGTTGTTTCTTTTTAAGTGTTATTCCTAAAGATGAAACTATGTTTTTTAAAGTTTTAACTAAAGTTAAATATATATTCAAACTTGAGTTGCTCATAGTATGCTGGAACATGTATCAATTTTAAATCTAACATTTATGAATAGAATATAAAACTGTTTCACTTCAGTAATGTTAATAATGGTAATTGTTGGTACTATTTTACAGATTTTAGTTACAAGATTACAAGATACAAATAAATTATAAGAGCTCCAGACAACATTTTCTTATGTTAGGTCACTTCTAAACTATATATAAGTACATTTAATTTTAATTTATATGATTGGGCTTGACATATATTGACTAAATCTGCTGTTTATGTGGATGAAACCAATCCAAACTCCTGTCTTAGAATCATATTAGAGTCAAAAAGATGGTCTTTCATTACATCTATATCTATATCTATATCTATATCAATATATATTCCTATAAAAGAAAACACTTAGAAGCTGAATTCCGGTCAATTGCCAAAAGACTGCTAGCATGCTAAAAGAGAATCAAAATACAATTTTGGGCTGTTAGCTATTTTTGAGCCAGGCTATGCTATCCTTACAGATTTACTCCTGCAGTCCTCTCCTCTCCTCTGTTACTACAAGAGCCTATTATCATAATGTTTTTATTCCAGAGAACATAGCTGAATTCACTGAATTCACCTGAGTTCTGAAGCCACTGGGTGCTTACAAGACATTAGCTAAAAATGTTTGGAAATGATCTAACAGATCCTGCACAGAGTGGTACAGTGTAATTGTTGGCACTATTAAGCACAAATATTTCGAAAAACTTGGTATGGCTAGAAAATTTTTCAAAGATAATTTGTTAGGAATATAGAACAAAAGAGCAATCCTTATATTCGTCCTCTCTCTCTCTCAATCTCTGGTCCAGTCTGCATGGGGCAAATAAAATGTCCTCTCTGCCCCATTCCCATGGTGAGTAGTTCTGATGACACAGGGCCCAATCCCTGGTTCAGGTGTGAACTTCCTGAACAACATCCAGCCAGTTCAACACTGAACCCACTGCATACCCTGCTTAAAAGGTGTTGTTTTTTTTTGGTGTTGTTGTTTTTAAAAAACTAATAATTTGCTCTGGATTTTCCCAGAAGATCTGGAGCCCTTCGCCGTAACACCGGGCAGCTGTTTATAAAATGTCCTGCTATGAAGTCCAGCATTACTGCTACTGGTATATGTCAATCACTCTGAGGTCCAGGCATGTGATAGACTCGCATTAGTGCAGAGGCATCAGGCAGGAAAGCAGGATGAGCATGGGAACAACTGCCCACTGCAATGGAGTGCCCGGGTAATGGGGGTGTCCATGCAGCTCCAGGGCCAGAATACAGACCCTGCCTCTCTCCCTCCCTCCCCCTCAAGTTGAGTATCCCTTACTTAATATGCATGGCACAAGAAGTATTTTGGATCTGGTATTTCCCCCCCCCCCCGATTTTGGAATATCTGCATAAACATAATGAGATATCTTGGCAATGGGACCGAAATCTAAACACAAAATTAATTTATGTTTCATAAATACCTTATACACATAGCCAAAAGATAATTTTATACACAATGTTTTATAATTTTGTACATGAAACAAAGTTTGTGTACACTGAACTGTCAGAAAGCAAAGGTGTCACTATCTTAGCCACTCATAATTTTGGACAATTTTGGATTTTGGAATGCTCGGTAAGAGATACTCAACGTGTGTGTGTACTCCTGATGTATGCTTGTGTGTGTATATAACACACACACATCAGGCACTCATTCACACTACACAATTATAGCACTTTCATTTCATTTTAACTACCATGAGAGATGACATGTGGAATGAAGAGCCATATGAAGAACCCCAAATTCAAAAAAGTGAGGTGGAAAGTGCAATAAAGGAAATGGCAAAAAACAAATAACCAGGAACAGATGACATCCCAACCAAACTGCTGCAATCTATGCTGACAGTCAACTGCAGTACTAACATATGTCAACAGATATGGAAAACAAAACAATGGCCAACAGATTGGAAACAATCAATATACATCCCCATCCACAAAAAAGGAAACACAGAAGACTGCAGCAACTATAAGACTATAGCACTAATCTCCCACAAAAGCAAAATTATGCTCAAAATTCTTCAACATAGATTCCAACATGGAGTCTTTCACGGAGAGAAAAATCCCAGCGGTCCAAGTGGGGTTCAGAAAAGGAAGAGGCACTAGGGACCACATTGTGAGCATATGATGGCTAATGGAGCACATGAGGGAATTCCAAAAGAAAATCAGCATGTGCTTTATAAATTATAGCAAAGCCTTTGACTGCATAGATCATGAAAGGCTGTGGGAATGCCCTCAAAGACATGGAAGTGCCAACACATCTGAAAGTTCTGATGAGAAATCTGTATTTAGGACAAGAGGCAGAACACAACATGGAGAAACAGAATAGTTCCCAATTGGCAAATGGTTCAGATAAGGCTGGATTTTATTACCCTATATGTTCAACTTATATGAAGATCACATTGTATGAAAAGCAGGATTGGACATAAAAGAAGGAGTGAAAATAAGAGGAAGGAATATCCACAACCTAAGATATGGAGATGACACCATAATACTAGCAGAAAACCTCCCAGACCTGGAACAACTACTAAGGAAGATCAAGGAAGAAAGTGCAAAAGCAGGCTTACTGTTGAACATAAAGAAAACAAAAACAAAAAAAAATGACCACAGAGAATCTACACATATTCAACCTAGACAACGAAGAAATAGAAATAGTAAAAGAGTTCCTATACCTGGGATCAAACTTTGATAGAAATGTAGACTGCAGCCAGGAAATCAGAAGATTAAGAATGGGGAGAGTGGCTATAAAAGAACTGGAAAAAATCCTAAAATGCAAAGATATACAACTGAACACAAAAGCTAGAATCATACAAACCATTGTATTCCCTATTACCATGTATGGATGTGAGAGTTGGAGAAACAAAACAGGAAGAAAATAAATACATTTGAGATGTGGTGCTGAAGAAGAGTGCTGAGGATCCTGTAGATGACCAAGAGGGCAAACGAATGGGTCCTAGAGCAGAGCAAGGCAGAAATCTCACTGGAAGCCAAGATGACCAAACTAAGGCTGTTGTACTTTGGACACATCGTGAAAAGGCATGACTCACTGGAAAAAAACAATGCTAGGAAAGCGGGAAGTAGAAAGAGAGGAAGGCCACATGCTAGATCAGGGGTAGGCAACCTTTCCCCTTTAAGGGCCGAGGGACTTCAGCTCCCAGAAGCCTCAGCCATGTTGGCCAATAGTCCCGTGCTGGCCAATAGCTCCTGGGATTCTGGGAGCTAAAGTCCCTCAGCCCTTAAAGGGGAAAGGTTGCCTACCCCTGTGCTAGATGGATGAATGAACAGGTATGAATATTCAGGAACTAAGCAGAGCAGTGGAGGACAGGGGGGCTTGGAGATGTCTCATCCACAGGGTTGCCATGGGTCGAAATTGACTCAAGGGCAGTTAACAACAACAAACCATGGTTTCATCCTATGGACTTCTGGGATTTGTAGCTTAGGGAGGAATATTTAGACTTCTCAGCCAGAGAGTTCTACAACTTCACCAAAGTACCAAGCTCATGATCCCATATGATATATCCGTGGCAATTAAAGTGGAATCAAAGCACTATGCACTTATAGTGTGAAACGGGCCCAAGCTGTGGATAACCTGGAACACTGCAGATGTTTCTGGACTGCACCTCCCATTAGCTCTAGCCAACACAGCCAAAGATTAGGGCTGATTAGAATTTCAATCTAAAAAGAAAAACCTAGTGTGCCAAACTTCCCACTTCCATGCTCTTTATTATGTAAGAAAACCCTACATGGCTTGGGTCCATCTTATCTTAGGGACCGCCTCTCC
>CM034701.1:109628649-109642292 GCA_020142125.1 Phrynosoma platyrhinos
AAATTCTTACTCATTGATTGAGAGGTTCTAATAATTTCTTCTCTTTAAAAAGCTTATAAAATCTTCAAATAAATATTTGTTGTGTTTATCAAATTTTGACGAGAATTCTTTACATCACTATGGATGACACCATGCTACTAGTTGAAAATACCATAGACTTGTAACAATTACTAAGGAAGGTCAAGGGAAAAATTGTAAAGGCAGGCTTATTGCAGAACATAAAGAAAACAAAAATAACAACCACAGAGAATCTACATATATTTAGCCTAGACAATGAAGAAACAGAAACAGTTAAAGAGATGCCATGCCTTAAGAAATCATAAGACTAGGAATGGGAAAAGCCACTATAAAAGAACTAAACAAGATACTATAAAGATCCTTGTAAAGACATACAACTGAGCACTCAAGTGAGGATCATCCAAGCCATATAATCCCCACCACCATGTACAGATGTGAGAGCTGTGCAGAAAGTGCATGTGTAGAAGTGGATGAGATGAAAATCAGTTCATTTGAGATGTGCTGGAGAAGACTGTTTAGCATTCAATGGATGGTCAAAAAGACAAACAAATGGGTCTTAAAAGAGATCAAGGCTGAACTCTCCATGGAAGCCAAGATTATCAAATTGATGTCATACTTTGGCCACATCATGGGAAGACATAACTCACTAGAAAAGACAATAATGCTAAGAAAGGTAGAGGGTAGCATAAAGAGAGGAAGAACACACACCTGTTGGCTAGATTCAATCAGAGAGGTAACCCACCTAAATCTACAGGACCTATGCAGAGCAGTGGAGGACAGGGGTTGCTTGGAGATGTCGCCTCCACAGGTTCGCTGTGAGTTGAGGTAGACTCGAGGGCAGTTAACAACAAACAAAAAGAAAACCTATATAGGCAGATGGTAATGTACCCTCTGCCTATGGGACACAGTGGCTCATGTGGTTAAGACGTTGACTCTGTTGACTGCAAGATTGGCAGGTTGGCAGTTCGAAGCCCAAATGGGGTGAGCTCCCATCACTAGTCCCAGCTTCTGCCAACCAAGCAATTCCAAAGTATGCAAATGCAAGTAGAAAAATAGGTACCACATCAGTGGGAAGGTAAACAGTGTTCTGTGTAATCATGCTGGCCACATGATCACAGAGTAGTCTCTGACAATGCTGGCTCTTTGGCTTAGTAACGGAGATGAGCAACACCCCCTACAGTCAGACATGACTTGGGGGCTCTACAGAGGGTCCCTAAGGGGTGACTCCATGCCACCCCTGGGAGTGCTGGATTGGAGCTGTGACAACCGCACAGCATGGCTCTAATCTGGCACTTTGCTACTCCACTTTATCTATGTCTAGTTATTTCCGAGCTCTAGATTCGATTTGGCTTTGCCCCCTGTCCCCACAAGACACTAGGACTGCCAAGTTCCATTTCTTAAAATTTTGAGCCCCCAATTTGACACTAGGGCTGTCATGTCAGATGGAACGGGTGCATGTGATGTGGCAGAGGTTGTGAAGCATCACAGAACCAATTCTGGACCTGTGGGCCCTGAAAAAAAATGGGCATTAGATGAATCAGGATAAATGAGTCTAGAATCTGATACAACAATATAAAAACAATTAAATATGGCAGTGTCTAGCAGTTTGAATGTTGGGTTAGGACTCCAGGGGTCTGGGGTGACCTTTTGTAAGGGACACATTCTCAACCTTAGAAGGCAATGGCAAATCCTGAACAAATCTTGCCAAGGAAACGCATAATATGTTTGCCTTTCGGTCACCAAAAATTGGAAATGACTTAAAGGCACACAACAACAAACAACAAGAACAAAGGGCAAGAATGAATACTTCTTGATGGCCAGGCAGATGGCAAAATGTGATAGGCATTTGTAGCATTTGCTGCCATTACCTCTAGAGCAGTGATGGTGAATCTTTTAGGAGCCGAGTCCCCAAACTAAAAGGCCTTCTGGCACCGAGTGTGGCACTGAGGGTGAGACTTCTGCCCTCAGGGGCTGGGACTTCTTCCTCCCCCCATCCTCCCAGGTTTTCAGCTGCCTCTCCAGAGACAGCTGAAGGCCCAGAGAGGTAAAGGGGGAAGAAGTGCATGCCTGTTCCTCCTCCTCCCCCTGCTCTGTCCCTGGCTTTCAGCTGCATCCGGAGAGGCAGCTGAAGGCCAGGGAGGATTGGGAAGGAGGAGGAAAAGCTGCATGCCTTTCCCTGCACCATACCCAGCTTTCAGCTGCCTCTGAAGAGCCATAGGTTCATCATCACGGCTCTAGGGCTTGCTTTACATGCAGCCTTACCTACACCATGTGACACATGAGCAGTTTTCCAAAGCCCAACACAGCTATTGCTGGAACTAGTGCAACAAGGATTATGGGCCATGTTGCTGCTCCCCCCCTTTCCTGCCTTGCTTTAAATGGCATGACGGGGCCTCTGTCTCCTCCACTCTCACTTGGGTTTTTGATGGGCTTGTCTGTGTGCAGGCACAACACACATGGAACCAGCTTTATGTTGAGCCAAAAGTCCCCAGTGCCAGTTGAGGATAGGCAGAAATAAGTTCTCAGGTTTCATAGCACTGTAGCTTTAAAGCTGCACCTTATATGTCTCTCCACTTGGAAAACCAGGAAAGCATAGCAAACCCATGAGGCTCAGCTAGTGTCCTGGAAGCCATGTTTTAAAATGTGAAAGAAGAAATAGTCCTTTTAAAAAGTTTTCTCCATTTAGGAGATAAATAACATTTGGTACGCTTTGTTTCTATTTCCATTTAAAATATTTTCATAACAAGAGTCAATGAGACACCTGCAATTTTCATGACAAAAGTACCTAAGCATCTTGGATGTGGGGAGAGAAAAAGTCATATTTCACTTTTAAAAAAATCAACAGAACTCTATGTACAGTATCAATATGCACATCTGAAGTATCCTTCTAGTCTTTCATTCCCTTTGATTTTTCCCCAGAAAATATTCTGTGTTAAAAATAAAGTTTCTGAAAGAATATCAATATTTTGACATTTAAAGAAAAAAGGGGAAATTACATGATAAGGCAGAGGAACTGTTAAAGAACAAAAGTATACATAGTAATAATACCTAAAAGAATTGAGATTAATTTATGATTCTTCATTCCTCTAAAATACACTGGCCACTACATCAATTCTGCCCCTACACAGACACAGACAAACAGACAGACAGATATGTGTGCATCTGTATGCCCACACACACCCACACACACATACACACATATGTACTTATAGACACACATACTTCACTTTTCTAGTTCAAACCATGTTCTATAGCAATAGTCATTAATTTTACAAGAAAGCAGTGAAGACAAAAATGTATTATAATATTAGTGGTGAGTACAAAGTTTGTGATTTCTGATAACAGGAACAGTTTAGGTGTTGTTGCTTTTTTAAAAACTTAAAATTGAATTAAATTAAGCAAATTACTATGTGGGAGCTCAGCTAGCAAATTCAATAATAGAAAGTTGTATCTACCTGGAAAACTTGAAATATATCAAATTGTGCATGTTGTCCCCATATTGTCCACTCACATTCTATCTCGGTTCATATTTGTAACAACATATGCCATAAGGTGATATGGATTTACACACATATACATGCATACATGCATGCATACATGCATGCATGCATGCATACATACATACCTTTATCTTTTCCTGACCCTTTTACTTTTACCATATGTTGGATTGTGCAAATTCACATATCATTCAAAATGATCTAAGTTTTTTTTTTTTTTAAAAAAAACAGCAGCAAGATCATCATCATCATCATCACCATCATCATATGTGTCCTGCCTTTTCCCCAGATTGGGACTCAAATCAAATTACAATGATTAAAAACAAACAAACACCAACCCCATTGTTAAACTCTCCAGCTCCCTTATTTGCCTTCAGAAAACCATGGGATTACTTTTATTTGATTAAAACTGAAGTGCTCCCTGTAAGCCAGGAGCAGGGGTATCATGCAGCCTTTCAGATCTTCTTGAATTGCAACTCCCAGCATTCCATACTATTGTCTATGCTAGCTGCTGGGAAATGCAGTTCAACAGCATCAAGTGAATTGCACGATTCTCTGGCTAGCCCAAATTTCTTGGCCAATGTCTTTTTAAAAATATTACATTCACAATAAGAATCTTCCACAGATACACAGAGAGTGGAATTCTAACTTAGAATATAATCACTAGAAAACGAAGAGGACTAATACTTATTAGTGTTATAATCTCTTTCTAAGTACAAATCAGACTTGATAGATGGGGTATGTAGGAAAAGACTTTTGTTGCTTCTTTAAAGGTATGTATCTGGAGGGGGATGAGAGCAAGCCATGGACAGGGTTCATGGAGCAAACAGTCAAACCTTCATTTTCCATTCATTGACACGATAAGGCACTTATTTATGCACTGTCAGGCACAAACATGTATGCAGCATAAAAGTTACGGGAAAAAATTAAAGCCTGCTTCACTATGTTGCAGGACTGTTGGGCTAAGTGCTTTGAAATGATGATGTATGAGGTAGATGTTGCATATTAAATAAAGATATTTAAATGATAAAGCCCCCTTTAGTGAGCACTGATAAATGATAAATGCTCCAGGACACAAGGCTGCACCATCCATCCTATTCGCGTGTTATCACAGTCAATGGTGGAGCATCCCCAGTGATGACAGATGGACTCTGACATTATTATTCCCTTATTTTCAGAGTCACCAGATCTGTCAACACTTCAAGCATTATGCTTTTAAAAAAACTTTGCATCACATTAATAACTTTCTTCACACTTCTGAGATGGAAATGATCAATCTGTCCTCCTGTGTGTAAAAGCAAAACAGGGTAGTGCAGCCAACGGGTGGAAGGCAAGGAAGGAAACTGCTCACCCACTGGCAAGAGCAGTGGCAGAGCTGGAAAGCTGGCCCAGGGGGAGGGAGAAGAGAGAGAGCTACTGGAAACTTCAGCTAAGTAGGACAAATATAAAATTGTGATCTCGGGGAAGAAAAGTAATGATAACAGTAAGCACACAATAATGGCTTTTCTCTGCACTTAGGTAAAAGCTGAATTTTTGATGTGCACAGTATATTTTCATAAAATTTTATATACTATGTTTTATACACTTATTGGCTATTCCATAATAATGTGCGCGCTAACAGTAAAATTGCTCCCAAATTTATGTGTGTTATTTATTCGTTCCCACGTAACAATGCTTTTGTTGTAAAAAATATTCTGTTTATTAATGTAACTTTACAACCACTGCATCCAAGATCCGTGGTAAATTAATGACATTTTTATTATTTTATAGTGTCATTAAATTTTTACTGATCACTCCATCAAACAGAAGCCATAAAGGCCATAATGTAAACTGGGACACTTAGATCAGGGGAGCAAGAAACCATTCCATATAGTCTGAAGTAAACGGCTTGCTATAAATGATATTTATACCATCTTTAAGCATGTGAGAATACTTGGACAAGTTTGGCAAAACTGTTTCAGTAGAGCAGTGGATTGTGTACTTAAATAACAGTTTACTTGCTGGCAATCCAAGAAGTGTGTGTATATAGGGAGGGAAAGAGGGTTAAGCCATATAAAATATGACTGATTACATCCATCTCTTGAAAAACAGTGTATGAAATGTAATAACACTAGGCACCCCTCCCTTTTGGATTACCACAACTGATCAGACTATAACCATTCTTCAAATTATTTCAACATGCTCCCCCCCCTTTTTTTTTTCCACATCTGAAATTTATGCAGGGCCTGGAGTGGAAAATGGCATACATGCTGATCATTGTGTGAAAGAACTTTCTTCTTCCCCCTAATCTTTGCAAACAAATACATTTTGTTTAAGTAGACATAGTTGGACAGTGATGTAATACCATTTATTTCAAGAGTATAGCTTAGTAGTTAACCAATATTTCTTCAGAGTCAGTTTTGAGACTCCCTAATAATGTGGGTCATTTACAGAAGCCACACAGCACAAATATCTCTTGGACTGGTAATACACTGTGAACAGTATTCCATTTGAAAAGTATGCAAGTAATTCCAGCACATTGTCTACACATGCACACACAAAAACATTACGGCCATGTTATTCCATACAAAGCCACCTAAAAAAAGAAAAGAAAGAGAGGAATAGTGTGTTCTTGGTCCATACCTCCTCTATTCAAACACAGGGAGCAGAAACCAACAGCAATGGATTATGGTAAAAGGAAAGAAGGAATGAACAAAGGAAATAGTTTCTAGAAAAAGAAGTACTTGTAATTGCTCCATTCATAATTTAGCATGTATTGTGACATTATATCCCAAATCAAGGGAGGGTGATAGTTCTGTTTCCTAAGATTAACTAAAGCAATATTAATAATGTTGTGCTGAAATCATTCAGGCAGAGCTACAGTTTCTCTTAGGTGGTGTTTGTATGGAAGGAAAGAAAGATTCCCACCCCATTCTCACACCCCAAAATAGTGGAACATGGGCCCAATCTATGCTCCAGAGCAATTCTCCATACTAAAAAGAGTCCCCTTTGCTCTGGATCAGGGCAGAAGCTCTGGAGAAAGCCCTGGGCATGTGGACTGTGCACTGATGTGGGGATGGTTCATCTTTTTAAAAAATAATAATAATTAAAAATTAATTTATATTTTTTTTAAAAAAAATCTTAAAATGCATCACATCTTACCAAATTTTCACTTTAACCACATGCAACTATGTACATGTAAATATATTTAGGCTGTGTGTAGGTTATTGTAATTTAATGGCTTAATTTTAATTTTGCTAGTTTTTTATGTCACATTACATTACGTGACATTTGGAAATTATGATTTATGAGCAGCATTAGTACAAAAAATGTTACCATTACCAATGTATGGTGTGGTATGGGAGGAGGTCAATGGAGGGATGACACCATAAGTTACTGCACCAGGTGATGAGACCCCTAGTGATCCTACTATATCAAAACACTCCTGACAGATGGCCCTCCACCTTCTGTTTAAAAACTTCCAAAGGCGACTCTACCACACTCCAAGGCAGCATATTCCACTGTTTAGGCTGTGTGACATACTTTTGTGGTGGTGGGGAGCTGGGGGTACCCTATGTTTTCACTCATAAAGAGTAGTGTTTGTTGGTCATTTGGTAAAGGCATGCTTTTGAACTTCATGAATAATGTGGTTGCTTCAGCCTGTGCAACACCCACTGGACACCTTTCACTATTGTATCTTATTTTATTTTATTTCTTAATGTAAGAAGGGTGGCAGGTCCCATTCTAAATTCAGAGAGAATAACAATATTAGGAGTACTGACTACCTGCCTTCCCCTTGCATTCTCCCATGCTATTCTGATATGCCCCCGGCCCTCCAAAGCCAATTTTTATGTGATGCAATGAACAATAGGACAATAAATCAAAATCACTGACTCTCTCCTTCCATGAATAGGACTGGAACTCCACCCACACCCCTCTGCATCAAAGCACATATTTAGCAATGTCAATGGGCCTTTGCAGACTGCAAGAAACAGTGCAAATTGAGTCCACTTTAAGATGGGTTAGGATTAGGGAATCATGGGAACTGTGCTCTCTAACAGAGAAGGCTCAATGTCTCAGGGGGGAAAAAACAATTCCCATGACTCCCTAGCACTAACCCTAACCCTTAAAGTGGACTCAATTTGCACTATTTCTGGCAGTCTGCAAAGGCCCAATGTAGTAGTTCAGTGAAGAAAATAAGAAAGGGCAAAAAATTTAAAGTGAGAGAATTGGGAGGCTTGTTTACTTGGTCAAGACTGAAGCTAAGGCTGGGAGAGTGACAACAGCGGTATTTTTAAAAAAAAATTACCTGGGATGGAGGTGTCTTCATATGCTTCTGCATCAAAAGACATTTTGAACAAAGCCTTTCTGCACCTCCAATAATTGTATTCACAAGTACCAAAATCCTGCCACACTTGTAGTCATTCCCAAATTATAGACCTCTTCCATTTACATTATTTTCATCAAGATTATTTCTCTCAACAAACTCCACCTTCAAATAAAACACTTTGTTTTTTATTCATCTGGTTTTAATATGGCTTTAACCAATTGCAAGGCTATTTATAAGCTTGCAACTCCCCAGTAGTTAGAGTTACGAAGCATTCAGTCTTAAGCATATCCAGTTGTGTGGCAACCCAGCTACTGCCTTCATGTGGTTTCCATCATTTTATTTATCCACAAATGCATGATCCATAGCAATATTCAAACACTTTTGGATTAACCCTTTGTTTTCAGTGTGTTATATGAAATGCTTTACATATTTCAGCAAAAACTTTACAAATTAATTCTCACAAAAGACAACATTCAGGGGGGCTTCTGTTTTGTTTATTGAAGCCCCCCTTGTTTTGAGAGTGAAGGGTTTATGCCAATTCAAATTAGATCCTCAGTAAGTCCTAGGAAAGAGAAAGGGTTGTTCTTCATAGGGTTGTAATCCTATGAAGTACAAACAGAAGCTTAACATAGTTCTGTTCAAATATTACATATAAAGAAAAATGCCTAGAAATGTGAAACATACCAAGCCTAAAAATGTGAAAATTAGATGGACACAAATACACAAAGTCTCCCTCCTTTCTTCCTAAGTGGCTCCTTCTCTTTCCTTCCACCAGTAGCCATTCATAAATCTGGAAATTTATTTCACTTGGTAATATCTGGGCCAATGCCAATGCCGGAAGACTAAATTTAATAGGCTGATGATCATGCAGGATAAACTTTGTATTCATATAAAGCACAAGGATCAGCAAAAGAGTCACTTTAGGGAAGACCTTTGCATTAAATGCCACACTTCTCTTCCTTCCTTCCTTCTTTGAAGCAGGAATGGATGAGCCATCCTGAAAAGGTATAGCAAATTACTATGAAGGCATTACCTCCCCTTATCTTATAGAGAAGTTATTTTATTGTTCATTTTTTAACGCCTGTACTATGATTCCTACATTAGGTTTCCAGGCAGTCTCCAATCCAGTTTGCGAGGTCTGATATGTTTAGCTTCAGACTATTCCTTAAACAGTAAGATAGTAACAAACAGCATGATTGCTCAGCTTGCTATTTTAACCTCTAGTCAACTATGGCACCCATAGGGGTTTATCCTACTTTAGCTTAACTAGGACCTTTCTCTATTTTTAAGGGTGCTTCTGTTGAACCTTAAAATGCAAATAATAAGCAGTGGCAATTATTATTTCAGTACACTAGGCATACTCCATTAGCCTAAGCAATTCTTTTTTATTTAGTATATCTATTAGCAGCTAGAAACAACATTGGGTGCAGAAAACAATGTTATATATTCAAAAGTCACTGTTTTCTGTGCAAACATTGCCTAAGAAACAATGTTTTCTGTGCAAATTTAAAGTTCCAAAATGCAACAGACATCATGGTGGCCAACAGTTCTTTCATCAGATGTCCTGATGGGTCAAAAGATCCTTTCTTACTTAGTGTAGATTTACCAATTTCAACAGCATTGTGCCATGTTATTATACTCAATATGCACTCCACAAGAAGTAGAACATATTTTGAAATGTCAAATAACTGTGCACATGCAACGTAAACTAAACCATGTATGCAATACAAGGTTTATATCAGAAATGGGCAAGATCCAGGGGTACCTAGATGCCAAAATTTCACTGAACAACTATTGCCACATCCCAAACCATGATGGGGATGCCATTCTTATCTAGATAGGAAAGGAAATAGCTTATCCATAACTATGGATTCATAACTCAAATCAGAATCAGATGGTACCTTGTAACTGACAATACACCACTATATCTGGACATAGATATAATCCCTGGGTCAATTCTTCATTCCTCTCCACAGAATATAATCCAATATTGTTTCATGTTTCTACAATGCTGGATTGGGTTACTCACAGCTGTTCTAAAAACAGTGAAGTCTATTCCAAAAGTTTATTCAGAAGACCTTTTTTTAAAGTCTGCAAACCCAAAAGTCTGTAAATCTAAATAGTCTTACTTGGACATAATAATACACAAGCTGTCCCCAGCATTCCCCATATTAATTTTCTGAGTTTGGTCTTTCAAAGGTTTTTCCAATTAAGCTCAAAAAGACCATGACATGCTTCAGAAGGTGGGAGAACTGAAAATGTGGATGATTACCATGGGGAATGGGGAAGAGCCCTAGAACTTTCATGCATAGAACTTTAGCTTCTTATGATGCCTAATTCAAGTGATTGGGAAAAAAAAAAAGTATAGGAATTCATTCATTCATTCATTTGTTCATTGTATATATCCTGAGCCATATCAAAAGATCTCAGGGCAGTATACAATAAAATTAGTTACAATTAAAACCATTTATTAATGTAAAACATATTTTGAACAATATAAAATATATTAAACAAAATAAGAAGTTAAAAATAATCAAAATCAGTTTAAAATAATAAACATCATTACCAACCCAAAACTTGAATAAAAAGTGCTGTTTTTACTTGATAGCAAAATGAAGCCAGTATTGGCACCCATCAGATCTCCAAGAGAATAGAATTGCACAACTGAAGTGCTACAACAGAGAAGGCCCTCTCTTCACATCCTCCCATAGTACATTATTTGGTGGGATGCAGAGGGAAGGCTTGGCAGCAGACTTTAATACTTGGGCAACCATACATAGAGGGATGGTGGTGTACTCTTTTAAGTCAAGTCTATTATCATCTAGACCTTAGATTCAGAAGAAGCCTTAAACTTAATCTGTAATGTACCATAGTGTTCTTAACAAGGAGAATTTAATTGCCAGACCTCAGGAGTACATGTGTGACTGGTAAGTCCTCCAAAACTTGCATAAACCATTCAGAAAATAGCCAAAAATCAGTGAGTAAGTGTAGAGGTATAAACTGCTCACTTCCAAGTTACATCTTTGGTCAATCTTCAGCCAAATACATGTAACTTCAACCTGTTGCAGAGGCATGAGGGTGAAAACTGGTCCATGCTAGAGTTATTGCACTATGCACTGTTCTCTGTCTTACTTCACATCATTAACTGTCAGGTGGCAAACCTCCTCTGAACAAATCTTGTCAAGAAAACCCCATGATAGGTTCACCTTAGAGTCACCATAAGTCAGAAACAACCTGAAGGTACACACCACACACACTCACAACTCAATTTTAATTCTAAGAAGTGCTCACATAGGGGACTAGGCTGGAGGTGAGTTTCTTGCCCCTCTATTCATAGAAGTTGTTTGGGCTTGGTTTTGGTTAGTTCAATTAAGCTTCCTATACAAGTTTCAACATTGAAGAGATCCCTCTAACCCACAGGACATGCTTTGTGGGGGTGCTGTAGGGAAACAAGGAAAGTGAAAAAATAAGCGTTTACTAACACTGTTCTATGAGCATTTAGGATCTGAGTGGTTATGATTTCCTAGACACAATGAAGTTGGAAAGTAAAAAAGATGTGATATTGGCAGTAGCTCCATGTCTTCCTGTCAGAAAGAGGAGTAGAAATTGCTTAGGTGTCTGCTCACTTCAGTATTATTTCCAAGCTACCTGTTTCAAGTATGTGTTTTAGCTGAACATTACTTTCTTTATATGCAGAAACCCTTCTAATGCTGAGAGAGAAGCCTCTAAAGAGACAGAATGGATGACAATAGAACAATGATACTAACATCATTATGCCATGTTTCCTTCTTGTTATCTACATCACTGCTGTGTTTTCCTCTGATTAATTCTGCCTCAAGTAAAATGTGCTGTTTGCTGCCAGTGTTAGAAAAGGAGGCATTATTGTATGCAAAGTTATATCAAACACCGTATAAAGGAATGCATCTGACAAAAACACACACAGCCTATCCAACCATTTGTCTTATATGAAAATAATACATAAGATTAGACATATTTACTTTTATTCATTCTTCCAGCCACCACCCCTTCTAGCCAATTATAATAACCCAGAAAATCTCTCAGTGTTGAGCCCAATGACAAAACTCGAGTTTTTATGGATTTCTATTTTTCAGAGCTGGCGTAATCAGGTGTCTTGAAAGCCCAAAGGAAACCAACGTAGCTCACTCCTTCTTCATCCAGTTGTTGACCAAATGCCCCAGCTCACCCTCTCAGAGGGAAAATGTGAATGCAAAGTGTGAGGGGACCAAAAAACAAGTGACTTCTGTTTGACTTCTCGTGCTCAGTCCAGGAGAAGGTGAGGCAGATGAACAGTAATGACTGCATTGGCAAAGTGCATTGGAACAATGAAAGAGTACAGACACTGAACCTGCAGAGTTACTTTAAAGGACAAATAACTAAAGATCTCACACAACTATTAGCTGATTTCTGACCCTTGAGTACTGATCTACGTATTCTGACCCCAGTTTTGTACTACCGTATATAAAAACTTTCATCTGTCACCAAAATGTCTGGATATCTCAAACTAGGCCAAATAAAAGTACTGTATGTATTATCATGATTATTTATCATATACCTAATTCTGACTTGTCCATAACTGATATGGTTATTGAGCTATGGACTCCTGGGCTCCTCTTTATTTCTGAGTTCAAATCAGGCTTTGATCCGATCAGGTCTTAACTTTGCTTATCTGACTACTACAAGTAGTAGTATCATTTTTGCTTGCTTGGAGAAACACAAATATTTGACAAAAGAACTCTGTTTTTCTAACACTGGATATCAGAAAGGACTTCATCCACTGCTAGCGAACTTGTGGAAGGAGCATATTTGGAAAATAAGCTTGTGGGAAGAGGTATAGTGATTGGGAAGTGTAAGGAGGGTGTTTGGCAAGGAATGCTTAGGGCTTTACCATATGAACACTGTTCTCACTGCAATTGCACCTGTCAGTGAAAACTGTATTATACCTGTTTGTATTCACTCCATCACTGCATGTCTTCACAACAGCATGACTGCTGCCATCACACTCTCTTCCTGGTTCCCCCCCCCCCAACCCTTTCTTCCAGCCCTATGCTCTCCCTGCATGCCTTCCATTTTTTTCACTTTTTCACACAGTTCTGGAGCTGTGCTACTATGATTTAAGATATTATTATTATTATTATTATTATTATTATTATTATTATTATTATTATTATTAAAAAAGAAATGAACCATAAATAAAAAGGTGACCAGGTTGCTTGGGAATAGCGAGGGGAAGGAAGGAAAGGAGGATACACTGACACCACATGACTGGCATTAACATGACTGCCCTAGCAGTGATAGGTTGCTCCTGGGGACTAGCACAATTATGAGCTCATTGATGGTTTTTTTGCAGCTGAAAAGGGACATCCTAACTGCACTTTGGGGGCACAGCAGCTACAGGTCAGAGGTGACATTGCCTGATAGGCATTGCCAAAACTACTTTTCCCCCTGGTCCAATCATGGTTTAAAGCCACATGTAGTATCTCCTTAAGCACCCTATTTATGCCTTCTGCTTTTCTGCTTCAAAACCTCTTTGTTCTTTCACCAACTTGCAGCAGTGGTTCGAGTATATGGCACCGACCACTAAGATAGACTCCAAGTTTTTTCTTATTTCTTTAGCTTTAGGCAAGTACACAAAGGATAATGTTCATAAAAGCATGTGAAATTAGAATACTTCTAGAAGTGTTACTAACATTTTTTTTTAAAAAAAAAAAGAAGGAATCACAAATATAAACCTGTTTGCTGAAAGTCTCCATGACTACAATATATCTCTTTAAAAAGACACAGCATAAGTCAAAGATCTC
>CM034701.1:109664760-109682014 GCA_020142125.1 Phrynosoma platyrhinos
GAGGGACAGCAACCTGGCCCCCAGCTCAAAAATGTTGCCTACCCCTGCCATACTGTTTCTCACGGAGATGAAGCACTCAAGCAATTTTATTTCTACCTGTTAAAGTACAGTGAACCCTTGGTATCCACTGTGTTTTTATTCTAGGACCCCCCATGGATACCAACATCCACAGATGCTCAAGTCCCATTATATACAATGGAGTAGTAAATTGTTGTCCCTTATATAAAATAGCAAAAGTCAAGGTTTGCTTTTTAGAATTTTTTATTTTGGGAATATTTTCAATCCATGAATGCAGAAACTGTGACTATGGAGGGCCAACTGTACTAACAATTTAAATACCTATTTTAGTGTCAATATGAAGGGAAGTGTACGTTTTCTTGTTGTTTTGTGTGTCTTCAAGTCATTTCCAACTTATGGCAACTCCAAGGTGAACCTATCATAAAGTTTTCTTGGCAAGATTTATTTAGAGATTTATTTTTGCCTTCCTCTGAGACAGAGAGAGTGTGACTTGCCCAAGGTCACCCAATGGATTTTCATTGCCCAGTAGGGATTTGAGCCCTGTTTTCCAGAGTCTTAGGGCTAAAACACACTGCAGAAATAATCTAGTTTGACACTGCTTTAACTACTCTGGCTAGTGCTAGGGAATTCTGAGAACTGTAGTTTCTTGTGGCATCAGTCTCTGATAGAGAAGGCTAAATGTCTCACAAAATTACAGTTCCATGAATTCACTAGCTTTGTGCCAGGACTGTTAAAGTGGTGTGAAACTGGATTATTTCTGCAGTGTGTTTTGGCCCATAGTCCAACACTCAAAACAGTACAGCTCTACTCATAAAAACAGAAATATGAATATAACTTTAAACATGACTATGGAGTTTACATGCAACTTCCTGAACTTTTGAGAAGTTGAACAGAACCCTGTCTGAAGATGTGCAATTAAGTCATATATTCCTAAAACATTATCAAGTATTTCCTGAATAAACTAAATATATTTAATTTTGTCTAGCAACCAACCTTAAAACCTCACCTTGAATTAGCAGAAGCAATAATTCTGCCACTATAAACATGGAACATCCCATTTTCACTCTCACTAAGAAACCAGTATAAATTTGACTTACCAGGATTTGGGTTTTTTGGATTTTTTTAAAGAAATTAAATATAATTTCCAATATTACTATCATTCAGATGGACAAATAAAAAAATTACAGTAATCAAAAGCAGACCTTTCAGCACATGTAATTAAATGAAAGCTTAATAAAGAAAAATTTGCAAGAGCCAGATGTGCTTATGTCATAATTGTTGCTTTCTTTGGAACACTTTTTATAAAATAACAAGCCTCCAAAGAAATGAAATTTACACAATACTGTATATGCTCAATGACTCAGTGGCTAGACAAATGTTATGCATACAAGGTCAGAGTCGGTATTCTGGGTGCTGGCTAGTTTTTCCAGTAAGTCTATAGAGCTCAAACCTCTGCAATAGGAAATGCACCATTCAGTTAACTTTAGTATTAAGGCTGGTCCCACACAGCACTTTAGGAACCTGATTGACCATTCTCTTCATTGTCCACCTGACCGAAGTGCCATTGATTCTCTATAGAGGCAGGACACAAGCTCTACAAATCGCAGCAATTAAATGTTCAGAGTGAAAACTCTGGTTTTACTCCTCTCCTTAAATGCTAATTTTCCAGCTCTCCTTTTCCACTCCTTATTTACTACTGGAATATAGAGGCTTTTTAACACCCTTGGGCTGTGACACTAACATAAACTAACATGATATTTTCAGAATCATTCTTGACTAAGTCCATAGGTGATATCACTGTGCAATATTGAAAGGAAAAGTCTTGGAAAAGTCCTTGGATACATGCATCTCCCATGCAGATTAAATTTAACCACTACAGAGTAAAGGAACATAATTGTACAAAGAGAAAATAAATGTTTGAGAATTTGTTAGACAGTATATATTCACCAAGTTCCTCTACTGCCTTTCTTAAGGCAAGTTGCAAGAAAGGTCCAGCATTATAAGCACTTAATCTTTTATTATCAAAATGACATCTGTTAAGCTAATAACTTGAAATTTGGCATCCCTAATCTACTTGATACCTTTTTACACGCTGGCACTATTCAGGCATTTAAAAAAAGCCAATCCTTCATTGATCTTCATTGTTTTGATAGGCAGATCAAGTGTTATTAAGGTTTTCCTGACCCATTAATGCATGAACCAGTAACTTGGAGCAAAATTATCTCATTCACATAGAGTTCATTCTGAAGGTAGACTGCTGCTAATATTCCAGTATTTTCAGTGGGATGTTACATCACCACAGAAATCTATTGGACTCTGTATCCAATGGCTATTCTTTACTTATGGAATATGACCTCACTGTCTCAAAGTAGGGGTATAATTCTTCCTTTATTTTGTCCCTATACACCAGGATGAATAATTGCAGATACATTTTTTTTGCAAAATTTTCAAATACTATTTTTACTTCAGGAGTTCATTTGGAAAAATTTATTTGCTCAGAAAAATAAGTGATTTTTATACACTGAAAATATGTTTTGTGGGTGGCAAAAAAAAAAATGTTTTCTGTGTATCTCCCACAGCAGTATTTTTTCCAAAGGAGACAGAGTATTTTGCACAAAACACAGATATTCCTGCACAAAATACTGCTTTTTTGTAATGTTAACATTTGTGAAAAAATAGCACTTTTATGTAGAAAACATGTTTTTCCCTAAAATATGTTTTCTTTGGGGAAAATGTGTTTTTTTATATCTGTACTGAGTCCCCCATTTCTTAACTAACCCTCACCATCCCTGACTCTAACCACCAATGGACCTATTTATCCTCTCCAGCCTTCAATTTGATTGGCTTACTCCAGCTCTCTCCCTATTGATTATTGCTAGGCTGGCCAAACTCTGCCTTCTCTCCACTACCCAGAACAATGGATTCTACAGGAAAAGAGATTCCAGCTCAACGTTAGAAATAACTTCCTGATAGTATGAGCTGTTTGATAGTGGAACACATCTAGTGGAGTGTGATGGAATCTCCTTCTTTGGAGGTTTTTAAACAAAGGTTAGATGGCCATCTGTCAGAGTGCTTTGATTGTGTGTTTCTGCATGGCATAAGGTTGGATTGGATGGCCCTTGTGGTCTCTTCTTACTCTTATGATTCTATGACTTATTCTGATTCTCCAAGTCTTCCACTGCTCTCCTTAGGTCCTGCAAATTCATGCCTTTGACTTCCATAATTGAGTCTAGCCACCTGCAGTCATTCTATCTTTCTACTACCCTCTACCTTTACTAGTATTATTGTATGTTCCAGTGAGTCATGGTTTCTCATGATACAACTGAAATATGACAGCTTCAATTTGATCATCTTGGCTTCTAGGGGTATTTTAGGTTTTATATGTTCAATGTTTTTCTTTTTGCTTGTCCATGGCATTCTCAGCATGCTTCTCTAGCACCACATCTCAAATGAGGTGAGGTCAGTACCAATCAGCTCTGTTCGAAGAACTCAGAAAGAACAAAAAGATGTTATTGCAGACCAAGGACAATAGTGATCATCCAGCATTTAGGTTGGTACTAACCTTCCTTGCCTCCTGTGACTATATATAGACTGGAGCCACCTAGCCCTACCAGTTTGCAATGTAACATTTTGACTTCTGCCTGGTGACTGCAATGTAACCATTGAATTCTGCCTGGTAACTGCTACAACCCTTTGTTTTATGCCTAGTAGCTTTAATGTAACCTTTTTACCATAGCCTGGTAACTATTATGCAGCCTTTTGATTTCTGCCTGCAGTAAAGCTCCTATCAACTTGTCTTTGAAAATGGCACCAAAATTCAAACTCTCTCTCACACACACAATACAGACTTTATATATACATTTCCCAACTTCATCCATAATGACAGAATCAAAACCCTTTTGGGTTCTGACAGGTGATTTTTTTTCTTTTTTTAAAATTTTTTATTATAAATAAGGCACAGTATTAATTTGCATATTTAGTTTTGTTATTGAGTTTCACAAACATTTTGTGTCTCATTCAAAAGTCATATGTAATTATCAAACAGAATGGACTTATAATGTATATGTTATCTGTACAATAAACAAAATCTGCTTAAATGGAAGTAAAGTGTTATGCATATATTTCTTTTATTCTCATTCTTCTGCCTTCCCTCTGTTCCTCTGTTTAGTATTTACTGGGTCATTTAATCTTATTGTCCTCTCTAAAACAGTAAAATGTTTTATAGATCTTTCTGCTGTTTTTCGCTTCCTTATTATTTGAAAATATGTAGTATTATTCATTTTTTATATTGTTTGACTGTTTCTGCTATTGTTTCCATTTGTTTTTACATAACTTTATTATCTCCTTCCAGCCTGTTTCTATTTTATCTGTGGGTTTTCAATTCAGTAATTGTGTTAATTTATCTAGCTGGATGATGTCAAGGAGTTCCTTTAGCCACTCGTCAGTCTCTGGCACATCTTTTTGTTTCCATTTTTTCACAAAGCTGTTTCTGGCTGTAGTAATCATGTATAATACCATCCTCCATTTTTTCTTAGCTTGATGGTCTCATATTTTATCCATCATATTTAATAGATATACTTCTGGGATTAACTTGAAGTTTACTTTCAGAATTTTACATATATTTCAGTGTACGTTTTTCCAGTAGTCTTTTGTTTTTTCATAGTACCACTACATATGTATCCAGGATCCTCTTGTATTTTCGTATTTCCAGTGGTTATGATTACAGTTCTTATATATTTTTGCCATCTTTTCTGCAGTAAGATGCCAATAATATGCTATCTTCAGGTAGTTCTCTCAAATATTTTGGGATTTTGTAAGCTGGTATATATCATACTGAATATTGATAAGTCATCATTCCTCTACTCATTTTTTTGGGTTTACTGAGTTGAATCTTATAGGTCCTCATAAACCAAACATAACAGCTAGAAACATAAAATGAGACTAAACTTCCAGATGACAGACTCTCAGATATCTCATAGAGGATACAACCTTATCATCTGAGTCAGAAGACAACTGAAACATAATACATAATTAATCACTGAATTTGTGGAGATATTGCCCTGGGACTACATAATAATTTAATAATCATATACAATACTGAACAGAATAAACATGTTCATGGCATCAAGAGCACAGACAAACAAAAGTCAATGCCAATGCATAAATAAAAGAGGATCCATAGAGATTCCTCCAAAACAAGCAGATCCAATCCAACTTTTGTTGGAGGAAAAGCAAAATATCAAAAAAGAGATCCAACAAGAACTAAAGGAAAACAGGAAAGAATCAAATGGCAATCTAAACATAGGATTGGATGAACTAGATAAGAAACTAGACAACATAACAAACAAAATCACAAGAGTAAAAGAAGATGTTGATAATCTAAAAAAGAAACATCAAGTTCAAGATAACAAGACAAATGAAGCTGCAAATAGACAGAGAATTGACAAAAATCTAATACTACTACAAGAATTCTTCAGCATTCTCAAAATTCTGCAGCCTAGATCCCAACCATGCATGGAGAGAGAAATTCCAGAGGTGCAAGCAGGATTCAGAAAAGGAAAGGGAACTAGGGACTCCATTGCAAACATATGATGGCTAATGGAGCACACCAAAGAATTCCAAAAAAGAATTAGCATGTGTTTCATAGACTACAGCAAAGCATTTCATTGTATAGATCATGAAAAATTATGGAAGGCACTCAAAGACATGGGAGTGCCACTACATCTGATAGGCCTGATAAGGAATCTGTACCAAGAACAAGAGGCCACCATCAGAACAGAATTTGGGGAAACAGAGTGGTTCTCAAAAGGCAAAGGGGTCAGGCAAGGCTGAATCCTATCACCCTACTTGTTTAACTTATTTGCTGAAAACATCATAAGAAAAGTAGAATTAGAATCAGAAAAAGGAGTATTTAAGATAGGAGGAAGCAACATTAACAACCTAAGATATGCAGACGACACCATAATATTAGCAGAAGACATTCAGGAATTGGAACAGTTAATAAAAAAGGTCAAAGATGGAAGTGCAAAGGCATGTCTGATGCTGAACATAAAGAAAACAAAAATAATGACCACAGAAAAAATACACAAATTCAATCTAGACAACGAGTAAATTGAAATAGCTAAAGAATTCCCATATTTATGATCAAACATTGACCAGAATGGAGACTGCAGTCAAGAAATAAGAAGAAGACTAGGAATGGGAAAGGCAGCTATGAAAGAACTGGAAAAGATGCTGAAGAGCAAAGAAGTACAACTGAGCACTAAAGTCAGAATTGTTCAAGCCAATGTATTCCCAATTACCCTGTACAGATTCGAAAGCTGGACATTGAAGGAACAGACAGAAAGAAAATCAACTCATCTGAAATGTGGTGCTGGAAAGAGTACTTAGGATACCATGGACAGCTAAGAAGACAAACAAATGGGTTCATGAACAGATCAGACCAGGGCTCTCATTGGAAGCAAAGATGATCAAGTTGAGATTATCATACTTTGGCCACATCATGAGAAGGCATGGATCACTAGAAAAAACAATAATGCTAATAAAAGTAGAGGGTAGAAGAAAGAGAGGAAGACCACAGACCAGATGGATAGACTCAGGGGGTTATGAGGAAGGGCTTGCAGGATCTGGGCAAGGAAGTGGAAGACAGGGATTCTTGGAGATGTTTCATCCACAGGGTCACCATGAGTCAGAACTGACTCAAGGGCAGCTAACAACAAGAACTACAAGAATTAAGATATAGAGAATGTTGCTTAAAACTCAGAGGGATTTCTGAAATATCAAACGAAGATTTATATGATTACATTACACCACACCTAGCCAACTTTATTAAAATGACAGATGAGGTGATGATGCTGGAAACAGATGGTTTCTGCAGGATAAACTCTCAAATAGCAAGAGAGAAAAAATTACTCAGAGACGTTGTAATCTGTTTGACAAGATCTGAACAAGAGAACTTATACTTCAATCGAGTTACAACATAAGGTTTTAAATAGAAGGAAAAGACATCAAAAATTTCAAGCATATTCTGACAACCATATTGAAAAGAAGACAAATATACAAGGATGTAACAAAAACATTTAAAAAAATATAAAATAAATTACTCTTGGGGCTGCATGGAGGGAATATTTGTCATGTATAAACAAAAAAGATACAAAATTAACACACAAGAGAAGACAGATGATCTAAAATGAAAAAGACAAAAAGACAAAATGACAAAGACAAAGAAACTGACAGGTGATTTTCTTTTTATCTGCTTTTTTCACTGTCCAGCACTCATATCCATACCTAAAGATGGGGAATACCATGGCTTGGATGATTCTATCTTTAGTGCTCAATGTTATATCTTTGCTCTTTATGACCTTGTCTAGTTCTTTCATCAATACTCTTCCCATTTCTAGTCTTGACTGCAGTTCTGGTGGCACAGTGGTTAAATGCCTGTACTGCAGCCACTCATTCATAGACCACAAGGTTGCGAGTTCAATACTAGCCAGGGGTCAGGCTAGACTCAGGCCTGCATCCTTCCGAGGTCGCTAAAATGAGTACCCAACTGTTGGGGGGGCAATGTGTTTACAGTTGTAAACCACTTAGACACCCCATAATGTGGTATAAAGCGGTATATAAATGAAGCTGCTTTCCTTGTTTTTTGTTTTGATCCAACGTATGAGAAAGCTATTAACTATTTTGATTTCCTTATTGTCTAGGTTGAATTTATCCAGGTCCTCATGATCATTATACTCCTATCCAAATATATTCCTTTCCAAACATAGTCCTATCCAAATCCCACTAAATATAAGAAGAATTATTTCTGAATAAATTAAGAGTCACTCTATGTGTGATTGTTTGATTTTCTTCAATGAATTTATCTGAATTCATTATAAGGCCAAACATTTCAATGTAAGCATAGTTTAGTTTCAGACTTCCAGGCTTCATAGAGCCTGAGCCAACATAATTTTAACTTTAGAATAATGCCAAAAAGCTTTTATAAATAAATAAATAAATGAATAAATAAAGTTTATATTACTATTTTGAATGACATCTACAGATACTGTTTGCAAAAGGATTATATATCTGTCTTAGTTTGAGTGACATTGGATCCGAATGCACCTGCATTAAAGGCCAATCTTGGGATTTGTGCAAGTGGTGGAGTTCTTCTAGCTGAATAAGTTTAGACATACAAACTACTCATCTCCAGGGTATTTCTTGGATTATTTCCTAGTATTTTAATCTGTTCTTATGGTGGTTAGGTCTGATGGTTGCTAGATCATCATCTTACTTTGACTGAAGTTGTTTAAATTATATTGACTCTGGGGAACAACTTAAAGTAACCTGACATAAAATCCATGCTATTTCCAATTCACTAGAAGAAATTAGGCAAAACAGGAAAAGCAATACAAGTTTGATTATGTTTTGTAATTGTGTACAAGCCACAATATTCAGTTTTGTATAACAATTAAATAATATGAAATAATTGTAGAATGTGTAAATATGCCAGTTTTGTACAACAATTAAATAATATGAAATAATTGTAGAATGTGTAAATATGCCATAAATGAAGCAAGAAATGCACTCATACCCATCCTCTAGTTTATGTAATAGTTTCATAATATATGTTTAAGCTATTATAGTATCTGAATTGATATACCTGAGGCAGCTTTTCTTACTCCCCCTTTCTGTCCAGTCATGAATAAGAGTGCCTGCTGTTAAGTCTGAACAGCAAAGAGGACATCAAAGTGGTCTTTTCAAAGCCTAAACATCCTTCAGAAGTGTTTTTCTCCTTCCCTTTGTAATGGCTTGCATTTTCCAGGGTTAAGTCACTATTTGGGTAGGTCATGGAACTGGCTCTGGGTCCTGTTCAGCTGTCTTCACCAGATTTTAATTGGTCATTTATTAATAAACATGGTGAACAACAAGTATGAATAAAGAAAAATTATATATTTTCTGTAGTATACACAATCACCTGAAGTGGGAGTGATATTTGTGGCACTGAAAACAATATAAAGCAAATCTAATTTTCAAAGGCTCACACAAATGACAGTATAAATCCTTCAAGGCATACACTTGCTGTACTGGCCCTGACCAAGCTCACATTGTGCTTTAAAAAGATGTTAACACACGACTAGTCATGTACACATATGAATCAAGAGATGTATTCAGATGCTGATAAGAATGTACATTTCATTCAAAACAACACATGAAGAGTCACAGTTTGGGTAAATGTTCACTGGTTTAATTCACTTCTTGGGCATACTGAATGCCACACATGTTTAAGATGTTCCACATAGCAGATGGGGACACTTGAGTGAGTGATGGACACCAACTGGGTTATGAAGACACTCTTTAATGGCTATAGACTGTAAAGCCAGCCATTTTTTCAAAATTCTGTGCTGCACTGGGTTGAAAAAGGCAAGATAGGTGGAACTGATAGAGTGCTGTGGAGTTATTGGGACTATTGAGGAATTTGCAGCCATTACCTCCATTTTTCTGATGGAAATGTTGTTACAGAATTACATATAAACTCCTTCGCCCAAAGCATTTTAAAGCCTAAAAGCACAGTCTAGAACCACTTAAGTATAATTCATTTCCACTGACTGCCAGAGGAGAGTTGAGAAGATATTGGTAGGATATTAACAGTGCTTAACTTTGCTTGGTTCAGACCTGGGAGGGAAGGTGGAAATTTTCATCCTAATCTCCCTGAGGGCCAGCATTGCTACATTTCTAGCCAAAAATCACCCAAAAATATTACCCAGAAGGGGCCAGATTTCACTTCCATTTTCATCTTCTTGGATTTCCTAATTTCTGCTGCCTTTTTTAAAAAGTGGTGTGGGTTCTCCTGTATAAAATAGTGATGCATTTGGGAGATATTTGGTAGCATAATGGGTAATTTAGGGCTATTTTTTTCATTCCCCAAATTTGGATTTAAACATCTAAACAGAGTCCCAGAAGGGACCACATTCTGGGAGGCCCAGAAAAGAGGTTGGGGCCACATGAGGCTCACAGGCTTCACTTCAGTCATATCTTAATCTTGCAATCTAAATATTTTCATCATTCACTACCTGAATCCATGGAAACAAAAATACTCAAAAGCTGTAACTCTGTAGTAGAAATTTTACTGCAACTGTTAAGCAAATGTTTGTGCAATTTAATTTGACCTTATTTGCAGAATTCTGAATTATATTTTCTACTAATACACAAAGTCCAGAAAAGAGAGAGGGGGGAAGGGGAAAGGGAATTCATGCTTCATTTTCATTTACATCTCTACCAACCTACCCAGTTTGGCTTTATGGGTGGGCTTTCTGGCCCACCATCAAACTCCATGAGTCTTTCAACCTGAGTGAAGGACCTTTTTGCTTATGATCCCCCACACATTGAAGACTTTTTGGAGCTTCTTTCTGTCCATGTTTTATTAAGGTATGTTTAACTGTTGTGCAGTTGTGTGTTTTTGTTGTTGTTGCTGTTTTGTTTTATAGTATAGAGTGGGATTCCATCTCATTTTAAGTTGTTTGTGTGTATATTAAATGTATTTTAATTTTTAAATATTCCTTTTGTTAATATTGCAAACTTTGTTCTATGATGCTCTGAAAGGCAGGTTATAAAATTAAAATGGTATGGAGGATTGGATCGCAATGCCCCAAGTCACTTGTGTGCTGGATGATGCCAAGGATCATAGCCACACCTTGACACTATCATGGCTGGATCTGTTGTTTTCATTTGTTCCTCACTAAAGTGCCAGCTGGAGCTTCTGCACCCAGTACTTCAGGTGATACAGTTGCTAGATATACCTGGCCCCAAGTTTCCAGCTTTCATGATAGGGAGGGAGGTAAAGATGCAAATCCTCCAGTTTGCTGGGCTCAGCTTCATGCAAGAGGAAAAGCCTGTGTGCAAATATCCAGCTCCTCTATAATTTTCAAGGCTTAATGGATTTGCTGGTGCAGCTTGCTAGGTCTCTCCAGAGGATCTATGTATTTACATAGTTTCCTCCTTCCCTCACAGTTGTGGTGCCAGGGCTCATGGTCAACTTGCTGTTCATTCACCTTCTCCCTAGAACCAACTAGATTAGATTAAATGTCCCTTATCTTGTCTCCCTAAGTAGGTGAGAAGGAACAATACTTTCATTCCACCTAAACTGAGGAAAAGCCCTCTAAGCTAAGATTTCTGTCTAAAATTCCAAACATGAAAAATATGTTATGTTTATGTACTTGGATAACAACCTGTGAGCAACCATGGTTGCTACATAATGCATACATCACAAGGGGCCATCCCCAAGTCTCAGGTTTTGGCATAGAAACCTCAGGCCTGGATGATCCTGAACTGGAAAACATCAGGTGGGGATAAGGAATCATTCTTTCTCCCCCCTTGTTGTTGGAGGCATGAAATACTCTCAGCTGTTGTTGTCAAGAAGTCCCTGGAAGCACTGGATGAGAGGGTTTCCTTTTACTCCCTTGCTCTCTCCCTTATTGAGAGAAGAACATGAATGAATAAAATAATGGTCAGAATACCTATGTTCCTGATATACTAAAAGCACAAGAAAAGCATTGTGGCCCCTTACAAGTCTAAGGCCAGGATTCAAATGAACCAAAGGATTTTATAGGCTAGGTTGCATTAAATAAAAACATCAAGTGTTGAATGGCAAACTTCTTTTCAAATCAAAGAGATTTTCAAAAACAGTATTTGATGCATCAAATGTCTTGAGATCGTCCCATTTATCATATCCATAAGAGCTCCCATAACATTTCAAGGCAAAAATGTAGATGCTATGATCACCTTCCCCTTCATGCTATTTTACCATTTTTATCTGATGACAAAGCCTGTGAATTTTGAAAGCTAATGTGATATATTTTGGTTGGCCAATAAAGGAATCACTACAAAATGGATCTGATAATGTTCAGCTCCTAAGGATTTCAATTGGAAGGAGAGGACCAAAACTCACAGGAACCTTACAGGAAATATAAAGGAAGCCAGGCAACTCATCAGCAACCTAATCATGTGATAAACCCAGAGGCAACTCCAAAGCTGCTATGCTCCAGGTTTTGGTGTCTGTCAAGTAACCAGATGCTCTTGCTGGAAAAATATCTTTAACTGCTCAGCATCTGGGTCCTTCAAAGAAGAACAGTGTAAATTGCATTCACAAGTGTGCACATGTATTAAAGCATGGTATATTTTTGAAAGTTCATAACTGAATCAAATTATACTGTTTCAAAATGAATTTGATATGGGAAAAAATTGAAGTAACAGGTTTTAGACTGGATTTTTAACTGCACATTTTCTTCATTTAATAGCTCATTTGCACAGATGTTACCTGTTACAGATGTGTATATTATAAATGCCAATGTTTCTATGTTTAAAACCATATTGCAACAAAACCGCAACCAAATTTTTATTCGTAGTGGGATTTTCTTGGTTAAATATAAATATTATGTTAATAAATTGAAAAGTTAATATAGCTTTTAAAGAATACTAATGTTATGGGCCAAACCCCCATCCTCATTAACACTCGCCTTCCTCAATTAATCTCAAAAATGTAATATGCAGGTCATTTACACATACTCAACTTTAACTTGGCCCCAAAATTAATGAGTACCATGTTAAAAATGGAATTTGAATACTGCACCCTATGAACTGTATGAATAAGAGGCAATTAGTTAAAATGTTTTAAAACTATAGCAATTAGCACTTACTAATTACTAAACATTTCAATATTTTCATGGGTTGGTTTACACTATTAGTTCTTTTTCTGTCTCTAACATATGATCAGTAGGAAACATCTAATCAATGCCAACAAGTGTTTTTCTTCAATGCAATTGTGTGTGTGTGTGTGTGTGTGTGTGTGTGTGTGTGTGTGTGCGTTGCCTGTCAACTTAGAGTGATGACATGAATTTTACTGGATTTTCTTACAATCTGGATTAAAAGACCCTACACTTTCCATTCTCAATCTCTCTCTTTCTGTCACACACAATCCTATTATTGTATAAGTAATTGAATGAATATTGCTACCATCTGTTTTGTCCCAGAGTTGGCTTCTGTTGTAGTATGCAAAGGCCTATGAATGTTTATATACTGCACTTATCACCTTGATTAGTAGATTTCTCACTGCCAATTGCTCACATTTTCTTTTTTTTTTCCTCTTTAAAATATCCTTTTATATTATCCATTTTGGGAAAAGCCTCAAGCTCTGCTGCCCAGTTTATGGCCTACTGTACTACCATGGACAATCAAAAAGACCAAAATATATATATATGAATCCTTGAACAGATCAAGACTGAACTCTCCCTGAATGCCAAGATGACTAAACGGAGGCTGGTATACTTTGGCCACATCATGAGAAGGCATGACTCATTAGAAAAGACAATAATGCTAGACAAGGTGGAGAGTGGAGAGTAATAAAAAGGGATGAAGACTGCACACTAGATGGATGGACTCAATCAGGGAGGTCATGGGTCTGAATTTACAGGACCTAAGCAGAGCAGGAGAGAACAGGGGTCTAGAAGATGTGTCATCCACAGGGACCCCATGGGTTGGGGTCAACTCAGGGGCAGTTAACGACAACAGATGTACTACAAAAATGGAGGAATGAAAGAAGTTTGGATCATGATAGTATTGTAAAGAAGAACAAAAAGTCCTATGCCACTGAACTGCAATAGTCTGAAGGAAGATGTTAATACAGCAACACAGCCATCACAGTTGTCAGACATTGTTGTCTCCCTTTGAAATAGGATCTGGAGGTTCTGTAATATATATATAAAGTCCTCACCCAGGGCTAGTTTATGATATCATTGCAATGTTGAAATTATGATATTATTTCAACAACAACAACAACAAACCCAAACTTCTTTCATTCCTCCATTCAACTGAAGACAAAACCATGGTCAAATATGCTACATGCTGTTGTCTCCACTGCTAAAATATTAAGCTAGTCACTTGACAAAATATGTTTATTATCCTTAAGAATAGAACTTCTATGTATTTTTTGTCTCATTCCTTTGAATGAATTATGCCTTTTCTAAATGTCTGCTGTTCACCAGAGATTCAAATCAACACTTCTTTTTGACATTCCTCATACATTTGACTATAATTTACAGCTCAGCAAGAAGACTCATGAAATGAGTGTCTATTTTACTTTGGCAAACTAATTCTAGCTAATCAAACCTTTCTAGCAAAACAACTCAGCATGAAACTCGGTGAGGAAAATATGTGGGGACAAAGCTTTTTGTCAAACAACACATCTCAAGATGTAAACACATATGTCTCTTATAGGAAATTTTATTGCTTCCACATTAATCGGCACACAAAAGGACTATTCTTGTCGCAGACCTGGCACAACTTGGGAGCCATCATCATTGGAAACAGGAGCATGATTAGGTTCCCACACAGATATGAATAGTCTTTCCCTTTCCTTTTTCTTTTTTTAAAAGTGTAATGTACTTTTCTTATTTCTTAAGAACAGACAGGCAATTGTAGTTGGGGGGAAAGTCCCGAACAACTGTCCTAAATCATCTTGGAACCCAGACATTTATTTCTTCATTTGTGGCTTCTGTTGTTGTTTTTAACCAGTAACACCTATTATGCTGTCTAGTTGTCTTCTACTGGAAAGCCTGAGTTAATTCACAGCTGTGAAGATGAACAAGAAGTTACTAGGCTTCATGCACACTAAGGTCTCTGCTCAGCAATCTGCAGGACAGATGTTAAAAGGATCTGTAAAATAAGTCAGTGACAAAGATCCTGACCTCTGCTGGGGAATTTTTTTTATTATTCCGGCAAAAGGACATAAAAACATTAACAATTAGAGGATCCATATCAGTGCTTTATGGATTCTGATTTCTTGCCTCAGCTTTCAAAAGAAGCAGACCCTCTGTTTTTGCTACATGAAGCAGATAATGAACACGGATACAAAATATTACTATCCATATATAATTTGACATGAATACATATAAGGTGACAAAAGAGTTTCCCTTTCTGTTCATCAGAACTGCTGTACCATCATGGCATAGTTTTAAGCTATTGTCACATTAATTTTAGTTTTACATGCTTGTAGCATTTTTAAGAGTTATTACTATATTCTTCCAAGTTTAATAGTATTTAGGATGTATGGTTATTTTGGTGAGATAAAAATGCTTTACCTAAAGTAGTTTTACAGTTAGTAAAATAATCACTAGCCATCACTAACAAAAGCTGGTGGGTGCCATTCTTTAAATGCTTTATTTTGTTGTTGTTGTGTGCCCTCAAGTCATTTTCAACATAAAGTGAAAAACCTATCATAGGGTTTTCTTGGCAAGAGAGGATTTGCTTTTTACCTCCTCTGAAGCTGAGAAAGTGTGACTTGCCCAAGGTCACCCAGTGGGCTTCCATAGCTAAGTGGGAGTTCAAACCTGGAAAGCCTGAGTTCATTCACAGCTGTGCAGATGAATAAGAAGTTACTAACTTCTCTGCCTCCAGAGTTGTACTCTAATGCTCAAGCCACTACACCATGCTGTCTCTCTTTTAAGGAGTATTGATTAAAATGCCAGCCAGAGTAGTTCAGGTTCTTCATCCTCTCCTAGTTTGTGTGTTTTTGCTTATTTAACTTTTGCTGTATTGACTAGACTCTGATGTTGCTTCGCTGCTTGTGTTCTGGTATTCAGATTTCTACCTGTATCCACATGTATATATTTAAGCACATTTTTATAATGACTATGAGTGCATCTACACTAGAAATAATGCAGATTGAGACCACGTCAATTGCCATGACTCTTTTTGGGGTTTGTAGTTTTGTGAGGAACCAGAAGACTTTGGCAGAGAAGGCTAAAGAACTTGTAAAACTATAAATTCCAGGATTCCACAGGATGGGGCTACAGCACCATTAAAGTGGTATCAAACTGCATTGTTTCTATAGTGTAGATGCATTCTTTTTCTCAAAGTATGCATTTCATCACATATTTTCTCTTAAAATGTATATTTTATCTATACTTTTGTCAGTCAATTTTTCAACTTTTGGGGAAGTGAAACCTCTGCTATGTTTTGATCTGTGGTTTAATCATGGATAGTTGGATCAAATCAGTTTGCATCAGAATTAGCAAAGAGCACATTTCCTTTAGGCATAATCTCTCTTTCATCATACAGTTTCAGTATTTTTTGTTAGATGAGTCTGATTCATGCCACACAGGCCTCCTCATATTGTTTTCTGAATGTCATAGAACAGAAGGATAAGGAGCAGTAGGGGGATCAGAACAGCTTCTGAATGGTGAGGCATTTTTTTTTCCTTTAAATACTTTGTGAAATGTAATTCAAGGCCTGGGTGTTGCATGATGGGGTGAGCTCGTGTGTTTAGCCCCAGCTTCTGCCAACCTAGCAGTTCAAAAGCATGCAAATGCAAGTAGATAAACAGGTACCACTTTGATAGGAAATTCTGTGAAATCATGCTGGCCACATGATCACAGAGTAGTCTCTGATAATGCTGGCCCTTCAGCTTAGAAACGGAGATGAGCACCACTCACTTCAGTCAGACTCAGTTTGTCAACGGGGAATACCTTAACTTTTACCTTTTTATTTCTTCCAGAAGGCCTACCTAGTCAATTTTAAATTATGATTTTAATTTGTTTTTTATAAAGAATATGCATTTATGGGTATGTTTTAACAGCTTTCGAGTATTTTAACTACTGGTTTTATGCGTTTGTAATTATGTTTTGTATTTTAACATGCTCTACTCTCAAGCCTTTCTCAGGAAAGAAATAATAATAATAATAATAATAATAATAATAAAGTGTATTATATTTTCTAAAACACTCATAATCACGCTAACCATATGTGAATTTGTGATGATTTTGGAGTAAAGTACATGAACTAAACAGCTCCTTCCTCTAGCAGCAGTTTGCAAAGTTCACACACAGGATTTCGAATTGCTGGGAAGAAAGAGCCATTGTAGTAGAATGAGAGTTCTACTATTTACAGCTCACTCATATCTTCTTATGAGGTCTCTGCATAGGGGTTCCACTTCTCTGTTAGGAAGGTCCCAGGTAAAATGTGCAATGTGGGGAATAGCAGCAGCCATGATGACACAGCATTTGATCACTGCTGAGTGATGCTGACTCATGGGAAGTGACATCATGGGGATGGTCACCTGGTATTGGAAAGCACAGAGAACTGCTGCAAAACTGCAGAGTCACTCATGTGACTGACAGGTGTCCACAGGAAGAGGTAGGGCCAGAAGCCTCTGGACACACATGTGGGTTGTAGTTGATGTGGATGGTTGTCATTATTGCTG
>CM034701.1:109682114-109713319 GCA_020142125.1 Phrynosoma platyrhinos
ACTAAATGACAGTGTGTGAGTAGCTGTGTCAGAAATCCAGAAGAGTAGCTTTTACTGTCTGAGTGCCAGAAGGCAGAGAGTTAAGAAGCGGAGCTGTTCAGCCGTGCTCCTTATCTCCAGAAGTTAGTGAAAGCTGGGAAGGCTGCCAACGTTGTGCATTTGTCTTGTTTGTTGCCAGCATGGAATTTGTAATGTTCCGAAGGCTGAATGACCAGAACTACTCCTAGTGACCAGTGTATGCCGAGGCAATCCTAGTGAGGGAAGGTCTCTGGGATGTAATTGAAGAAGGGCTCTCAGCCAAGAATGCTGAGCTTGATAGGAAAGCACGCGCGACTATCTGTCTCTCCCTGGACCCAGATCAGCTGGATCATGTAAGAGACAAAAGATCTGCCCAGGAAGTCTGGTTTGCTTTGTGTACCAGTCTGATTCTGCACTGTCAAAAGGCTGTATGCCTGAAAAATGCTTTGGAGTAAAAGGCTGTATGCCTGAAAAATGCAGAAAGGACAGTCCCCAGAGGAGCATCTGGCCACAATGAAGCATTTTTTCCTAGAGGTGGAATCCAGAGGAATAACCCTCCCAAAAGAACAAAAGGCTTACATCCTGGTGGGCAGTTTGTCTAATGACTTTGATCACATATTGTATAGCCTGCAGGGGGTGCCAGAGAGTCAGCTCACAATGGACTTGGTGTCAACATGTGTCTTAGAAGAATGCCAGAGACAGCATTTTGAGACTGGCATTCAGAGACAATAACAAGCCGAGCCAACAATAAACACATCACCAAAATAGTTCAAAGGACTGAGCGTGCAGCTGTCTGAAATGTGAAAAAATGTTTTAATTGTGGTCAGCCAGGGCATTTCCAGAAGAACTGCAAGAAGCCACCTGCTTCCAGAAGGAAACAACAATGCTGGTCTCCTGGGAACAGGAAAGGAGTTGTTCCGGCAGTAGAAGACAGTGACTCCCAAGCCCATCTTGCTGTTGCTGCCAGACATCTGTGGATGATTAACAGTGCTGCAACTCACCACCTAGTGAATCAGAGGTCCTTGCTGAAGGACAGGAAGCCCTCCTGTGTTGACTCAGTGGGCTTGGATGATGGGGGTTCAAGCCAATTAAGGGACATGGACTTTAAGAATGTACTGTGTGCTCCCCAGTTATAAAATTGTCTGGTCAGTGTGTCATCACTGACTACAGACGGTTATGCCCTACATTTTGAGGGGGATGAGTGTGTGATCACCAAAGGGGGGCAGATTTGTGCAAAAGCTCATAAGCACAACAGGCTCTATTACCTGGATTCCCAGGCAGAGTGTGCCACAGTTGGCAACGTGCCACTGCACTCGAACTGTGCACACTATCTCCAAAGGGTGTTGGGATATGCAGGGTTTACAAGTTTGGAAAAGTTGAAAAGTGTGTGCCTAGTGCTGAACTGGGATGAGTGCAGGGACCACTTGGAATCCTCTGTGTGCAGCAGGATTAAGCTGAGGGCTTATCCTGTTGCAAAGAGGAGCAAGTGTGCCAATTCCAAGCAGTGCACACAGATTTATCAGGCCCTTATTCCAAATCGTAGGGGGAAGTAGGTATTTAATGGCAATCATTGATCGCCATACGAGACTCACTTATGCCTTCACCCTAAAGGAGAAAAATCAGGCTGCTGCCACACTTAAAACTTGGGTAGAGATGGTTGAGAGGGAGTTTGATTATAAAGTAGGAACCCTGGTAACAGACCGTGGGAGCAAATTCTTGTCTGCACATCTGGGGGAATGGTCAAAGCAGAAGGGCATCTGTTATAACACTACCAACCCAGCCACCCCACAGGAAGACAGATTGGCAGAGAGGAAGATTGGGGTACTTACACAGACAAAAGACTGAATGCTGCTGGATGCAGGGACCCCAGAGGGTCTTTGGGGGGAGGGAATCCTGACTGACTGTCAAATCACCAACAGGGTATGGAACTCAGCAGTCAAGCCGACCCATTACTACAAGCTGTATGGGAAGCCACCCAACCTTAGCTACCTGAGGGTGTTTGGCCAGCACACCAACATTCTGGTTCCCCAAAATTTCAGGAGGAAAGATGCCCCCAAGTGGTGCAGGCTGATGCTTGTGGGGTATGAGGGGAACAGCTATAGGTTTTATCTTGGCAATGGATGCATCCTGTTGTTGAGGAGTGCAAATTTTGAAAAACACTCCATGTGGGAGAAAATTCACTCAAACCACGAAGTGTTTGTAAGACTGGGACAACAGGGAGGCAGTACTGGGACTGGAGGGGTGGAAAAACCTGAAGCCACAACAGAAAGCCAACCCAGCACCTCCAGCAAGCCCACAGGTAGGCAAACCTCACCTATCACTACATGGAAGTTTGAAACACCATCATCCACAGAGATGGGGGTACAGATGAGTAATGATAGTGAGGAAGAAAAGGGGAAGACCAAGCAAAGCAAAGCAGCTTCATTTATATACCGCTTCATACCACGCTATGAAGTTTTAAGTGGTTTACAACTGTAAGCTCATTGGCCCCCAACAGCTGGGTACTCATTTTAGCAACCTTGGAAGGATGCAGGCCTGAGTCAAGCCTGAGCCCTGGCTATTATTGAACTTGCAACCTTGTAGTTTATGAGTGAGTGGCTGCAGTACAGGAATACCTAGGAGGACTCAGAGAGTCAGGAGGCCACCTGAGCATTTTGTGGTGCAGAATGCTAGTATGTGCCATAGCAGCAGAAGAGCCAGAATGCTACCAGGAGCTTCTCACCCTTCCCAGGGAAGAACAGGAGAAGTGGTTTGAGGCTATGGAGAGTGAATTTTCTTTTCTGGTGAAAAGGGAGGTATTCGAGGTGGTGAACAGGCCAGGTGACTGGAAGGTCGTAGGCTGTAAGTGGGTTTTCAAGAAAAAGTTGATGCCTGATGGTACCCACAAACACAAAGTGAGATCGGTAGCAAGGGGCTTCTCTCAACAGTGATTCAAGAGCTTTAATAAAACCTTCTCTTTGACAGCAAAGCCAGAGAGCCTCAGGTTGGTGCTAGCATTGGCTGCCAGGAAGGGTCAGGTAGTGAGGCATTTCAATTTTGAAATGGCCTACCTGAATGCCAAGCTAGATGAGGAGGTCTTTATGGAACAAGCACCAGGCTTTGATAATGCCAAGGAGGGCAAAGTCTATAGGCTTAAGAAAGCTATTTAAGGGCTGAAACAGAGTGCACACTGCTGGAATTTGTGTATCCACAAAGAGCTGGTAAGGCTGGGATACAAACACAGTGTCACAGATACCTGTGTGTACAGGAAAGGAGGAGTCACATTAGTGATTTATATCAATGACCTTTGTTTGGCTGCTCAGACAGAACAGGAGGTGAAGGCAGTGCAAGTAGAACTGGCCAATAAATTCTTTCTAAAAGACCTAGGGAACCTCAAGGCATACCTAGAAATTGAGGTGGAGAGGACTGCAGATGGCAAAGTCATGCTTAGTCAGACAAAGAAGATAGAGAGGTTGCTGGAGAAGTGTGGCTTGGCGAATGCCAAAGTGGTAAAGAGCCCCACAACTCCAGGGTTTACCAGCATTTCTGAGTCTGACAAGGTGTTCAAGCATCCGGAACTCTATAGGTCAGTCATAGGCAGTCTGATGTTCATTGCCAACAACACCAGGCCAGACATCTCATTTGCCATGGGTGTTCTGAACAGTAGGGTCAGCAGTCCTAAGGTTGAGGACTGGAGAGCTGTCAAGAGGCTACTGAGATACCTAAAGGGCAGCAAGGAGCAGAAGCTGGTATTACAGGTATCTGAAGCCCAGCTAGATTGCTTTGTTGACAGTTCCTTTGCATCAGAGCTGCATGACAGGAAGTCAGTCACAGGGTTGCTCATAAGGTATGCTGATAGCCTGATAGTATGGAGGAGCAGGAAGCAGAGTTGTGTAGCCCTTAGCAGTTCAGAAGCAGAGTTTTATGCTTTGGCAGAAATGGCAGGGAAAGTGCAGTGAGTGAGGCAGCTTCTCTTGGATCTTGGTGAGGAGTGCACAGGTCCAACTGTGGTGCATGAAGATTCTCAGGCCCGCATTGCTATGTCGGAGGCAGAAAATCTTAGGAATAGGACCAAGTACATTGGAGTCCATTATCAGAATGTGAGGGAGTTGGTTCAGAACGGAGTTCTTTGTCTGTCCTACATCTGCTCGGAAGACAATGTGGCAGACATCCTAACAAAAGTTCTGCAGGTGGAGAGACTTAAGAGAATGTCTGTGCAGTTGGGCTTGGCACCAGGAGCAGCAGCGGAAGCTCAAGGCTTGAGATCCTACAAGGATGGTAGGTCTAGACCAAAGGCATGCGCAGAGTGGCAGAAGATCTGTGCCAGAGTGCGGAAGCACTGAAGAAGTGAGGTGTCTGGATTTGTGGACAGGTTTCCAAGAAGTGTGCCTATATCGACAAAGGTGCTGCTTGGAAAAGCAGAACAAGGTTCTGAGTCTGGGGTGCACAGGTCAAGTGGACAGTGTGACAGACAGGTACCAGGGCACTGGGTGCCGGTGGTAGGACATCTGCAGATGTCAGGCTGGTGGGATATGGCACAAGGGAAACAGGAAGGTCCACACAAACACAACACACTCCAAGTAACACAAGTCAAGCGATGCACACACATTTATACATTTTGGAGGGGATTGTTAGGAAGGAGTCCCAGGTAAAATGTACAATGTGGGGAATAGCAGCAGCCATGATGACACAGCATTTGATCACTGCTGAGTCATGCTGACTCATGAGAAGTGACATCATGGGGATGGTCACCTGGTGTTGGGAAGCACAGAGAATTACTGCAAAACTGCGGAGTCACTCATGTGACTGACAGGTGTCCACAGTAGGGCCAGAAGCTTCTGGACACACATGTGGGTTGTAGTTGATGTGGATGGTTGTCGTTATTGCTGTAAATAGCCTTGTACATAGAAGAATGAAGATTAAAGCCTCATCTGAGAGATGTCTGCTCTGTCTCTATCTCTTTACTCTGTCTGGAAGGGGAGAGGTGCTTCTCCAGCTGACATGCTACTGGCTGCATCTGAGAAGATCGTGTTCCTGGTGCTGCATGCTAACATGGATCTTCACGTGCTGCATAACCACACTAACATTCTCTATGTGAGAATACATATTTGAAGTAAAGGGTATGAAAAAGTAGCCTTCCAAATAGTGTTAGACTAAAATTCCCATCAGCCTTAGCCAGCATAGTCAACAGTGAGAGAATTTGATAGCTGTAATGCCAGCCATATTAAGAGAGCCACAAATTCTCCATACTGTCTTTAACTATAGCAGCAGAAGTGAATATGACCTAATGATGAAAGGATTACAAAGATTTTCAGAAACCAGACTGTACTATGGAAAGTTGTGGTAATCATGGGAGCAGCAAAGTGGGGAAAGAAGGCCTTGTTTTCTAACATGAAAAAGTACAGAATTTACAACAGTCATATGAAGCCCTCAGTCAGAAGATTATTGTTATTAAAATGACAATTATTTTATTTGGCATCCTATTAATTTCAGCTGAGGAGCAGTTTATACATAGAAGTATTCCCTGAACTTAATGTTGCATCTGTGCATGTATCAGCACCCCTGTTCCTACAGCCATTATAAGAAGATGCAGCAGCAAATTTTCTTTTTCAGTTTAAACACACAAGATGCTCTTCCACAGAGGGCTTGACACTGATTTTTCAGAACTGCAGCTTCAATTGAGTAAATTGAGGGGTGTTGTGCTCCATGAGAACAGCCAAATTACATAGAACAGATTCAATTATGTTGTTTAAATATAACTTCCTTGAATTACCTGTTCACAACCAGTTTACCATAAAATGGAAAGCAAAGCCACAAAAGTACACTTGGATAAACCACAAATAGCTGCCAGCGGCTGTGGCAATCAAAAGAATTTGGCACTTGGCTCTATGTGCATTGCATTCACTTCCCGTCTTAAATAAAGCAATTGTTTTATTAGTGTTATTCATTTTCCGAAAATTTGTAAGCATAATGTAATCCATTGCGCTCTAAAGCCATAGGCACATTGCACTAGAACTAACAAAAAAAGTTGATGCCGTACAATGCAGCAAATTATTTGAATAAATTTGAGATACTTGTGAACACATAAAAAGGTTAGTTTGTAAAGTTATATACATTGTAGCATAGCACTCTAAAGTGGCCAAAGAACAGAATCCATGATGCTCTTCAGAGGAGGTTTGTCATTGCTTTCCCCTGAGTTTAGGAGAGTGAGACTTGCCCTAGGTCTCCCAGTGGGTTTCATGGCCAAGTAAGTTTCTTCAGAGGACGTTTGCCATTGCCTTCCTCTGAGGCTGAGAGAGTGTGATTTGGCCAAGGTCTCCCAGTGGGTTTCATGCCCAAGTGAGTTTCTTCAGAGGACATTTGCCATTGCCTTCCTCTGAGACTGAGAAAGCATGACTTGCCCAAAGGCTCCCAGTGGGTTTCATGGCTGAGCTAGGATGTGAGCCCTGGTCTCCAGAGTCACACACTCAAACTACTGGCTCTCTTTGTTCTTGTTCTTGTGCTGTGCTCTCTTTGTTCTTGTTTTTGTGCTGTGCCTTCTGTGATTTGTTTGTTGTTGTGTGCCTCCAAATCATTTCTAACTTATGGACCCAGAGCATCCTCCCTCCCTTCCAAGCGCTGGTTCCTGGTGACCCTAAGGTGAAACTATCATTGGGCAAGCTTTGTCAGAGGGGGATTTCCATTGCCATCCTCTGAGGCAGGGGTAAGCAACCTTTCCCCTTTAAGGGCTGAGGGACTTCAGCTCCCAGAAGCCTCAGCCATATTGGCCAATAGTCCCATGTTGGCCAATAGCTCCTGGGATTCTGGAAGGTGAAGTTCCTCGGCCCTTAAAGGAGAAAGGTTGCCTACCCCTGCTCTGAGGCTTAGAGAGCATGACTTGTGTGTGTGGTGCCTTCAAGTCGTTTCTGACTTATGGCAACCCTACGATGAAACTATCATGGAGTTTTCTTGGCAAGTTTCATCAGAGGGAGTTTGCTATTGCTAGCCTGAGGCTGAGAGAATGTGCCTTGGGTTTCCCCCTGGAGGTCCCACCCCCAGAAGGCAGATGTCCCATCCCCTGGAGGTCCCAACCCCAAAAGTCCTATACCTGGTGCAGGAATGCCACTAAAAGGTTCGCCATGACTGAACTAGGCACTTGAAAATAATTTATTTTTCCTCTATTCACAGTATAACTCAAAGATGCAAACAGACACCCCATGGGTTCAATAACCTGTTGTTGTTTTTAACCTCCCAGCCTTGATCAGCCTTTCCTTCAGCCCAATTACCCCCATTCAGAAAAAAGGGTATGCAAAAATCATCTCCAAATAGCAAATAAAGGAGAGGCAATTGTATATCTTAAAACTTTCTGCCACCCCAGCCCCAAAAGAAAAGAAATCACTCTGAAAAATTCAGAAATGATAACCAGAAGTAACTTTCAGTTTTGATTTCTGACCAAAAATCAGCCCCCAAAGGCAAGATATTGCCCACCAGAAACTGGTATGACATTAGTATAACTTACAAAGAGATAACAGTTGATTTAACTTTTTAGATACTTCTATGGTTATGGATATGTCGTCCTACCAAATGCTTCAGAAGGAATATCACATGGTTCCAGTGAAGACTTGTTTTGAATCCAAGATGACAATGGGATAGATGGTGAAACTGTATGTTTGTAAGGCAGGGTAGTGGCCTATAGCTCATGCACATCATAGAGGGATGCGGGGTGTGTGGGTCCCACGAGGTAACATCCTAAGGGAGGGGTGACACTACTGCTCCCCAAATATGTACCTTTTGGAAGAAGTGGGCTGCGGCATTCACCTATATCCTTTTAAAACGCTGAAGAGATGGTGTGGGTGGGGCAAGGCTTAGTGGGAGGAGAAAGGAGGGGCTTTTAAAAATAAATTTAATTGTAAATGTTTTTATTCTTTTTAAATTTTCTTTTAAAAATGTAATATCTTACCAAATTTTTCACCTTAACTACATAAATTATCAACATGTAAATACATTTAGGCTGTAGATATGTTCATGTATTTTAAAGATATAATTTTAGTTTTATTAGCTGTTTATGTGACTATTATTACCATTACATTCAGTGATATACAGGAATTGCTAGTTATGAGTAACAATAGTACAATAAACATTACTAAGGATTGTGTATGGTATGTTATTGGAGGAGGCCAATAGCAGGGTGATACCATGAGCCACTGCACTGGATGATGCAAATCGTAGTGATGTCACTACCTTCAAAATGTTTTTTAAAGAAAGCAGATACTGTGTTTGCCCGAAAATAGGACTTACCCATAAAATAAGCTGTAGCAGGATTTGTAGGCATTTGCACAATATAATTCATACCACGAAAATAAGACATAGGGCCAATGCAGATGGAGCAGCTTTTCTGGGCCGCTCCTAGGAGCGGCAGATCAGGGCTCAAAGGGCCGCAGCCCCAATTCTCCTCTTTGCCGCCCCGAAAAGAACAGCTCAAAGGCGTATCCACTACTCCCTGAGGCAGCCCAGGAAAGAGCCGCTGCTTTGGCTCGAAGGGGCATGGCCACAATCCTGCCTTTTGTTGCATTTTTTTGGGTGGCAAAAAGCTGCCCTTTGAGCCACTGCCACAGCTCTTTTGTGCCCTTTTGGCACAGCGTGTATGCACGCTGTGCCAAGAGGGCACCCTGATGCCACGCGCTCTGTGCACGGAGTCAAAACAAATAAGACATCCCCTGAAAATAAGCCATACTGTGTCTTCTTGAGGAAAAATAAAGACAGTGTCTTATTTTAAAAAATTGTATCTGCAATGGTAACTAACTTCAGAGTGCTTGGTACTATCACTATAACTGATTTTTAAAGTAACTTTCCAAGTTCTGCAAAGGATTAAAGGATGTTCTGTATGTATAACCAAACAATTCAGACAGCACAGAGGCAGACAAAGTAGAGAAAAATAATAGTTTGCAATACACGAGCTTTTTGCAGAGAAACATATATGAGAATGCAGGAAATAAGATGAATCTGTGTATTTGTTGGCAGAGCACTGGCAGTATAATAGTGTTAGCATCAGCAAAAGACAGAGCCCTACCCCAAGGCATTTACAGTGTGACTTTGGAGGAGAGAAGAACACACAAAAAGAGAGAATGGGAGAGGCAATAAAGGTATGTATATGAACATAATGTGGGCAGAAATTCTCAAGCTTCAGTTTAAGCAACTGAGACAAAGCCAACTAGTTAGAAGAAAGAGGTGGGAAGCTTTCTAATGATTTTCTAAAAACCTGAAGTGCATTCAGATGGGAAACTTTCTGAAGTCTGAGGAGCATACAACCAGATCAACATCTGTGGAAGGATAATCATCATTCTGCTAAAAGAAAAGTACTCATGGTGCTAAAACTGGACCTTCTGGGTAAGACTGAATTGATTAATAAAAAACACTTCTCAAGTTTCCAGAGAGCAAACAATAAATCTACTACTGGTTGAGTCTCCCTCACCCAGAATTCTGAAATGCAAATACTCCAAAAACTAATAACACCTTTGTTTTCCAATTATTTGATGTACACAAACTTTGTTTCATGCACAAAATTTTCATAAGTTGCATAAAATGACCTTCAGGCTATGTGTAGAAGGTGTATATAAAACATAAATGAATGTTGTGTTAAACTTGGGTCCCATCTCCAAGATATCTCATTATGTACAAACAGTTGGCCCTCCATATCCATGGATTCTTTATCCACTATTCAACTTTCCATGGGCTGAAAATATTTAAATACTCTCTGTGTGTGTATAAAAATTCCAAAAAGCAAACCTTGATTTTGGCATTTTAAATAAGGAACACCATTTTACTATGCCATTGTATTTAATGGGACTTGAGCACCCATGGATTTTGGTATACATTGGTGTGTGCGGATTTGTGTGTGTTTCACTGTATATGCAAATATAGATATTCCAAAATCCAACACACACATTCATCCAAAACACTTCTGATCCCAAGCATTTTGGATAAGGGAGACTCAGCCTGTACATCAGAAGACTGACAAGCCCATATGACTTGGATGAGAAAAGACAAGGGAGGGTGGGAGTCAGAAAAAGTGAAGTTGTTGTGTGGAATATGTTGAGCTCCTAAACTCAAAAATGCAACTCCCTTGTGAAACCATCTTGAGGGTAAGGCAAAAGCTCACACTGACACGGCTTCTATGTTTCACCTCATTTCATTCAGATTTTTTTTCAACAGACTGAGTGTTGCTCTGCCGAGAATACGATGCTTAAACCACTTTTCCTGTAGAGTTTTTTTTTCCAAAAGGGCCTCTGAGAAAGGGTTTGATACAACTCAATGACTGAAGTAATACCTTTGTCCATCTGAGCATTAAATGGCCCATTGAAATACAGCTTAGCTGGAAGGAATTTTTCAGTAAATGGTGGTATCTAATTTTTTTCTCCCCAACTCCTCTCCCAGCTGACTAGACTCTGGCTCTAAAACTGCAGTTCAATCACTTTCAGTTGCCTCTCAGGTCAGGCCTTTAGCCAGTGTTAATTAAATATAACCCCCTTAGAATACTAGAGGTTAACTGAGAGCAACAAATTGGTCTTCAATACAGAATCCAGCACTATTCAAACTAAAGGAATCTGTTTAAGAGGACTTCTTCAGTTATAATGCCTTTAAAGCATTAAAGACAGAATCAAGGGGTGGCGTGGAAACAAAAGGCCAATTCATCCTTTTTAAGATTTAAAAAGACAAGAAAATTAAATATGTTTTCTTATTATTTGTCTTTTGAATTTAAATAATACAGATTGTAAAGAAAAGTGCTGCAGTTTTGCATATACAGCAGCACAATTTCAATTTGATAAAATGAAACTGAAAACAAAGTCAGTGCATAAGTCATTCACTTTCCTTTCCTAATATTCCTTCGTGTGGCTCTTAGAAGTTTGCATATTTGTTTTTATTTATTTTTCTCCTCCTTTCAGCAGCGCAGACATTTATACAGCTTCATTTTCATGTTGTCAGTTTGCTGTCTGTTCCATTCAATTGACCCAGAACTGAAAACTAACTGAAATTGTGTTTTCATTTTCTTTTTTGCCGTAACGATTTCAAATGAGAATAGCAAGCTTTTTCCATACAAGCATGTAATTTAGTGTTCGGTTAAGGCAAATCATGAAATGAAAAGGGTGATGTGTCTGTGTTTGTGTGTTTTAAAGTGTTCGAAACTATTTGAGGATTAAGACAAGTTGAAAGATTTAGTTTTAAACACACAGCAATTAGCCTTGTCTCCATGAACATTTACTGTAAATACTCCACCTTGACAATCCTTTTGTCCCAAGATTCCCTGGAAGAAAGCAACCAAGCGATAATTCAGCATTATTGCTGCTTCAGTGCCCTAATCGCTTAAAGAGCAGCAAAGACCCTATGCTCACAGCCACAAGGCTCCTACAGCCTCTGGGCCTAAGGCAGGCTTCACAAGCTAGCAGCATCCAGATGTCAAGAGGAATATCCAGGTCCTAATGCAGCATGCCGCTCCATTCCAGTATGGCTTAACAGCTGTTTCAGCTGCTGGCATTCAACCTGCTGAATACACCGAGACTAAGGCACAGACTAGGGAATGGAAATAGGCTGGAACTGAAACACTAAAATTGCCCCATTCCATGTGGGTATCATGAAGTCATATGTAAAATCCTTACTGCCTTCCTTCTCTTGATGATTCTTTCTTTTTTTAACAAAACAACCACAGCAGCAGCAACAGCAACACGACAAGCTCCACCTTCAAGTCTAACTGTGTGGTTTCAAGAAATACCAAGGACTGGGAGTGGAGGCAAACAGAATAAATGAAATGATATGAAATGTAATAAACAGAATAGCAAAAAAATAAAAAAAAAAGGTAAAAATTCCACCATAATTTTAATTCATCCAGAGAGAGAACTTTATCAAATAAAAGCATCTTGTTTAAGTTACTACAGATTAGTCTTAGGCTGCATCTGCACTGCAGAATTAGTGCAGTCTGACACCATTTTAACTGTCATGGCTCAAGCAACTGTCATGGCTTGATGCTACAGAAAACTGGAGTTTGAATTTTTTTTGTGGCATCTGACAGAGAAGGCTAAATATATTATAAAACTACAAATCCCAGAACTCCAAATCATTAAGCCATGGCAGTTAAAACAGTGCCAAACTGCATTATTTCTGCAATACAGATCAGACCTATTTAACTTTCTTGCATTGCCAGAGAAAATGAGAACTGGCTATGAAGACATACATACAAAAGCAGGTACAGCACATAAATGCCTTGTGAAAGTTGCTTTGTAGATAAAAGAAAATTAAAATTAAGAGGAATGCTTCCTTTATATATTTATGGTATGTTTATTTTCAGATGCTTAAAAGCTTCAAAATTGCTAAGAACCTTTTCCCACCTTTCAGTGACAAAAGAACAAAGTAAAAGTGAAAGGTCATTAAGGCTAAGAGAAAAGGAGGGATCTAAAATATATCTGGCTAAGGAGTCAACAGTTCTTTACACAGTCTCAATCAGTGACCCTAGACAAGTCACTCATTTCTAATAATAATTTATAAAATGGAATGGTAATAACAGTATTTATGCTTCTTTCAGGGGAATTGTAACAAGGCCTAATATAGTGCTTTGAAAATGCTGGATGAAGTTGCTACCCTAAATGAGTACAAAGTATTATTATTTGTGTTTGTATCATAAATCTGGTTAAAAGTTTTAATCTTGGTTCTTGCTTGTTAGCAAAAACCTTGACATTTTAACAAAATTGTCTTGAAGGTTAACATCAATGCAGTTTCATAACCACACACTTGAACTCATCATCCCATATCCTCCTATATTGTCTCCTCATCTCCATTGGGATCATTCCAATTGCTTATTGAGGCAGGAATCTGTCTATAGAAACCTGCAAAGGCAAAACCCTATGTCTCCAGATTGCTCAGGCCACATTTAATTTTGATAGCCCAGGTTATTGTGTATTCATCTGATTGAAACATTGTATATATCTTACCCACATATTGTTCCACCTCACCTGAGAGTCCCATCTCCTCCTCCTCCTCCTCCTCCTCCTCATTATTATTATTATTATTATTATTATTATTATTATTATTATTATTATTATTTATTAATAGTGGGGTTCTTTGTATACACAAGGAAAGGAGCACCATAGCTCTGACTCCCTCCTCTATACATAAAAGGTTAAGAATTATAGAGGGAGAGCAGTTGCTATCTGTGGAAGTTCCTCACATAAGGTGGATCTTTGGAAAATGAGGGATCCAATTCTAGTGGAGATGATTGTGAATAGCATTATACCCTCCTACTCTTAGGATGGCAGAAAAACCAAAAGTGGAGTTAATGTGCACCCCTTGTCAAATATTAATATCACATTAAGAGTGATTAAGGGTCTTGCTACCACAGCAATACCTAACTAACCATTTATCTGAAATGGTTATCTAACTAGGCTTTGTTTTCATCTTCGGGCCATTCTTTTGTGGTCCAGACCCTAGTACCATTTAATGTAAACTGAAATCTCAGATAAGGACACCAGTGAGCTAAGCCTATGTCCTGTTTACTGGGAGAGGATTCCATCATTCAACTAGCTTTTGTGGGTTTATTGGGTGGCAACAGCAATGCTATAATGGAACAACAATGTTAATTTCTCACAGTGATACAGTCTCCCTCTCAGACAATGAAAATTAGAAAATATATGCCTTCCCTTTCCCCAACCATGAAAGGCAACTCACTATGGTAACTCCTCACCACTCATTAGATCTAGTTGAAAGTGAAGATGAGCTCAGGACAGCAGTCAGTAGTGGACGCTACGTGGGGACCTCGCATCTGCCAAGCATGGTACATGCTGATGCCAGCCCAGCCCTCAACTCTGATTCATTTAAATTTCCAAGAAAACTAAAGGGAAACAAGGGACAAGTTCAGATAAATGGTTTTAATGTACACAATAGCCAAAAGAGATGAATGTCTGTGTGCATGTGTGTATGTATGTAAATGGAAGCTTCAATTCTAGTCCATAGCATAGGTTGCAGTGTTAGTGTTATTTCTGCTTAACAGGGAACTGAAGAGGATAGCCAGGGATATTATAAATATATGCTGGCTCTACTGATCAGGAGAAGCTTTATCACTCAGCTGGGACACTTCTGGGGAAAAGAGCCATTCTAGCATCCCATTCAATTAACATATCATTAAAAATCGCTTTTCCCCACTGAGGTTGCTGTGTTACCTGACAAGTAAACATATTACATGTGAATATATATATATATATATATATATATAGAGAGAGAGAGAGAGAGAGAGAGAGAGAGAGAGAGAGAGAGTATGTGTCTGTGTTTTTGATGTGAATATGTATGCATCCATGTGTGTTAGCATATGCAATATAAGAAATAATCAGCACATCATAAACTAGAAAACTGAACACTATAGCTGTAGTCTCCAGGTGATTCAGTTTCCAAATCACTCCAGTCTACAAATAACTTATAGTCAACCTTGCCCACTGAATTCACACAGTGTAATCCAATCTTAATCCTTCTAATTTCAATGGGTCTTTCTCTTGATTAATACATTTAAGATTGCAAGTATGTTGAGAGAAGTTCAAGAAAACTCAAGAAATAATTAATGTTTTTAAAAAATACAAAAACAATAGGAAAAAATGCCAATGCTAATTAACAATGTACAGTTGGTCTTCCACATCCACAGTTTCATTATTCACTGATTCAACTATCCACAGCTTGAAAACATTCCAAAATCTGTAAATTCCAAAAAGCAAAATTTGATTTTGCTATTTTATATAAGAGACACCATTTTACTATGCCACTGTATATAATGGAAGTTGAGCATCCACAGATTTTGGTTTCCATGGGGAGAAGGGATGGAACCATACCTCTATGGATACCAAGGGCCCACAGTACAAAGATTTTTTTAAAATATAAATCTGCTTACAAGCAACATCATTCTTCAGAGCAATGCACAACTGCATTTAGCCACTAAAGGCAGAACTATTTGGATGAAGCCACTGGGTGAGGCCATCAGGAGTTTTAGACCTGCATGCCATCAAAATAACTCTCTGCTCCTTGTTTTCAGAGTCAGGTGAGACTGTAGAGATGATGAACCAATGCCTGGGTGTGTAAGGGGCTGGATGAAAATTGAATCCAACTTCCAAGAAGATGCTCTAGGCATTTTGGTTCTTAGATCTGGGAACTGGGTAAGTGATCTAGCCTGACTGCTTTGCACTCCCCCGGAAATAACAGATGCAAAGTTTGACTGTACTTCTAGAGTAATATAGAAGCCAGGGGAATTACATGGTTCAGATTACATGCATAATGGGGCAACAGTAGTCTTCCCATGCAAGGACAATTTTCCAGTTAAACTACTGCATTGTGCTTTGTGTAGAGATGACCCAGAAGATGACATGGAAGCTGCAGCTACTGTGATATGCAGCAACTAGATTGTTGACAGGAATACATTATAGGGACTTCATGATACCACTTATGATGGAATTACATTGACTGCCAGAACACTTCTCATCTGGATCCAAGATGCTGGTGTTGATATTCAAAGCCCTAAATGCCTTGAGACCTCAATACTTGAGGAAACCTTTCTCCCTGAATACATTACCTGAGCATTGAGAATGTAAGAGAGGGTGTTTCTTGTGTACCATCAGTGAAAACAATGTACTGTATTATGTGGAGATATGCGTGCCATGTAGAGATAGAGAAGGGCCATAAAACACCCTTCTGTTGGAGACCTCATAGGCAGAGATATTGACTTCACCTTGGCATAAAGTTGAAGTTTTATTAATGGTTTTTATTAATGATTCCTGAACCTGGGGATTATGCACTTACTAGAACCTCAAGCAGATGGGCAGCTGTGGCCACTTCAGCCATGAGCGTGGCCTGATCAGCATAGGACTGCAGTGACCAGATGGCACAGTCCCAAGGCTGGCCACTGCCATGGTCCACAATGATCCACCAGCAAGGAATGCTTCTTAATGCTCCTCTTGAGGCTGGGTTTGGGCTGACTTAGGCGGTCATGGCACAACTTCAACTAAATCTGGGGGGGTGCGTCATCTGAATGCCACACCTCCAAATTGGCCCAAAGCCAGCAGTTTTGACCCATCTGTTTCAAGCCTAGGTTATGAATTTCCCCATCAATTGACAGAGCTTTAACTTGTTTAAAAATTATTTCTAATTCTTTTTAACCTTTGAAATTGTCATACGATTTTACTTTTTTAAAAATAGATGTCTGTACCCTGGAGATTTTTTATGTTTGAGAGGATAAATATATTTTAATATATAATTATGGACAGTGACACATCTTATCTTTTTCTGCTTGGTCATTATTCATTTCATGAGATTTGAATCTATTAACATTGTATATGACTTAGAAACCAACAACATGGTGTAGTGGTTTGAGGGTTGGATGGCAACTCTGAAAACCAGGGTTTAATTCCTAGCTCAGCCATGAAACCCACTGTGTGACCTTGGGCACATCACATGCTCTTAGCCTCAGTGGCAAACCTCTTCTGAACAAATCTTGCCAAGAAAATCCTGTGATTGGTTTGCTTAGGGTGGCCATAAGTGGGGAAAAACTTGAAGGCACAGAACACACACACACACTTGCAACTGACTTGCAGCAAGTGCTTGCTTTGGCAAGTGTGTCCTACAGACTACATGCAACGACTAGGGCCATGTATGTGCCCCAAGCCTCCCATTCTTCTTTTGAAACTATGTCTTTCAAAACATGCTCCCAAGTGAGCTTCAAACATCCGTTCATAGGTATCAAAGGCAATTTTGGCACATTTATGTATAGTCCATGGCTGTTTTAGCACTCAGTCAATAGGAAGTGACCCAGAAGTTGATTACCAGATCATTTTGTGTTGAGAAGGAAGGCCTCCCTGTGTCTAAAATGGCCCTAAAAGACGTACCTTGGTGAAACTGTCTCTCACAACCCCAAGGGTGTTGGTGGGTATTGGAAGGGGAGAGTTGAAAAATTGTCTTGGGGTAAATGTGGAATACACAACTTCTGAAACATTTCTATCCAACCTCTGTTTAAAGATTTTGTGGGACAAAAAAGAAGCACAATAAAAACACTGGTAGAACAGGCAAAACACATCTGTGAACCACACTTCTTGGAGGAGGAATTGAAGCACCTAGACCTGGCTCTACAGATGAATGGTTACTCCAGCTCAGACATCAGAAGGGCTGCCAGACCCAGGAAAATCCAGAGGAGTGAAGACGAGCAACCACCCAAAGGAAAAGTATTTTTACCATACACCAAAGGAGTCACAGACAGAATAGGGAAAGTGGTGAGGAAACACAACATCCAAATGGTTTACAAACTGACCAAGAAAATCCAACAAATGCTGCACTCAGAGAAGGACAGGAGAGACCCTCTCACAGCCGCAGTTTACCGCATATCATGCAGCTGCAGACAAGTCTACATAGGGACCACCAAACGCAGTGTCCAAACATGAATCAAGGAACATGAGAGACACTGCAGATTGGGCCAGCCAGAAAAATCAGCAGTAGCAGAACACATTATAAACCATTCTGGGCATAAAATGCTGTTTTAAAACACTGAAATTCTGGACCATGCCAACAACTATCAGGTCAGAATGCACAGGGAAGCCATAGAAATCTACAAAAGGCTGCTTATTTCTATGTACAAAGTAGTACATTGCTTTGCAGAGGGGTAGGAAAAATAGGAAAACCAGCACTCAGCAAATGCAAATGGGAAACCACCCAGGGTCAATGATCACCAATTAGCAGACAATAATCCTCGTTTGCATATCCTCCTACCCTGAGGCCCTGCCATCAACAACAGAACAATACACAATCAACAACAGAACAATATGCAGTTTATATGGGAATCACTCCTCCCTACCCAAGGTCTCACAGTATATATATACCCACTCTCTTCCATTCCAGCATTCTCTGAAGATGCCAGCCACAGATGCTGGCAAAACGTCAGAAAGGAACTCTTCTAGAACATGGCCACACAGCCTGAAAAACCCACAAAAAAAAAAAACTATGGATGCCGGCCATGAAAGCCTATGACTTCACATCTGTTTAAAGACTTCCAAAGAAGGGGAGCCTAGCACATTTCAGCTTGTGATTAGCCTACTTGAACTGTGGTACCCAAAACTGGACACATTGTTCCAAGTAAGGAGTAACTTTTGTTGCAAAAAGGAAGATGAGGGGCAAAAAGAAGAAGAAAAAAAGGAAGAGGAGGTGAAGGAACACAAAAAGGAAGGAAAAGGAGAAGAGGGGAGGGGAGGGGGAGGAACTTGGTAAAGGTAACTAAGGGGCTGAATAGACCAGCCAAAAGGGCTGGCACCGGGGTGGAGTGGTGGCTTGGTGGCCATACACCACAATCTCAGACTCTGCCCCCAAACTGCTGTCATGCCACCCACCCAACCAGATGGTGGGCAGCATGCCACAGGAGCACAGAAGAGCCTTCACAGCAGTGAAAAGAGTGCTTCTTTTTCAGGCCAAACAGGAATGGCATTTCGCTGCTCCTTCTTTGGCCCAGAAAAACACCAGATTGGTTGCCACAGCCCCAATCTGGTGCTGAAAGAGGTGACACAGATCCACTCCTTTGGGGTGGTCTGTTTCACTCCTAAATTTATTTCCAGGCTTTTCATAACTTGAAAGTTATGTGGCAGTCTGAAAAACCATGCAGCCAGAACAACCCTGAAGATTTGGATATTAGTGTTTGAAAATGCTGAGAAATTAGCCCCAAGGACTGAGGAGACATTTGACAGATAATGCTAAGCTATTATCACTCTGTAGATGAGCCTCAGGGAACCCACTCATGTACATCATCTGTCTCACCTGAAGACATTAACAAAAATTAATTTCACCTTCTACCCAAGGCTGCTTATTTCTATGTACAAAGTAGTACATTGCTTTGCAGAGGAGTAGGATATAAATTATTATTATTATATTTATTATTATTTAGCATGCTTTAAAACAAAATCTAGGTAAATAAGCAAGCCAAACAACCCATGGACTGCAGGTAACTTGCTTATAGCTGACCACTTCTTGGCAAGAGTGTGACTCCAAGATAAAGTCAGTTTTTAAAAAGCACAGCACACTATATAATCTTTTAACTTTCCCACCCAGTGCCACTGCTACAGAAGGCTGATCCAAAAGAAGATAATTACACCTGAGTCAGGGATTTCAGATGAACTCAGAAGGGGGATATTGTGCAAAACATTTTAAAACTTTGTCTCAAACATCAGAAGCAACATCTGTCTGAAATTTATTGGGGCATGAACTTGTTGGGTTGTAGTCCTAACATACCCTCCCCCGCAAATTATTAGACCTATGATATGCACAAGAATTTGGGTAAAAACAACAATAACCAAAAACTAATATGAAAATAAGCGTACTCAGAACACAGTAGTCTTTTGAGTGTTAGCTAGGATGCTTCTAGAGGCTAATGAAGACAGAAACTCTGCTTCTACCAATATTAAGTTTATTTTCTCTAGTGATTCGAAGAAGTGAGCAATCTGTCACTAATACACTGAATGAAATTACTTGTCTTGCTGGAATGCCTGCTGACAGTCAGTCACTCACAGCACTGACCTGAACATCTACCTGCTGACAAACAAATTGCAGTGTCAAACTTCGAAAAGGTAACTAGCTGGTTTTAATTTTGATTGGTCCTACTTAAATCTCCTACACATTCTTTCCATTCTTTGTCACCCAGCCATCCACTCTTCCTCCCTCTCTCTCTGGGTCCTCTCTCAGAATCCCTATTCTTCGGTAGGTTGCAAATAAAAATAAAGGCAACCCATGTTTAGCATTTGCAGGGAGAAATTATTATTGTCGCCTGCATCAGAGAAATGTTATGTCAGATAAAACTGTTAAAGTGTGTCTAAGCAACATTAAGAGTGGCAGGCCTGCCAGTGACTGACTGGGTGAGTGAACACATTACCCAGACAGCATTGTAGGAATTAATTTTCTTCAATAAAGTGATTTTTAAGGCTCATATATTTCACAATCTAAACATATGTCACCGTTTCATAAACAAAATAAATGGATTAAAATAATACATTACCAACATGCTGACACATGGAGATATTTTAATTAGGAATATTTAAGCTGTGTGATATTTAACGGCTGTATTTGCTGAAGAGGAGCATGCATCATTTGATAGGGCAAGAAACAGGTAGTGTACTTTGCCAGATATGGGACTGATGGGGGAGCAAATCGATTTCTAAGACAGGCACAGCTTTTGCCCCTGCTCCAAAAGCTGCTTTAAACTGACAGCAATATATAGGAAATGCCATAAACAGAAGGAGACCAAAAAGCCAACTTTTTATTGGGAGCAAGGAAGGGGGCTGAAGAATAAGTCACCAACTGAGACGCTACTTCTTGAGAATAATATTCCTTCATACAAGGCTACATTTAATATTTTGGCTACTTAAAGGCCATATTTACATGACTGTCACATTACAACAATCTCCTTCCTGCACATTCTTCTCAACTTACTTTAAGGGCCTGCATGAAAATAGCTGACGAAAGCAAATGTCAGCCTTGTCCTGAAATTTATATGTGTGAGAGAATTATAATAAGTAGAAATGTAATATATTGTTTGCTGTACCGAGTGCCCTCTGTTCTCTAAAGGTCAAAAGCATTGTAACCTTAGAGTTACAGTTTCTGATTGTTCCCAGGGTTAAATACATTATCAAAATTAATGGTTCAAACCCCTCAACCTTCAGATGTATGAGTATTCGTGCCTCCATCTGCCAAACTGTTCAACTAAAAATAGCATTCTTTGGCCTTCATTCTGCTAATATTGCACCCCTGAGGCAAGCTCTGTAATGCTTCAGCAGTACTTTGGATCTGCACCCTGTGGTATAACAAAAGGTCGTTACTTTATGTACATTTACAGAAAGAAGGGGCTGGGACGGGGAAAAGAACTACTGACTCAAGCAGCATTCTGTGCAGTTTTTCTTGTTATTGTTACTGTTGTTTAATTCAGTTGATGATAAAAACCTTCAGTCTTCCAGCACACAGCTGCACCATGGCTAAGACTTGCCAAGGCTCATTAATGTTCTACACGATAAACTTTGAAGGACGAATTACGCAAGAAACGTCAGGGAAAAGGTAGGAGCCATAGGTTTGCTTACTTGCCCTCTGCTCTGCCTCCCCCTCCTTTCTGCACACTCCTAAAGATCACTTTGTTTAGGAATAACTCCAGCAGACATAATTGCAATGCATTATCATTATCAACAATTTATCAGCAGCTGTTGATAGAACTATGCCATTTTTTTCTTTACCAGTTTTTTTTTTCTTCCATGAAATCTGGAACATGACTTGTTTTGCTTTGGAAGATGGAAACAGAAATGACAGAAGGGCCTTGCAAGAGATGTCATGGAGCTAGGCTTTCAGGGACTGATGTGTCTACTAAGCTGTGGTGGGATTTCCAGCAATAGGGTTACTTAAAATCCTCTGAAAGACTGGGAAACAATCCCTGAAGATTTCTGCTGTAGAAGTATCCAAAGCAAGATGGGCATAAATTTGACACAAACTATGAATTAAACTATGAATTATTATACACCGCCAGCACTTTCTCTTTTGTTGTATTGCTGTCTGTACCGAGGAATTTACCTCTTTTATACCTTATTTTAACTTGGAATTGGTTTAATAATTTCTTAAAGGGGGGAGGGGGAGGAATTTATTCTTAATTGTTTGTTGTGATTTTATCTTGTAAGCTGCCCCGATTGCGCTCAGAGGGGCGGGGTATTAAATAAAAATTATTATTATTATAAAAAAAATACTATCAGTGTAAAAATGAAAAAGAGAGACTTGTAGCAGCATAGGAAAGGAGTGGGGGAAGAGCACAAGGAATTCTGGATAACAGCCCAAACTATTTTATTGATTTTTCTCACTAACCCTCACTAAAACTGCTCATATAAGAGTTTATTCAAACTTTTGTCAGGCAACACAATAAAGTCTTATATGACTGTGTAACATGTCAAATTTTGTTTGGGGGCACGGGTGGAGACTGCCTGCTTGAATGTGTTCCTATCTGAAAAGCACATCTGGAATTTGTGCTCATTCTACAATTTTAACATACCACAAACTTAATATAGATAATCAGAGATCAAATTGTGTATAGATTTTTTACAACTGTGTGGATGTGTGTAAGGATGTGTATCTTCAAAAATTTCATTCTTGAAGAAATTTTACTATTGTTCTCCTCAGTGTGAGAAAGCCATTGAAAACTGCAGATTTTGCAGACTATTCACTGTTCAGGAATTATTCTGTGCTAACACACACACACATACACATAAAAGTAAAAGGTATCCCACATTGACAAGGTTGTCAAGTCATGCCTGACTATAGGGGGCGGTGCTCATCTCCATTACTAAGACAAAGACACAGTGTTGTCAGAGACTGCTCTGTGAACATGTAGCCAGCGTGATTGCATAGAACACTGTTTACCTTCCCACCGAAGTGGTACCTATTTATCTACTTGCATTTGCATGATTTATACCTACATACATACATACATACATACACACACACACACACACACACACACACGGTTGTGTGTGTGTTCAAGTCAGAAATTACACCAACATTGTAATAAACTTGTCTTCTGTGCAAAAATCTTATTTTATGAATAGAAAATGCATTTCCTGCATAGTTTCTGTAAAAAAAAAATGTGGAAAAAGGTACACACATATTTGAACAGAATAAGTCCTGAATGGTAAAAATTCTCATCCATCTAGGAGGATTCTCCTTGTCAGAGTTTCCTGACATTTTAACAAAAGAAAATTCAAACATTTTTGGATTATTATTTACATCCCCAATTCTGATTTAATTGAAGGAATTAGCAATGGCTCAGAAATGCTATCCAAAGGCCTTTCCAAAGAGCCAATATGTTGCCATCTCCTAGACTCAAGGGATGGAGAATGGAAGGACATAAGGACTTGCAGGCTGGGCTCAATGTTTTGGCATCCAGAACATGCTTCAGTTGATAGTTTTCCACACTACTCAGTGCAGCATGAACCTTTCAACTTCAGTCATTGTTCTCTGAATAGGGAAAGAAGCTGAGATATCAAAGTTAAGCTTTGAATAGGGCGTATTATTTATTAAACCAATAAACAACAAGGAAAGTACCGGTAGTTGCTGAGGCCAACCTTAAAACCATTCAGACCTAGTCGTCATCTCCAATATGCTGTTTAGCATGTACGAGGCAATGCCCCAAATTGGTAGACAAGGAGGAGACCCACCGTGCAACATGGTTGCTTTTCCATGATGTGGCCCAAGGATATGGCCCCTCCAGGAGGCTTCTCACTGAACTACAGAGAGGCCACCCTTGGTTGGGCAAATCCTTCATCATGGCATGTCTCTAAGCTATACACCAGAAAGTCTAAATTTATATTATATTGAATTACTAAACCAATCAACTAAATTCAGTAGCATGTAACACATGCAGAACCGATTAAGCAATGATCCAGACAGAAAAATGAGCATGAATTAACAGGCCAGTTAGCCAAATTCAGTGAGATTCAACAAATAGTGAATTAAACAATGGTCAAAATCTCCAAATTAGCAATTTGCAGATTTGCAGTTTGGACCTACACAAAGGCACTGTGGAGTTCAGAGAGATGTAGACTGCCTTGCCACCAGTCTCCTGATGCACAATGGCTGGTCCCGCCCAAGCAGGAACAAGGCAGTCAGAGTGCACCAGCAGCCGCCGCGGAAGGCCCGTGAACCCCCGGCTCCTTTTTCCACCTGTGGAGCAGGGCGCGGCTGGCCCTTGAAACACCGGCTCCCTTTTCCATCCTTGGAGCACCGCGGCCCTGGGGGCGTGTCTCCGTGGCCAGGGCAGGACACAAGCGCCGGAGAACTTGTGTTGAATTGTGTATTTTAAAGCATATATTTTACTATTGTCACTGATTTTATTGCTATTGATTTTGTTTGATTTTGTTGTTCATAATTTTGTAATGTATATTGTTTATTGTTAAATTTGTCGTAATATATTGATATTGTTTAATTTGTTAATTTATTGTATTATATTGTTGTTAATTTGAGGTAATTCATTGTTGTTCACATTGTAATTCATTGTTGTTCACCGCCTCGATTGGTTTGCCAGAGGGGCGGTATATAAATAAATCATATTAATCATATTATTATTATTATTTCTCTTCATTTCTCTCTACAAGGGTGAGGGGATATGAAAAGCAGATATGTAATTGAGTGGGCGGGAAGGGGGGAGGACATGATTTGATCTGCTTAGCTTCCAAGAAAAAGCTATAGACTCTCTACATAAGCTATATATAGTACATAATTTCCCAATGCTGAGTATATATGTCATCAAATGGATTATGTGTGTCACTGATAGTATTTGTAGAAATTTAAAATGTTGAGACAGGGTAAGGGGAACAAATTTCATTTTCTTCACCACCATCCCCAAATGTTGGGGGTAAATATTGAAACACACTTTTTTTCTATTCAGAAAATTAATTTTATTATGACTAACCTTGTACTGTATATTTAAAAAGATAAAAGTATTGATATCTTCTCCTTTAATAAAACATTAATTACTAATATATTTATGGGACCACAAGCTGCTGTATGGTAGAAGACCTTAATAAAATGTTATTTTTACTAGTAAGGAAGAGGGGAACCAACATCGCAATAAACAACAGGAAGATTTCACAATCTGGGCTTAAATAACAGATCTTCCAGAATGTCTGTAATGCCATCTCCTCAGCAAGTTTGTTAGCAAAAACCCTGAAGATAACTTAGAAAGCTTCCCCTCCAGTCTAGACATGGTATGTAGCCTCCACTGAAAGAGACTCTGTAGCCCAAGCAAACACTCTTGTTGCTGTTGCTGTTGCTGCTGCTGTTGTTAACTGTCTTCAAATTGATTTTGGCTCATGGAGACCTTGTGGATGCGACATCTCCAAGACTCCTTTGGCTTCTACCTCTCTTCTCAGGTCCTGTTGACTCAGGCCTGTGGTCTCTTTGATTGAGTCTAACCATCTGGTGTGCAATCTTCCTCCCTTTCTATTGCCTTCCACCTTTCCTAGCATTATTGTTTTTTCTAGTGATTAATTTTTCCTCATGATGTGGTAAAAGTACAACAGCCCCAATTTAGACATTTTGGCTTTCAGAGAGAATTCAGGCTTGTTTGCCATCCACAGTATCCTCAGCACCAGTATACAATGGCTGTGACAATCCTTGCTTTAGTGTTCAGAGTTATGCTACATTTGTAATCTTGTCCAGTTCTTTCGTGGCTGCTCTTCCCATTCCTGGTTTTCTTCTGATTTCTTTACTCCTCCTGCCTCTGAGTCTAAGCCTGCTCAGCATAAAATATTTTCTGCATATACTTTAAATAAAAAGGGTGATAGTATGCAGCTTTGCCTGACCCCTTTTCTGATCGGGAACCATTCTGTTTCTCCATATTATGTTCTGATGACAGCGTCTTGTCCTGAGTACAGGTTGCACATCAGAACAATCAGGTATTATGGCACTCCCATTCTTCTAAGTACAAACCAAAGGCTTTGCTTGTAGTGTTAATAAAGCACATGCAGATTTTCTTTTGGAACTCCTTGGTGTGTTCCATTATTTAATGTATGTTTGCAATGTGTTCCCTAATCCCTCTTCCTTCCCTGAATCCTGCTTACATCTTGTAGATTTCATGCTTTATATATGGTAGAAGTCTTTGCTGAAGAATTTTGAGCATGACTTTGCTTGCATGGGAAATTAGTGTGATATTGCTAAATCTTTTGTATCTCTTTTTTTTTGTGGATGAGAATATATATTGATCACTTCCATGGAGCACAAATCACCTTTAGTGATTAGCAGCACTGTGCTAGAGTACTTGGCTTGTTTTCATAATTGATTATTCCTAGACAAAGACACTTTCTGATCAAATAGAGAAGTCCTGATAGCAACACTGCATGAAGGATATAAGTAAGAGTTGCCAAGCTAAGCTCCTGCTTCCTCATGGACAACAATTAAGTTCTGTGTATGTACCACTGCCTCAGTATCTATGTCACAGTCATTCAATATCCAAATATGGTTTGGAACCTACCAAAAATATTATCTATCATCCATCTCTTAGCAGTCCAGACATCCACAAGGATTAGACACCACAAACTGAAGATGTAATGCTAATCACATATATCCTGCTTTAGCTGTAGCAACATCTATACAAGCCCATGGAGGTAGCCTTGAGGAGGATTCATCAAGGGAACAAGAGTTTTACAACTAAAATACCTGGCACTATTTAAAGAAAAGCAATTGAAGACAGTCTGGCCCCATCTTCTGCCTAAAATACACAGGCAGATGGCCCAAGTGAAGTACTAATTGCTATTAGTACTATTTCTGACTAATTTATTTATTATTTATTTATTAGAAGTATTTATACCCTGCTCTTCAGCCACAAAGGTTCTCAGATCAGCTTACAAATGATTAATTAGACATGTTTCCTTCCCCCAGGCTTACAATCTAAAAAGACGTGGCACAAAAGGAGAAAGGAATGATAGTGGGGAGTTCTTCTCTCCCTCTGAGGCCTTGACCATGGCAGATGGACTTGAGGAAGGGCTCTTCTTAATTTAGGCTAGGCCTGATGGAGCTGGCTGCCTCCCTCCCTCTGAGGCTGAGGAGGTAATGCAGGATCTGTCTCTGTCCAGCAAAAGAACAAGCCTTTGCCCTCCAAACCACTGCAAGAATAAAGTGCAAGTGTAAAGAGCAGCGCCTGCTGAATCAGGGCTTAGTCCTACAAATGGCAAGACCTCTGAGGGAAGCAGAGGTCCAAGGCCATAGAAAATACAGCAGCCTTTCCCTTCTTACAGCCCCTGTTGGTCTCTGTGGTACTCAGTCTCTTCCCTAATGGCTCCTCTCTCCCTCAGAGGCCACAGCAGTGGCAGTTGGAATGGAGGAAGGATGCCTCACCAGCTGTTGGGACTTAGACAACTAGACTAAGGCGGGATGCAGACAGCCAAAAATGCCATCTTCAATCCCAGGAAGGAGAGGGGCAGCTGGACACTGGGTGCCCCATCCCCTTCCTGAGGACATCATCGGAGCGATGGCTCGTCCGCACGACGGGCGCTCCAATGATGTCCTTCCGGCTCAGCATCCAGACATGCTGAGCCGGAAGAGACGCAGAAGAGGCATGCCACACGTCTTTCGGCAACCCTTTTGTGGCTTGTGGAAGGAGCGCTATTTTAGTGCTTCTTTCACAGGCGGTGAAAGGGAGGATTAAGGCCGAGGTGTCCGGCAGCCTCAGCCTCGATCCTCCGCTTTCGGGGGCGGCCCAGGGCCACCCGTCTGCTTCCCCCCTAAGGCTAACTTCCTGCAAATTGTTATGCAGGTTATCAGATAAACATTTGGTCCTTTCTTGTGTGATCTAAATGATCACACAACATATATCGTACATCATGTGAATCTTCTGTATGTCAGTGTCAGTTCTTAGTCAACTCAGGTGCTGACCAGGTGTGGAGTGGGACCTCAGCTTCTGGCCACTGCTGCCAAAAGATTCCTTGCAAAGTAGGCTGCTTGGTGGACCATCTGCAGAGGCTCCAAAGAGTAACTGACCAATAATATGATTAAAAAATCCTCCCACACTGCAGAGACTAACTGGCTCACTGTGATATAAAGTACTCTCTGGTCTGCATAAGCTAATGCCCGAATAAGCCTACTTGCCTCTAGAGCACCACAGTAATTTTGCCAGGACAAACCTCACACCACACTGCTGCTCGTCTGGTTGGAAACAGTTATAAGATGTATTAAACCCATCATTTAAATGACCAAAAAGTAAACCTCTAGTGTGATGACTAAACACACCCCCTGTATAAGCATTTGCCCGCTACTTCATTATTTGACACTATTGTGCCTTTTCTTAGGGAATATTAAAAAGCTATATAATAAATTGGAGTGTAAATCATTTTCACACAACATTTAGTTCCCCCTATGACAAAAATAAATAAATGACCTAGCAAGGGACCAAACTCAGACTGTTGATGGCTGCTGGCATCCAACCAACTTAACGCATGGAAAGACTGAGATTCCATAAATACAGAAGCTGCAAGTGTGCAGTTTATGAAACAGTCTATACATTTATTCAAACACCTATTACATACTACAAAAGTTAAAACAGGCAATACTTGGGGAAAAAAATAAGAGAAATAAAATGTGGTAACCATGTCTCCTCTGTGTGTGTGTGTGTGTATAGAGGGCAGGGAAAACAGTTACCTGTTTTCCCTGCCCTCTACACAAACACCCATACACCCACCCACAATGCTCCAGAACGATTAAGCATTTTGCACTCCCATTCATTTTAACAACAAAAAGCTAAATACATGCTTAACTCTCCCAGTGAAATTTGTGAGATTAAAAGTGTTCAACAAGCCCTGGATTGTGCTCAAAATTATTAACTTAATTGATATCAAATACAAAGTTGGCTGTATTTCCCAGCATCAAACCTGACAGCACACTGTTCTGTTTGCAGCACGGTAAGTATGTAAGGTGTTAATCCTTTGGGGGCTGTGCTTAAAAAATTACTTAACATTCAAGCCTTTACTTAGCATACAGCTGGTTAGCAGTTTTCTACTAAAACATTGGCTTCGAGCCCACATATTTTTGTTCTGGCACATACCTGGAGCTGTAAAGGGCTGAGTCCAGAAGCAGCAGCAGCTGCCATTGTTGATGGAATGAACTGCACAGGATAGTTATCACCTGTCGAGGAGAACAATGCATGCAGGTTTAGACAATGAGCAGAGAATAGCAGCAGACAAGTACAAACAAGGCCTGAGCTCCACCACACTGCTCTAAGCCTAAACATCTGCAAAAACAAAAAGAGGTTGCTGGGCACAGACTTGCAGCTCTCCTTTGGAACTTCTGCTCAGCAGATATAGCTAGTAGGCAAACTGGCAAAACATAAATTGCAATGTTTTAAGCATTCGCACTCTGATTACAGATCACAAAGCACGGCAGCCTCAAAAAATAATTGCACGTTTAGAAATATTTTAAGTGATACGTGACAAAGAGTGGGATGCCAAGGCCCTGTCTTGTCATATGCTGAGCATTTATTGTATTTGAAAATTCTTTTTCTGTACCTTTTTGGTCTAAGCAGAAGGGATGTTCCTTGATTTCAGTCAACTGCTTTGAAGTGCCCTTGACATGGGAATAAACTGTGGTATATTTTTACAAGGAATAAAACTCAAATCTTTTGAACTCTACCATCCCATCTTGTCCTTGTTTTGTGCATATGACAATGAAGACTGGGTTGCAGTTCCATACTTACATCAGAAAAGAACCAGATCTCTTTGACCCACTCCCTTAAAAATCAGACATTAGGTTCTTCTGAGCGTCTTTCTTCATAAATCATGTTGTAAAATGAGACCATGAGGAGGACTCTGCCACGCAGAGTCATGTGCATACATGCAAACACCCATACCACATGCTGCTCAGGAGTTGGTGAGATTCATTCCATCCAGGACCAGTTTATGGGGAAGAAAGCATCACTGACTTTGTAATTGTAGATCTTCTTATACCAGGGGCCCTTTCATGCTACACAATTATAGCACCATGATTGCACTTTTAGCTGCCATGATTAAAATGGTTATGTAGTCCTGGGGTTTGTAGTTTGGTGAGGAATGCTGACTAAGAATTCTAAATACCCCTCCCTAAACTACAACTTCCAGGATTCCATAGGGTGCAGCCATGGAAGTTTAGCATATCATAACACCATAATTGTGTTGTGTGAAAGAGCCTGGGGATTGAGCAGTTTCAGATGGTATGGGGGGGGCAATTTCCCATCCCCTGCCCCCACCACAAGTTCCCAATGACTTGCTCCCACCAAAACTGGAAATAGCTACAGTCCCTCTTCTGGTATCCCAAAATAAAAACAAGGCACAGAGGGGATACTTCCTACAGTGGACCTCTCATAAATAGTCTCCCAACATTTACAGATGCAAACCAGGACACATGTGGCTATGCAACTTCATGTGGGGTCAAGATGGCAAAAGGTATTAAGGAGGAAGAACACACAAGCTAGGAGAAACTCAAGTTTGGTTTTACCTGAGCCTTCCCCACCTTTCTTCTTCTCCTCCCCCCCACCAGAGCTAATGGAGTACAAACTATTTTTGTACTTTGGATTCAGTATGCAGCAGTTAAACTACGATGAGGACAAAAGAGGAAAATGGAGAATAAAAGAAAATCTGGAACATTTTAAAATAGTGAGAAAAGTATGACTGAAAATTGGGACTCTCCCTGCCAATTTGGAACAGTTGGAGGGTATCACACCTCCACGTTTTAGCAGCATTAAAATAAAATTAGGGCTACTGATGGTGGTGGTTTATTTGTGGGGCAAGTGGTCTTGGAACTGCCTTGCCAGATACCCGATGCCCTCCAAGCACAGCATTTTAAGTAAAACTATTTTAAAGGCACAAATGTTGTCATTAAGCTTTACTGAGAAATTGTACATTTTGAAACTAAGGACAAAATGGGTTATAGATAAACCTAATAACCTTCTACAGGCTAGAATACCTGAGGAAACAGATGTGTCAAGCAGAGGGGTGGGATAAAAAATTATTATTATTATTATTATTATTATTATTATTATTATTATTATTATTATTATTATTATTGAGACTTCCAGTAAATTTCCCAAACTTATGGGATCACAACATCATTATCCTCTCAGTTTCTCTTGTAGAAAATCAAGTGAGAAGTACCTCCTTGTATTAATATTAGAAAGGCACCCACACTAAGGATGGAGTGAACTGCTGAAGCAGAGGTGCTGAGATTCTCAAGTGCCATCTTCCACAAGCAAGTCCTCTGCTTGCCTTTGGCTTCCTTGCCCACCCCTTGTTTTCTTCTCCAAACTGAAAAAACTTTAGGAAACAGGGAGCAAGCAGAATGTGAAGCAAGTTCCCATCAGCACTTACAGTGTCATTTCTCACTTGGGACATGACTTCAGATGCCAAGATCCCCCAGTAGGTATAAACATTCTGCATGGCTCTGGGAGCCCTTGCTACCTCTGCCTACCATTTCCCCTAAGGAAAATATCAAAACTGTTTTCAGATGATCCAATCAAACACTTGAATAACCCCCAATGCATTCTGGAAGACTTTCTGGGAGATTATCTTTCTTCACACCAATTTAAGCAGGAAACATGTGGCTGTGCAGGTGTTTTGGAATCACAGCTCCCATCCTTCTTCATTATTGCCTATGGACATTATCACACGGGGCAAATCTGCTGGTTAATCCACACA
>CM034701.1:109759017-109770391 GCA_020142125.1 Phrynosoma platyrhinos
TTCATCTTGTTTATTTCCCATGCTCTATGCATTAGTGTAGAGACATCTGAGAGCATGTGTCCCTTGCATCATTTGCCTTGTTCTCTCTATAACACTTTGACTATTATTACCAGTCCATGATGTATTCCTTCCTTCCAAGATACTGTCTCCTTCCCCAACATGACTCAGTTTAAAGCCCTCCTAATCAAATGTTTGAGACTATTGGCAAAAATGTTTCTGCCAACTGGTGTGAGATGCAGCCCATCTCTTGCTAGAAGTCCCCCCTCATGGAACCACAGCCCATGATCTAAGAATCCAAATTGCTCTTGGCAGCACCATCTACGGAGCCAGTTATTCACGTCTGCTATCTTCCTCTCCTCCTTTTAAATATGTATTTTCAAAATCTTGCCAACGCTTCTTGGTGTGCCTTCCCCCTCTTTAATTTAAAGATCAATCAAATGCATGGTTACCGAAATGTAGATCTCACAGTACTCTGTGAACATTATGTGCAGGTACACAATACTGTAGTATTACTTTCCTGTGTACTATTTTCTTACATATAGGTGGGCACAATTTCATACTTACACTAGAATAATTCTGGACCTTTATTTTATGGTGTGCTTGAGGTCTGTTACAAATATACAAATAAACCTCAGACATATTTGCATGACTGTAGGAGGTTCTTCAGATAACATGGTCTTAATGCATGGTTGAAACTAGCCTGAAATAACATGGCAACCAGCTTAACTGATGTAGTATGGACATTATATGCTCTGGTTACCTGGATCCCACTAGTAAATAAGCAGTTATATCCTACAAAAGTTGATTTTCAGAGACAGCATCATATGAAGCATATTGCATTAATGTGGTCTCCACATAATTAGTGCATGAATAAACATTGTAATGTACAATTTCTCTAAACAAGATTGTTTGAATTACTAATTCAGCTTTTCCTCTTCAGATATCACCAGGTCTAGGTGACTTCCAAGGTATAACTTGGTCCACAGGAGATGAAACCCCCAATTAGAGTGAATTCATTTGCATTCATCTATATTAATTAATTGCCCCACCAATAATACCTCCATCTTTCCTGGATTAAATTTCACCTCATCCACCCTTTCTCTCCAAACCATATGCAAATGCCTTTTCAGTGGTTCCATGTTCTTCCGTAGATTTGTAGATGAAAAAGAAAGATGGGAATGTGTTGTCTGTGTATTGATGAAACAATAGACTAAATGTCTGGAAGAATTATTTGAATCACTACCTTAAATGTTATCAGTGAAGAGATTACTGAAAAGCATGTTAAAAGTAGAAAACATAAGGATTTCTGTTTTGGAGAGTGTTCACAACTCCAGTGATTTTTGCTGAACATCACTGAAGAAGGTCTTTTCTAATACAGGGCAAAACACATCGGCCTAAATTAAAAAGAATAAATAGTTGCCCATATTAGAGCACGTGGAACTTGTCTCCTTTCCATTTTCTATGGTAGATGTTCAAAAGCATGGGAGACAAAATGTAAACTTGTCAAGAGCTAAAAGTTATTATTCTGAACAAAAGTTTCTTGGTGCTACCTTCTGAGATTGGCCCTTCAGGAAAAAAATGAGGTCCCGGTAACCACAGTCTCAGGGTAAACTCTGCATGGTAGTACTGTACAAAATGACGATGATGATGGTGGTGATGATGATGATGACGATGACGATGACAACAACAACAACAACATGGATAATGGTACTGAAAGCTGCCAAAACATAATTGGTAGGTTTTCCCTCTACTCATCTAGTTTCAAGCATAAAACATCATCAAGCAAAACCAGGCAAGAATCTGGATTGGAATGGTCTCAAGAAAAACATGCTCAAAAGCTGCATAATAGTTTGTATTTAGATCAGTTCCAACTTTTGAAAAAAAAACTGATCAGAGCACTTGCCCTTGTGGGCATTTAGAATGATACATTTCCACAGATAACTATTTAAAACATTTAAAAAAGCCAATTGTGCAATAATTTCAGTAGGACTTTAGTGTGTGACTAACTTTATTTAGATTTGGGCCCTATAATTTCTGTTAAACTTTAAACTTTGTTAATAATGTTTGGCACTTTCCATTAATTTTAAATCATTTAATTTTAATTTTAAATTAAAATTTTAAAAAATGACTAAAAATAATTAGCAATGAATTAAAAGCATGAATTAAAAGCAATATTTATTACTGAATACTAAAAGAAAATATTTATTACTGAAACATAATAGTGGAATTTAACAAAGAAGATAACAATGTTGAGGGCTGGTTGGTTTTTTTGTTTTTTTTTTCAAATTAGGGGTGCCAAATTAATTTTTAATAAATCTTTCCCAAGTTCTCGCTTTTCTCAAGAATGAACAATAGTATGCTACTTTGACCATATAACAAGAATGCATGGATCACTGGAACAATACAATAAAGGCTCCAGATACTGGCTGATCTTGGAAGCTAAGCAGGGTCAGCCCTGGATAGTACTTGGATAGGAAGACCACCAAAGAATACCAGGTGCTGTAGACTATATTTCAAAGGAAATAACTGGCAAAACCAACCCTGAGTATCCCTTGCATAAGAAAACCCTATGAAATTCATGGTTTGCCATATGTTGACAGGCAACTTGAAGGCACACAGACATGCATCTAATGTGGTACAATGGTATAATCAAGCTTTTGCATCAACTAAAAATAAAGACTGTAGATGCTGCTTGTTTTAACTAGACATGTGGGACTTCTTTTTACTTATTTAAAATTTAATTGCAGTAAATTACATAATTAATTCAAGTAATGCTTTGGACTTCAATATTCTTTACAATTCTTGCAATAGGCGTGGCCAAAATCTATACTTGCTTAGAGTACCAGTAAGGAGATAACCTTGCGTGGGACCTTCCATTGCAAGGGGCAGAGCTGTATCCTAATAAGAAACTCATTTTCTTCCAATGAATGGAAACAAGTCTTCCTAAGGGGGGGGGGATTAATCAGGTCTTTTAGAAATCTATGTTAAACTCTTTTTCCTAGATCTCATTTCAGAACCAAGTGCCCTCGCAAAGCAGAGCACAAGACACCTTAACCTTATCCAAAACTCCCTTTAAATCCAAACAAGATTTCATTCTGCAGTATCTCCCCTTTGTAACTTTATCTGAATGTTGCTGCAACCTGCACTTCATCAAACATTATGGGCTTTGTCATGCAGAGAAAGTATGAGGATTACTGTGTGAATCTGAGAATTGTGATCTCCTTCATTGGAATATCTTCTCAGAAATAGGTCTGGTGAACATCTTTAGGTCTGGTGAACTTATTTCTGGATTTTTGTTTTTGTTTTTGTTTGTTGTGGGGGGATATCTATATACAGCATCTAAATACTGAATTTATGTATGTGCATGAAAGTCCCATTGAATTCAGTCCCACAGAATTATTTTCAAATGAATATGTCTGTAATTAGGATGCACGCTTCATTGACATAAAGAGATTATTTATTGTCACACTGCAGCTGATATTAAAGAAAGCATTCCACCAGTTTTCATTTCAAAAGAAGTGGACTGACATATATTATGCAAAACAAATTTTGAGATCTTTCTATTCTCCAAATGAAAGTGACCTTCTTCCTTTCCTTTCCCTGGTTTAATGTGCCACCTGAGTCAGCCGCAGCCTGGCCGACAAAAAGCTGGGAGCCCACCCTGCCGGCCTATCTCTGGTCACCAGCCTCTATCTGCCCAGAAGGTTTCCCAACAGCAGCTATGGCAACTGGAGGGTTGCCATGGCAATGTTTGTGGGGGAGGGTCTGGGGGGGCTTCTTCGGGGCAGCAGCAATGAAGTCTGGCAGTACACCCAAAGTAGCAGCCCCTATCTGGGCAGCCAAAATGTCGGATCCCATCCAGGTAACAAAGGATGTTCACCCCTCCATGTGATATGAGCAGATGGCCTCACCCCTGGCAAGATGGCGTCTTCCATCACCACAGCCATGTAACCAAGATGGTGGGCATCATTGATCAGACTATGGAGGGAGCACTTGTTGTCACTGTAATCGACCAGGCAGTGTGAGAAAAATGAGCGGGGGCCTGCGGGGGCCCTTGCAGGGATGGCTGTCTCTGGAGTTCCTGGATTCACGAAAGTGCAGTTTTCTGCAAGGGTGGTGGGAGATAGGAGGGTGCCAGAATCCCAGCCCTGTCCTTCCAAGTTGGGCTGGGTGATGGGGCTTTAAATGGAGTTATCTTTATCTCTCCTTCCCTCTGGCTGATCCCTGGAGGTCTGAAGGATGTGGGGGGGCTCTTGGGTGAGGAGAGCCCTGAAAGCCATGGCCCACACAAGGGGCAGCACTGGGTGGGGTGAAGGAGAGGTCCTCTCAGCACTCATGGGCCTCAGATAAGATGTTGTACCATCCTACAGCGCCTCCCTGGCCCCAAACCAAGATGGGCTGGGTGGTGGCATGGAGCCTTGTCGGCCCAGACAGGAAACCCCTCCATCTGCCAGGCTCCTTTCCCCTATGATGGTCCTGAATCCAAAGCCAGCTGCACTCTCACCAAAGTCGGGGCGAGTGGCTGGGTCGAGGGCTCAGCTGAAGAGGTATCCATGGTCGGAAGAAATAGTTATGAAAAACCAATATTAAAGGACAAAACAAAAACCATGTCCCACTAAGAGTGAGGCAGGAAAAGAACTGACCTCTCCAGGGTTGTCCTTCCCACTTGGGGGCAGGGAGGTCCTTTGTTTTGTGTTTTTTCTCTCTTCCTGCCTCTAGGAGCAAAGTGGGAGAAGCAACCAAATCTAAGGAGGATCTCACCCTCTCCGCTGGGAAACTAAGATCTTGCTTTCTGTGCCCTATGCAGGCCTTCAGCTTGCTAACAAGAGGACAATCACTGTTCCTTCAGTCTATGCCTCTCTTGCACTAAGGGTGAAGATTAAAAATTAAAATCTTTTTTAAATTTTAAAAACTTTCAACTTGCATTTGAAGTTGAATATTTCAAATTCAATGCTTCAGCACATTTATACTTGAATACAAACAGATAAAGTAGTCTCCAGATTGCACAGAGGCTTCTGTTCCTATTTAAGCATAATGGAAGTCCCTGTCAAACATCAATATGGGAAAGCTGGAGAATGAGGGAGTAGTAGGGATATCAGGGTTTGAATATGCACCTCTCTACATTTTCCCTCTCCACAATCAGATTTCATGTGAGCAGGCTGAATGCTTGCTTCAAGCTTCAGTTATGCTCTGATGTGATGTCTGTAACATGTCAGCAAAGGGATTATCTTAATAATATTGTCTATGCAATGCAGAATTACAGCAAGGGCATGCATAATTCTTGGAATGTCACAAGGACTGAACATGGGTATGTTTGGTAATGTTCCAAGAGGTGCCATTGGGGACCAACTTTCTGCAGGCATGCCAACATTTCTGTGATCATGGTACCTGTATCTAAATTAAAAATATAAGATAATTTAAAATTTGGGTAATTGACTTTTCCCAATCAAAAACTCCATGGAACAATCAAGGAGTTTCTACAACTAGATTTGGTTGTAGAGGAGGCAGACTAAGGACTTTATCACACCAGGCTGCTAAGATGCCATAGTCGTGTTAGTGTAGGAAACATAAAAGTACTAGTTTGGGGATAATTATTTTTTCACAACTCTACAAAAGTGCTATGGTGCTGCTATAGTCCTGGGCTCTGTCTTCTGCACACCAACCTTCATAATCCCATCTTCTTCCCCAATGCCCTTCCCAGCATGCCTTCTGGTTTGTATTTTTATTATATTTATTTTATTTACAATTGCACAATCATGGCAAAATGATTAGGTTTTTGTTTTAAAGAGTTTTAAACTTTAAATTTTAATAATGTAATGTTTGAATTGTTTACTTGGTTTTTTTTTCAAACTTTGTATTTTTAATGTTTTATACTGTTTTGACTTAGATTGTTTTAGATTTGTTAGCCACCTTAAGTACTGGGAGGAAGGCGAGACAACAACAACAACAATAATGTTTATTAAAAAGAAAAGAAATTTTTAAAAACGTAAAGAAAAAGAGCCTGCTTGGAAACACGCCCTTTAGGGGAGTGGGGAGAAGAGCATAATCACACCCACTCACATCATGAGACTGCCTATATGTTAGAACTGCAGTTGGAGGAACTTCTCACACATGAATAGTGGAAAAGCAGTGTGACTGGGAGGCATTGACAGGTTTTGCTCATGAATGAAAAGGATAACTCCAGGAATGGATGGAAGACGAAGGAGCTACAGGACAGACACGGTGTAATGGGAAAAGGTACTACTACACCGATGCTACTATCCTAATGCAATTCCACTCTGACAGCATTGTATGATAAAGTCCCCACCACCACCATCACCTACACTTTCCTTGGTGTGACTCTGTTCCTTTTTTACTATCTGTGCTCCCTCTAAGGCAGGGGTAGGCAACCTTTCCCCTTTAAGGGCCGAGGAACTTCAGTTCCCAGAAGCCTCAGCCATGTTGGCCAATAGTCCCATGTTGGCCAATAGCTCCTGGGATTCTGGGAGCTGAAGTCCCTTGGCCCTTAAAGGGGAAAGGTTGCCTACCCTGCTCTAAGGAAGCAAGTTACAGAGGGGAAGAGATCAGATGTATTAGTGAGAGAATAATTTTTCTTCCTGAGTTTCACATTTGTGTGTAACCATAGGTACACACAAATGTGCATTTCATCCTATACATTTAAATAAAATCAAGATCACATTTCAAATTAAATCATGATACAACTGTTAGCTTCTCAGTTCATCTCTCTTACATCCCCCAAACAGTTACTTTTGTCACATCTACTCAGGCATCCATCCCCACCGACACCTACACAAATATCGTCCATCCCACAGCACAAATATTTGCCTACAAACAGGTTTAAAACTGCTTGATATTTCTGCTAATTAAAAAAGCTAGACAAATAGCTTAAAAAAAACCCCACCTCCCTATGAGTGCAAAATGGTTAACTGTGTGGATCTAGGTCCGGAAAGAAATGAATCTGTGGAACCTCCTAAATGCTTCATTGGAAGTAAAATATTGGTTCGCTCCCCCCCCCCACCCTTCTCTCTTACTAAAACACATTTAAAGCATGTTTGGGTTAAACAAAAGTGTCAGTTCCATGTTAATAACCTCTATGGGTTAGTGGGGGTAGTAATTAGACTTAAGCATCTCCCTTATTTCAGGAAGGATCCCTCCTGGGCCAGAGGCTCCACTTCTGACTGCCTTTGTTGAGCTCAGAAATGGTGCACGTATGAGAGAAATTAAGCCCTCATTTAACAGAGACACATGCCTGTCAAGTCCAGAGTAACAAAGGCTGCTCCCTCAGGGCTATTCAGCTCCCTGAGGCTGCCACTCATTCCATTAGCAATGCTTACCCTTTACAGACTATGTATAAAACTCAATAAATCATTTCATCTGCTCTGGTTAATATACACATGAACCAAGGCTTTTCTTCAAAGTGTTTTTCCCCCTCTCCCTGCAACATATGCTGCCACTTTTGTAAGAAGTGTCAAGTGAAGGTCTACCCCATTTTCTTTCGCTAATACAGTAAGGCTTTTCATATAAAACACTATTATTCTTATTTGGATAGTATGTAGAAAACAAGAGAGACGATAATATTATTGTTATTGCTGCTGCTTCTGCTGATATTGTTACTGTTGTTGCTATCCATTTAATCTTGCACCTTTGGCCAGTTCCAGTTTTAAAAAGGGGGGTAGGGGAATCATATTGTAACCATGGGATTCACTACAATGGTTCAAATTAATATTTTATTTTTTTAATTAGTTTTCTATCTCTCCATTAGGCATCTGGAGGAACCTTACTTGTGTAAAATCCCAGTGGATTATTTTGTTAGTAAAAAAGCTAGAAACCAAACTTTGTGGGTGGACACAGAGGATTTAAATACATGGGAATGTTGTAACAAAGAAAAACAGATTTACTACCAAAAAGAAAAGGAGAGAGAAAAACCCATGATATTTGTAGGGGGAGTGGGGGGGGAGGAAATGAAGGTGTTTCAAAAAGTTGGTCACAATTTTCCCCCCTCTTTGCACCAGAATGATGAAAGAGGTGGGAAATGCATATTTCAAAGCCCTTCTCTACTCAGAAATTAGTCTCACTGGGTTCGCTATTCCATATGTCCTAGTATGTTTAGGACAGCCTTTAAATACCAGTTGCTATGAAACAGCCACAACAGAGTACTGACATGATGCAGGTACTTTTGGAAAGTATTTTATCTGCCCAGCAAGGTAACTGTCATGCTAAAGAATCAGTTTCACCATCTGGGGATGCTGAGTGATTCAGCTCTGTCATTAAGGACACAGGTGACCTCACTATATGGTGTACCTTCCCCCAGTTCAAGTTAGTGCACCAGCTGCAATTCCCTTCTGGGAAAAGAAAGTCTGGCCAGAATTATCCATACACTGGTAACATCCAGATTACTACAGAGTGGAGTTGCCTTTGAAGGCCATCCAGAAATAGCATCATCTTTCTAAATCAGTCCTTCAGGTAGTATCAGAACCATTGAAGCACTATGGCCAATGGCCAGCCAGTTGCCTATGAAAACTGTGAGCAGCCAACCTCCTTCTGCCACAAGTACTATGTGGCAGACCACATTCATCCAAGCATCAAACATAATGGATTGTTGTAAGCAGTTAATACTATAGTTCACATCCAAAATATAACAAAAAAGCTCTGCTTAGGCTGCATATTTCTTCATAAAAGAAATATACCTGAGCATTCTTGGTTTCTTGAAATGACCATATCTCAGTCAAGAAGTATAAAATAGAAATTAAAGAAGAAATTCCCATCTAGTGCAGAGTTGGACAGCCAAACTTCAAAATGTCTTGAAACACACATACCGGTAAACCTACCCAGTATAGACGTCTGCATATAGGGATGATAGGAGTTACAGTCCAGTAATATCTGGGGGACTACAGCTGCCTTTGCAAAGTGTTTTCACCTTTGTCATCTACACTATAGTTAGAAAAGTATGCAAAGGGATCTTGTAGCACCTTCAAGACTAACTTTTCAGTTAGTCTCAAAGGTGCTACAAGATCCCTTTGCGCACTGATTTTACAGACTAACATGGCTATGTTAGAAGTAGAAATACAGAGTAATGAAGAACACATTCTAGATACCATGAGATGCATTTATATTCCATTAAGATCTTTGTGCATTAAGCTTTATACTGAAATCAGTGAGATTTGAATATGGCTATTGGTGGCTGAACTCTTCCAATGAGTTTGTTTTTATGCAGTACACACACACACACTGCCTTATATTTTTTTTACATCATTCTAGGGTGTCTTGCTTTGTTTTGCAGTGTTTTGGCTTTTCTTTAAAATGCCCCTGCTGAAGAATATCTGAAGTCTCAGTCAGTCTGTAAACAATGGATTCTGTTTAGAGCCACATTGTTGGCAAGGATGTGAAGGGTAGATCACCTGTCTTCCTTTCTGAGAAATATGAAGTGTCCTTTTACCAAAATCTCTTTAATGCTAAATATCCTAAAATGGAAAAAAATTTCAGACCTGAAATTTGTACATTTTCCCCAAATAAAAATAACCACTTTACCTTGGTACTCACAGCCAGACTAGATTTGCTATTTCTGACAGCCCTATGTTCTTTTTAATAATAATAATAATAATCCTCCAAACAAATGTGGGAAGGGCAATCATACAATATGAAGTGTCTCAAGAACAGGAGGCAAATTAAATGCATACCTGTACTGTGGGTTGTATTCATTTATGTCTTTCCACTAATAGATGGTTTTTGACAGAAGCAATTTTTTGTTGATTTTTGCCTTTCCTCTGCATCCTGATCCAGAGGTTGGTCAGATCCTTTGGATTATCATGAGAAGCAGCATGGAATGTGGTGAGGGAATTGAAAGCATCACCTTTCTCCTTCTGTTCATGAAACCTTTGACAGGTTCCGTAAGCCTTCTTTCAGTGGAGGGACATAACTAGGGCTGTAGAATCCTAAATAAACTACATGATATATCCTAAACCCTTAAAACAGAGAGCAACCTAATGAGATTGTACTTTATTATTTCAAAAGTAACGATACTCATACATGCAACCAATACATTCTTGAAAAAAATGCCCTTGTATTGCTTAGAAGTGGACCACAGAGTATATACTTCCTGATAGGAGTTCAAGCAACATGAGTTTGAATTCAGTGCATCTCAAACTACCTGATGTGGGAGACTGGCTTCCCACCACCAGTGTGTTAAGGACTGGCACCATATTTATACCCATTAATGTGTTTCTTTCTTTGAAACTTGCCAGCAGCACTGGTCCAGGTTCCATCACTTTGAGTAACACAGATTTAAATGACAAATGAAAAAGAGGTCAGAATTAGGATTTCCCTATTATGTCACACCCAAATATATTCCATTTATATTTATTTTTGAACTCCTGTACCAACAAACTAAAATATTACTCAGAATCAATGGACATCATGCATAGAAGATGTGTCTGTTTTAATTAAAACAACAGACACATTGTTTATACCATACTATTAGGGGGAAAAAACTATAATATTCAGGTAAAAGTGATTCATTCAAATTAATTTCTCCTTGAGTGGAGGGAAAATCATCCTTATTTATTTATTTTATTTATTTATAGAATGTGTATTCCACTTTACAGTTAACCACTCACCCACATATTGGGAATGTATGGCTCTCCAGGCATTGTAGGACTGCAATTCCAACTTATTTATTTATTTGATTTACATCCCACCTTATGAAAACCTCAAGATGGCCTGCTGCATTTAAAAAACATGATACAATTAAAAATGTTTAAACGTAAAATTAAAAACAAGATTAAAACAAAATAATAACATTGATTATGATTTTTAAATAATTAAAAATACAACCCTACCACAAACCCCATCTGTTATACAGATTTTTCAGCCAAATACCTGTCTAAATACAACAAAAGCAAAGGAGAAATGGTGGGGCCAACTGAAACTTCCACAGGAGGGAATTCCACAGTCTAGGAGCAGCCACTGAGAAGGATCTCTCCCCTACTTAATGTCCCTGTGAAGATGTTGGTAATGAGAGAAAGCGTCCCCACAAAGGCTCATATTGAGCAGGCAGGTCATATAGGTAGGTAGTCTTTCAAATAGTTTGGACTCAAACAGTATAGAACTGTACAGGTCATAACCAGCACTTTGGAAGGTGTTCCACAAGGCGAGTTATATGTCCCATGTTACAAGATCCAGTCAACAGCCTGGGTGCAGCATTTTGGACCTGCTGAAGTTTCCAGTTTCCAAAGGCAGCTCCATGTAGAGCGCGTTACGCTGGGATTATGTTGGGATGTAATTACCACTGGTTATGCTAGCTAACCTAGGCAGTTTCTAATAGGCAGATTCTTGCCTGTTCACTCTATAAAATGTTGCAGTCAAAAAAAAAAAAAAA
>CM034701.1:109777972-109793427 GCA_020142125.1 Phrynosoma platyrhinos
GCCACATCATGAGAAGGCACAGATCACTAGAAAAAATAATAATGCTAGTAAAGATATTGGGTAGAAGAAAGAGAGGAAGACCACAGACCAGATGGATAGACTCAATCAGGGGGAGTCCGTGGAAGGGCTTGCAGAATTTGGGCAAGACAGTGGAAAATAGGGATTCTTGGAAATGTCTCATCCACAGAGTCACTATGAGTCAGAACAGACTCGAGGGCAGCTAACAACAATTCTTCACTCAAGTGATAGTTCTATAGCAATGACAAAAAGAAAAGTGAGTACTGACTATTCAATTGAGTAAGGAGGAGGGTATACACCATCCTGTGGAGCTTGGTTAGTATAACATAGGGCCTAAGCAGATGGCACAAAGTGCCATCTTCGAGGCCAAGAAGGGAAGGGGCAGCCTCACGCTGGGTGCCCCAACCCCTTCCCGAAAACGTCGGAGCAGCCGGCCCTCCGCACGGCCAGCATTCCGACGATGCACTTCCGCTGCAGCGTCCGCACACGCTGCAGCGGAAGAGGCGCTGAAGGTGCACAGGAGGCCTTTTGCAGTGTACCTTCGGCATCTTGCAGAAGGAGCACTATTTTAGCGCTCCTTCCTGGGCCTGGGATGCTGTGCCACGGGGCCGAGGAGTGCGGATAGCTCGGCCCCGATCCGCAGTTTCCCAGGGCGGCCCCGTGCCGCCCATCTGCTTCCCCCCATAGTTAATGATATCATTACTTGCAGCAGAAACAAAAAGAAGGAAAAGAGATGGAAAAGGGACATGCTTTTCCTTCCCCACTTCTCACCCAACGTCAAATGAAATTCGTTGTAAATATAGATTTTTTTCCACACAACAGATCATATTCAGGTTCAATTTGCTAGAATCCTATTCTTCAAGCCTGTTGAAATATCATTTTCCAAAACATGTGTGCTAACATTTTGCCAACACTACCACAAGATGATTTTATTAACTTGTAGCTCATTTCATAGATTGCTGCTCATGTTGCTAACATATGCTCGCCTATCATTTACTGCTCTATAATTGGAGAAGTCATATTGAAGAGATACTAAAGGCCTTTCTTTCTTTCTTTCTTTCTTTCTCCATTAAATATACTCTATATATTAGAATAGGAGACAAAACTATTCCAGTAAGTTCAGTGAGTTTAAACTATTCAGACCAACACACAATAAGCCATAAAATAATATCAATTATTTTATGTAAAAGCTCTTCATACTTATCTCCTACACAGTGGCTCATTCCCAAATTTATTAATTGTATTAATATCTGGTTGCTTACACTGTAGCTTCCCCAGTTCTAAAAATGTAGATCTGTATGCAAAGATGTATTCTCAACAAGTGTTTTCCAAATGTGTATCCCTGTGTGCTGTTGGTATTTAACTCCACAAATTCCACATCATTCAGCATGCTGGCTGGGGCTTCTGGGAGCTGAAGTCCAGCAATAAGTGGGAACCTGGAGTATTTTGCAGAATCAGCATAAGGACACTAGCTAGTCTCTACTTTGACTATTTGGATCTGGTTATTTAATAGCAGGGAATGAATTTAACAAGCTGCTGTTGAATTTACTGAGCTAGGATAAAGTTTGTATACATTCAGCTGTGTTCTGTGAAGACCATGGTAGGTTAACCCACTCTTTTTATACAGAAAACATTCAGAGCAAGCATTAAGTATATTTATTATAACTTTTAAAAGCTAATTAAATTAGATAAAAGAAATAATTAGATTTGCATTTTATCCCCCCCCCCCCCCCCATCATTCCAAAGAAGATCACAGCAGCATGCCCATGGGCAATTAAAAACAGCACACAGTGGTGGAAATATAAAAGGAAAAGATGGGTTTCAGTTTTTGGTTTTTTGTTTTTTGTTTCCCTAGCTAGTTCATGATTGAAGATACAATTAGAAAATATTTTGAAAGCTTACTAAAGTTGAGGGCTATTCTTAGACTTTTGAGTTTCACTTATAAGCCTTGTTTTTGTACTTTCAAGGAATCCTCTGATCCATGTACCATGCCAATAGATATATCAAATTGCTTTCAACAACTTTATTTGGTTCTGTTCAGAGCTTGTTAGAAAGGATCAGTATCATGATCGATAACACCAAAAAAGGGTAGGGGGAGTATTCCCCTGTGCCAGAACAGTAGTGCTGTAATTGCTTTTTGCTTGTCAGTGCTAAACTCAGGTTACAAAGAGAGAGGGCCTAAGTAGGAACAGTTGCAGCCTGGTGTGAACTAAATTCCAGGCATTGCCTCTTCAGCAAACTTACACCGCATCTCTTCAACCTGTTTCCAGAAGGCAATAAATGAAGGGTCCAGCTCTTAAATAGGAGGTCAATTAGATACTTAATAATAACCCGTATCTTTTAAATATATTCCTACCATTATTATCCTAGCAAAAAAATTAATTAACTGGGTTGTGGGGGCCATGAAGGCTAATGTAGAATGTAATTATTCCTGATCTTTAGACATGCACTCCACATAAAGAGATAGTCCTTATTCAGCTCACCAGGTACCTCAATTGTCAGTAGTTAATCACAGATAAGGAAAGAGATGTGTTAGTTCAGCCTCTTAAATTTTAAGTACAACACAAATTATTCACACTCAAAGACAGTTAAACAGTTGTCATTCTTCATATTGCTGCCCCTTTGTTTACATACTTTCTCATTTTAATAAAATGAAACCGCACAAATCTGTTGATATTAAACTACACAGTATGAAATCCACTTCCTAGAACCAGAAGACTTATTTGTGATAATAAATACAAGAATCACAGTAAAAAGGAAAAGAAATCCCAATTCCAATCAGCAAAAACCAAACACTAAATTAAAATTAAGTGAATTACTTTTGGTTTGGATCTGTGTATTAAATGCATATATGAAGATATTTCTTTTTTTAAAAAATGTTTGAAATAAGTAAAACAAGAAAGTACCGATATATCATTTTGCTTTTCACCTTTAATTTCCTGTAACTGCTTTGTTGTTGTTGTTGTTATAGTTTTCTGACTTATGGTGACTCTAAGGTGAACCTATTGTGGGATTTTCATGGCAAAGTTTGTTCAGAAGGGGTTTGCCATTGTCTTCCTCTGAGGCTGAGAGAGAGCAAATTGCCCAAGGTCAACCAGTCAGTTTTCGTTGCCAAGCAGAGATTTGAGCCCTGATCTCCAGAAACCTAGTCCAACACTCAAACCACTACATCTTTCTGGCTCATATTTAGGGGGCCAAAATGGCACGCACGGGGCAATGGCAGCAGCCTCCGTGGGCCGCACCCAGCCCACGAGCCGTAGGTTGCCGACCCCTGGTTCATGATACGGTACAATGTATGTATCTGCTATACAGAAGGGGGGGGAACCAGACCTTCCATTGGTTATGTATTTATTTCCTTTTGGATCCTAGCTGCCATATCTTATAAGGGACACTTGATCTTCATTTTCTGTTAAAATTTCTTTTCAACTTTAAAAAAATATAATGACTACTGTAAGATCTTCATAGAACAGAGAGGTCAATCTCACCACAATCCAAACTCAGCAAAACTCCAGTGACATTAAAGATGGAGCAGGATTATCTGTGAAAATTAAAGGGCCAAATTCCATTTCAGGCCAACCAATCCTGGAAGTTTATCACATTCTTAAGTAATACAACTTACCTCAGGGGTAGGCAACCTTTCCCCTTTAAGGGCCAAGGGACTTCATCTCCCAGAAGCCTCAGCCATGTTGGCCAATAGCTCCTGGGATTCTGGGAGCTGAAGTCCCTCGGCTCTTAAAGGGGAAAGGTTGCCTACCCCTGACTTACCTGATATGGTTTAAAATTTAAAGTGGGTGGCATTCTGATATTTAAGGATTTAGCTGCTGGAATTGCTACCTGGGTCCATCCTGGGTCCATCTCTGCTTCCGGGGTTGCTCAGCACACCTCTTTTTGAAGCCAGGAGTTTTCTGCCTTAAGAAAATGACTGCTGGAGTGGCCCTGGGAGCAGCGATGGACCCGGAATGGACCCGGATGGTGATTTCAGTGGCTAAATCCTTCTGATAATATCAGGATGCTGGCCGCTTTAGATTTTAACCCAGATCATCTAAGTCGTATTATTTAAGAATGCAATAAGCTTCTTGATTATATGAAATGTATGTATGCATGCACCTGTGTGTGATCGGGAAGGAGAAAATTATGCACTACTGCCTTTCAAAGCAAAACCTAAAGTAAACAATACCTACAATCTCTCCATTAAATGGCTAAGCATTCAATTCCATATACTATATAGAATAAACGTACCTAGGGAAGGGTGGAAATTTAGTGACTGCAGCTCCATTGATGCATGCAAGATGACTCTATGTTTCCACTTCACCATACCACAATCCAACTGATACAATTCAGGCCTGACATTCTGGAAACATTTTTTTAGAGGTGGGGAAGGGGACAAATATGAATGAGAAGATTAAGCTACATCCATCACTGAGCTTATAATCAAAGATGAATCTCCATAAGACTCATTACTTGCATTTGAGTACAATCCCCTGTGCTCAGTAGTGCAGAATATGTCCTTCATTTGGCAAACATCTGAATTTGCTTGAAAAGCCTATCAAAATACTGCTTGGTAAAAAAAATTAAAAACGGTCTCACTTTAAGTTGTAATGAAATGGCATCCTGATAAATGTTTGCATAGGATACACAATGACAGTATTCTGCTATCCTGATAAAAGAACAGTGCCTTTGCTGGGCAAAATAACTCCTCCTAGTATGATAAATAATTTTATCCTACTTCTTCTCCTGGGAAGAAACAACAAGAAAAATAAGCACACATATCTCATTGTTGCAACAAGCTGCTTAAATATTACTCACATTAATCTCTTGGATAGGGCATGTAATTATATATCTATATCTATATAAATGTACATTATATAAGCAGACTAAAGCTAGCAGTTTCTAAAATAACCCTAACCCCTCTGCTTTACAATGATGCAGCCTTTTTCTGAGACTTGCATGTTTAATATGGCACTGGATCATCAGCTCCAGCAGCAGCCAAGGCAATTCCTTGCATGAGGCTCCAGGAGAAGATGAAAAGCCCACCAGAATCCTGGCAGACCTGTTATGAAGAGACATGCTTAACCTGACTGAAATGCTTTAATGAATTTTCCCAGTGCACACAAGAGAGGGAAGCAATCCACAGAAGTGTCTCAATCTAAACAGACCCTTAGCAACTGGATTGGCATGAAATGACAAAATCTTCAGCAGTGGCTGAACTCCAGAACTTTTCGCAAAAAGTGCATGGACACAACAAATGGATTTAAGTCTATTTAGCCATTTTTAGGAAGAGGAGCTGCCACTTGATCTTAGTGACATGCTTGTTAACCTACGACTTTTATCACTTGGCATTTTAAAATGACTCAAGCCTTCCGGCCTGCAGGTGGAAGATGGGATGCAGGCGGGGATTTTCACAAGTTAAACTGTCACCAAATCCCCAGCTGCCATCAGCCTGGGTCCCAGCTAGTCTCAGCCAGTGCTTTTTAGAAACCGGAAAGCCTGGTTTGGTCTCGGGCCGATGCCGGCTGGCAATTCAGCAACGATTTAGATTGCGATAATCCCCGCCTCCATCCAAACTCCTGGCTATTATGCTTGAAAAACAGAATAGAAGGCAAGGAAGCAATGCAGGACTATGTTTAATGTGTTGTGTCACTAAACTGGGACAATAGAATGTTTTGTGATGAAGGTTGTTTGAGGTGGGGAAGTTGAGATTTCAGTGAGAAAGCCTCACTGAAATCAGTAGAAATTTGGACTAATCGTAGATAGGATTGTACAGTAAGATCATGGTTTCATAAGTGTGTAATGATATTGTTTTGAATTTTATTGCAATTTTAAAGGTTTTATCTGTGAGCTGCCTTGGGTCCTTCCAGGGAGAAACGTGGGGTATAAATGAAATAAATAAATAAATAAAAATAGAGGCAAACTATTCTTGACCTTACTGAGAAGCAGAGGCTATACAATGCAGCCAATAGCAAACATGCAAATGGTTGAGAGGTCTCTACTTCCACTCCATCATCATTTTATGACTACCAAAAAATCTTCCCTCAAGGAAAGATATTTGTCTTTCTGTGATAAATGAGGCCTTAGAACTGAAACTGAGAAAGATCACAGGATACCAGAATCAGTTTGGCTTGAGTATTCAACAGACTCTGGAAACAACTGACTGAACATGGGCAAGTCACATTCTCTCAGCCTCAGATTATTTTAAAAACCATCTAAAAAACAAAACCAAAAAACCAAAAAGTTGGCAAATGCAAACTTCTTCTGAATAAATCTTACCAAGAAAACCCCAAGATTGGGTTGCCATAAATCAGAAACAATTTGAAGGTGCACAACAACAACAGCAACAACAACAGCCATCTGTGCTGGACTCTGCCACTTCAGAGTGTTAGTGGGATTATCAAATGATAGAACTGGTCCACAAATTTAGAAGCAGCATATAATGTAGACCCCTTTGCTTGACTTACTTTCCTATTATGTATATACTTTCTACTTTAAAAAAAAAAAAGCAATGCCATCATACTATCCTGAACACATTTCATCTCATCTAATTTCATAAGTGAAGTAGGATCAATGTGTTCGAATGCAAGACCAGCAAAGAACACCAGGGACTAGAACTAGGAAGAAATCCTGTCTGAAACCCTGGACAGCTGCTGCAAGTCATAATTGACAATAGGAGTTTAGATGCATTACTGAACTGAGTCACTCATTATAAGGCAGCTTCCTAGGTTTGTAACCATACATTAACAGTCTCCAATCAGTAATAAGAAAGCCCCAGAACTATGGTGCCACATAATATCCCCCAAATTGTAAACAATAGTGCTAAACTTGGAGTTTGATTTTGCAAGTTTCCATGTCACAATCTTTGGAGAATGGGGGGGGGGGGGGGGGGGAGAGAGAAGGGCCAAGATTAGAACAGGGAGAGGTTGCAGGAATATGTTTATAAAAATAGGAAGGACAGCTACAGCTTAAATCAGGTGCCATGGTTTTTTAAAAAAATTATCTGACCTCAGAGGGATTTCAGAACTGTTACTTCAACATGTAACACTGGAAGATGCTTTTGAATCACTCCTTTCCCCACAATGCTTCAAGCAATACACAGTGAGGTTATGAGAGGATGTCTTAAAACAACTGGGGGAAACAATTTTTTTTTAATGCTTGGCATAAAACCAAAGCACCACACAATAAGATGAATATATGGGATGCAATGGCAGCAAATAGGAGATGGGTTCTAAGATGTAATTGTGGACCAGACAACTCAAAAGGAAACAAAAAAAAAAGTATTTGAAGAAAAAGGAGTTAAGTAAAAAAATAGGCACTGTTCTTGTGTTCATGTGATGCATAACTGTGAAATTGACATTAGATTTAGAGTAGACTTCCCCAATCTGATGTCTTCCAAATATGTTTGATTACAATTTCTATCCAATCCCAGCCAATATAGTCAGTTATGCAGTAAAAATGAATTGCATTTGTACCAGCCTGGCATTACCAGCTAACTTCTGTTGTTTGTTTTTATATTTAAAGAGGGGTGGAGATTCCATCACTCCTCCAAAATTTTGTGCTGATATCTGAGACCTTAACTTGAAACACATTTCTATGGCAGTCATATACTGAAATCAATTAAATATACTTATTTGAAAGTTTACTGAAGGGCACAGCCTGAATTTCAGAAGCATCTTTCATTCTCGTCTGGAGGAGCCATCATTCAGAGATTTCAGACAGATTCCTCCTCACCCTCAATTTCAAATCAGATGAAAATTCTTTATCATAGGAAACTCTGTCTCTCACCATCATACCATAATGGTTCTACACACTAAGGGACTGTTTGTATAAACAGCTAAGTGGACCTAAGCTAAGTATGTATGAAAAGATACAATTCTCTTTCCTTTCCTTTTCTTTTTTTAAAAAACAAGAATGATTGTTTGACTTGTGGTAATAAGATTGCTATAGCTATGAGGAGGATTTAAAAATACACAGCAAATGCTATTAAAGTATAGTACATTCCTGCCTTCAAAAGGTTTGGTGGTTATAGGCTTAAATGCACAACAACATTAGCTACAAATGTTTTACATAATAATTGTATCAATATAAAACAGTTCTCTCTTGGCTGTAATAAAGAAGCCCATAAACAACAATTGAAACACTGTTTTTCCTGCATAGCACCAAAGTTAAAATATTTGTTTGTCTTACAGGTAAATGGGAAGAATTAAACTAATGCATGTCTTCAAACAAAACCTGTTTATTAACAAGGCATCTGCTACCAAAAATGTTTTTTTTATGTTTTTCTTTTAATTATTAAGTCAGACAGTTTCCCTGGAATGGAAGCTTTACAGGTTTAGGAGAGTAAAAGCAATTTTATTTTAAATATTCCCCCTTTCCCTAAATGGAATTTAAGCATAATCAGAAGAGAGCAATAAAGCACACTGACCTGAATTTGCTGCTGCAGTAGATTGATTTTGTGCTGCTGCTGCAAAAGTTGCTGCTGTTGTCTTGCAATCTATTAGAAATAAATTTTCCATTAAATTAAAACAGTAATGTTAAAACTTCAATATTATTGAGTGAAAACAAGTCCTTGCTTATTTCTCATGATGAATCCAAATATTTGCTTTCTTGGTTTCATTGAACTTCACTTGTTCTTAAGTTAACCAAAGGTTAGGAAGAAGGTTTTTTAAATTTCATTCGCTAACCTGATTTTAAAGACTGTGGATTAAATCCAATCAGTAATCAGAACTATAGTAGACCCACTAAATTAATTGATCAGTCCTAAATTAAACCTCATTGATTCAAAAGGTCTACTCTGTTTGGGAATAAGAATTGGATTTAGGTCTAAAGAGGCAATTAAGACCCAGTGCTAGTACAGCTGGTAATCTTCATTTATGTAGTTCCAAGCAGGAAAGCTAGACTTGGGCTTTGTATCTGTACTAGCGGGCCTTCTTCACCATACTCCTCCCAGACTTCCAAGTCAGTAAGCTCAGCTCAGTTCAGCACTAGGTGCTCTCCATTTCAGAAGTGAGTTTTATGGGGAATCCCATCAAGTGCATGTCAATAATTGTGTCAGTTCTTTGGATCTTCCCCAAGAAGCTCACCATACACCACCCCTGCTTTTTCTTGCCATTTAATTGTGTGAAACAGCTTTCTTTGAGGGCAATATGGTTTTAGATTACTCCCACTACTGAGTAATTGTGTTCTTTTGTATTGCTTTTATTTACTTTATTTATTGTTTCACATAGTTAGCCTAGAGTCAACATTGTACTAACTCTTAACTGCTTGCATGGTAGTGTTTTGTTTCCTTTTCCTTCTCTGTTCAGCCTTTTGGAACACCAAAAAACTAATTTTCCCAGCTCCCTGGAGTTTCCCAGCTCCCTGGAGCAGGTTTTGTGGTCCAGAGAGGAGGGAAGATTGACCTATCCCACTTCCACTGATGAAAGCTACCACACCAAGGGATATTGTTCTTTGAACAAAAAAAAAAAAACATTATGTCCAATGATTTTCAGAACAATAGTTACCATTATCTGGAAAAGACCTTCAGTATAACTCTTATCAAGGTGTCGTGCTTGAAGAGGGCTGAATGCTATAAGTACAATCAAAATGTCATGCATGCCAGCTTTGTCCTCTCAGTTACCTACTTTCCTGTGTTCAACAGGAAAGTCAGCAGGGGACTTGAATACAAGCAGAAGCCAGAACCTTGTTGCAGATCTCCCCATTCAATATGCATGGGGAATTCAGGAGTTAAGGGTACAAGGATGGAATGACTGAAGACAATAGGGGTGGTGTGTGGAGTCCTGTCCCTCATATATAAGTTATGGTACCCTATTTCACCATAATTCCAGAATATGTCTAACATCTTCCACCTCACAAATGAAAGTAAAACAACATTAGTTTCATCATCATCTCTCCTAATAGCAAATATTTCACAATATTCAGTTAATTCTATGGCTAGAGGGGAGACAAGAAATTGCTGAAGTTGTAAGAAAGTGAACAACAAATCCCAGCTTTAATTACACAACAAGGAATACATTAGCATCAACCATCTATACAGTAGGAGCACAAAGCCCAGTTCCTGCTGAGCATGAAAAATGCACATAGAATCTAGTGCTCTAGGTGTCTGGTTTTTCATCCTTCTCAAGTATCAGTTTCTTTCCTACTGCCAAAGGATAAGTTTCAAGACAAAGGATGTAGGGGAAAGTGAGTTAGAAAAGATTTAAACAAGTTGCAGATTGCCAGGTGGGCTTGCCTACAGGAATTCTCCTGTTTGTACAAATTCTCACACATAGAATACTAGCACATGAGAAACAAACATAGGATAGGCTACAAATATTTTCTGTGATGATTTGTTAATTTTAAAAATGTGGCATATTATTTTATATAGAGCAGAACAGTAAAAAAAAAAAAGAGTCAGTCACTTGCTAGCAGTCTCTGGGGAGATCTTAAATAAGTAGAAATTACAGTTGACATCTCATGACCATATCCTCCAATTGTCCTGCAACATGGTACTCCTTCTGAAAGAGTTGTACATTAGTAGACTGTTTGTGAGTTTCCAAGAGGGTTACTTATTTGCAAGGGTTTAGGCTATTTAGGTTATAACCTACCATTTAGGTTATTGCTTTTATTGTGCTTTTAAATCTGTAGTGCTTGAAGATTTCAAGATTTATACCCTTACTGTGAAATTTTACCATTATAAGCCATTCTTCCCATGGTATGAAGGCTGTGGTAGAAGGGAAGTTTAAACTTAAATAGCAACATAAAATGCATTCAGAGCAATAAGTAAGCCCACTCATAAAAGGGAATGCTCATGCAGAAGAAAGTGCTACTGGAAATACTTGGATTCAGGCCCTCTGTTAATGGTGAAGGCTTTAGATAATGTTGGAACCGATTTTGTAGGAGTTCAGTTTGCTAGACCACAGCTCACTGCAGTTCTAAGTAATATATAGGAGCAAATTAATATTAATTTCCTTATGGAAACCAGTAAAGTATTACCATGACATCTAATATTGATAGTGTTGTGATCAAGAAAGGAATCCAAAACACTACTGTGCAATTACCATGATACAGTCTCAATGTATAGGACTCAGCACAGCAAAAGCTGGTATTGAAGCACCATGTGGCTCAAATTCTGAATTTTATTTGCCAATTGGTTGAGCTACATGCTCGCTTCATTGAGCATGACAACCTAGTTTTAAGTGTCATTTAATTTTCATTTTGAAATATAATTACAAAGTGTTCACTGTAAGATATCACTCGTCTGCAAATGTGTCAAGATTAATTTGTGCTAGCTTATTCACAAGTGTCAATAGTTAATTACTGTGTCATCTCTGGATGGCTAAATGACATTCTAACTTATGATTTTTTACAGTATTCCTTTATGTTATTTTCCATTAGGGACAAGTCCATATTCCTTACATGTGGGCAAATATTCAAGCACATAAAATACCAGACGTCACAACTCATTAAAATCAACAGAGCATACATTGCTGTATATACCCTATAAAACACATTTAACTGAAAAGATAATTCTAGTTTAATGTCAGTTTCCTAAAAAATACACATTAATTTGAAACTAATGCTAAGAAACTAATGAAATCTTTTGTTGTTTAAGGCTTTTTGCTAGGTAAGAGTATTGTTGATCTTCTAGTTCCTACTATATGCACATTCTGGTTTATTTGGCTTTGAACTTCTAATGGACAAAGGGATAGAATTAACAAATCATTTTCACAAATTTCATTAAGAGCTTGTTAAACTTCTGCTATGAACTAGCAAGAAAGCAAGCTTCACAATTAACCATTTCTAGGGAAGTTGGAATCAATGGGCACAATCCACCAGAGGTGGTTTTGACACAAATAAAATTGAAATAAATTACAGTTTGTAGGTCCACTGCCTAATTTCACTGAGTTCTTAGGAAAGGGGAGAATTAAACATTAAATAAATCAACACATTGACCTACCCTTATTTATTTTTGTTTCTAGGATAGATTAACCTCATAATGTGTCTTTGTGTATAAGCAATTATAGAATTATAGAATACCTAGGATCAAACATTGATAGAAAGGGGAACTGCAGCCAGGAAATCAAAGATTAAGAATGGGGAGAGTGGCTATGAAAGAATTAGAAAGGATTCCAAAATGCTAAGATATATAACTCAGCACAAATCATACAAGTCGTCACATTTCCTATGTATGGATGTGAGAGTTGGACAGTTAAGAAAGAAGATAGGAAGAAAATTGATGCAATTGAGATGTGGTGTTGAAGAAGAGTGCTGAGGATTCCATGGACAGCCAAAAGGAGCAACAAATGGGTAACGTAACTGAGGCTGTCATACTTTGGACACATCATGAGAAGAAAGGACTCATTGGAAAAGACATTAATGCAGGAAACATGGAGGGAAGTAGGAAGAGAGGAAGGCCGCATGTTAGATGGATGGACTATTAAGGAAGTCGCGGGTATGGGGTTGCAGGAATTAAGCAGAGCAGTGGAGGACAGAGGGTCTCCACTGCTCTGCTTAATTCCTGCAACCCCATACTCGTGACTTCCTTAATAGAGTCCATCCATCTAGCATGTAGCATGCAGATGTCTCATCCATAGGATCGCCATGAGCCAAGATCAACTTGAGGGCAGTTAACAACAACAAAACTATAGAATACAGGATTGTATTTTAACATTTTGGATAAAATAAAATAAAAACAAAAATTAAGTAGTGGTAGGCCTTTTCCAAATATTGTTATAAGCAGTTCATTCTTAACAAGGAATTTGAAGATATAAATTTGACAATATAACAATTTCTATATAAATCATGTATTAGCAATGTAATGTGAAGTTTAAGTAACAGATTACAGTGAATTCATACATTTTGGAAAGTATCCCTCTCTTGTTTGGAGTTAACAAATATCAGAACATTCAGACAGGGATGGGGATGATGGGGGAATTGGGCCTTATTTGGAATCTACCAGAGGCTGGGTGTAAAATACCTATTTTCACAGGTTGACATTTTGTTGCTCACCTGTTCTTGCTGTTGGCGGGCCAGGTCCATTTGCTGCCGTTGCTTTTCGATTTGTGATGCCGCCAGCTTTTTCTGCTCATCATGAGCAGCCAGAAGTTGCTCTCGTAAACTGATGAGCTGAGTGATCATGGTAGAGAGCTGTCGCTCTTTTTCTGCTAGGCTTTCTGGTGTACCTACAAAATGACAGAGGGAGATGCACAGTAAATAAGAAGTAGACCACAACAGACAAGCTGTGTGTGTGTGTGTGTGTGTGTGTGTGTGTGTGTGTGTGTGTGTAGCAGTTTTATATTTTACAAATGGCAGGTTGCATATTTATTTTATTTTTATGTATGTATATATAAACTCTGCTACTGTCTTTGCTGTGTTCTGAAATGGAAGGAATGCCCCTGTAAACTGTGAAACAGAAAACAGCCAATTTTCCCCTTTCTGACAAGAGTAAATAATTATGTTCTCTGTACTCAAATCCCTCTTTCCCTTCTATCCCAGTATAAAGACTCCTTAATAGATTACCACATTTACAAATAGATTAACATAATTTCCCTCCATTATACATTTTTAAGCAAACAAATATAAGACAATCAAAAAAGAAAATCATGCTTAATAAGGAAAACAACTTAATTATTGGTGCCAATTTTCCAAAGGTCTCTAGTTTTCACATCAACTGAGGATGCCACAGAACATTACAAGATATATCTAATGTTTTGTTACTAAGAAACCATGACTAGGGGCCTTTGCAGACTGCTAGAAATAGTGCAAATTGAGTCCACTTTAAGAGTTAGGGTTAGGGTTAGGGAATCATGGGAACTGTATTTTATTGTGGCACCAGAGCTCTCTGACAGAGAAGGCTCAATGTCTCAAAAAAAATCCCATGATTCCCTAGCACTAACCCTAACCCTTAAAGTGGACTCAATTTGCACTATTTCTGGCAGTCTGCAAAGGCCCTAAATTGAACCTTGATTAGAAACAGTAAGTGTAAACAAATCTAAACCTTTGGCTATTGAAAGACAATTCTACCTGGAGTACGAAATGAAAGCTTCCTGTTTAACTTACAGTTCATTTAAACAGATCTGAAAACAGGAGAAAAAGCAGTCTTCTTTGAATGATGGATGTTTTTACATAGCTTCCTTGCTAAGTCTTATCACAGCAGGAAATCAAGCAACTGTGGTTGCTTCCACACTTCAGAAATAATTCAGTTTGATACCACTTTAACTGCCTTGGCTCAATGATATGGTATGCTGGTTCAGACACAATGACAGCTATGATGAACCATGGCTTCCTACATTGTTTTGTTTTGTTTTCATGTCAAAAGAAGGAGCAAAGTGGGAATATTGCAAGATACGAAAACAATACATTCGATCTTTCGTATCTGTGAGGGTTCCGCTCCAAATCCCCCCACAGATGCAAAAAAACCATGGGGCGCTGAGTCTCGTCATTGTCAGCAGCCATGTCCATACACAGCCATTAGGGGTAATGAGGCTTGCTATCCGCAGATGCTTAAATCCGCGGATGGCAAGCCACAGTTGGGGGTGGGTGGGCTGTATTATTTAAAGCATAATGTGCATGCAGAAAAATTCATAACATCTATTGAAGAAACAATACATGAGCAAGAATATTTCATTCTTTATTACTAAAGGCACAGTTATATATTACCAACTCCCAACTTGCTTGTTTATTTATTTAATTAAATATCATTTCCCCATCTTAAAACATAATGTCCCAGAGCACCACAGAGCTCAACTTAGCCAGACCAGGAAGCTTTGGGGAAGACTTTATCTATCTTGCATCACAGAAATAATACAGCTAAGAATGATGTAAACCATGCTGCCATGTAATAGAAATGTTAAGTAAAACTCCATGCTGGCTGAGATTACAAGAGTTTTTGTGCATTCTGTCTCTGTTTTGTTTTGTTTTTTAACATTTAGGAGTCATTGCAAAATTGCCTTTTATTTAGTCAATGATACAGTCACAGTTTGTTTTGTTTTGTTTTTAAAGGTGCTATATGTAAATAGTCTGTCAAGACAGAGAGGTGTGACCCTAAACCTTAAGAAAACTGCCAAAGCAAGAAAGCCTAGGGCAAGAGGCTTCAAAAATTGGCTCAATTTTATTGAGAGCAAACTTAAAAGAAAATGTAAGAAAATAAAAAATATAAAGAAATAGATTAAAAATGGAGCCAATTAGTTAAGCAAGCATGAATTCAAGGTTCTAAGTGCAGAACCCAAATATAAGGTAAAATAATTTTCCAGCCAGTCATTAAAAATGCTGAATATAACCAATATGTGCTAGGCTCATATACTATACATCCCACCCATAAACAAAGTAAAGGGAGATGTTTTACATGTAAAATACATATAAAGTAAGTATATAACAGCTCCAAAAGTACAAAAGGGAGGGATAATAGTACAAGGCTAAGATACTATACATCCCAACCCATAAACAAAGTGAAGAGAGATGTTTTA
>CM034701.1:109805034-109824506 GCA_020142125.1 Phrynosoma platyrhinos
AAATGCAATAATTGGTTCTCCGTCCTTTTTTATTTAAGATTTATAAAATGAGTGAAACAATACTAAAGCTACCACAGTATATCTAAATAATGAATTAATTGCTCTAGGGATTTTTACTTCAATGAACATAATAACATTATTACAAACATTATCACCTTCTTTTAGTCCCACAGTTTAAAAAATCCTCCCTTTTCAATACATTGTCATACACAAGTGAGATAGTCACCTAGTTCTTTGAAAAGAATATGAAAGCTAACCATTTCATTCTTCACTTAAAATGAGTTAGAACTTTGATTCTTAATTCTTAAGGGATAAGTTGATTATGTAAATAAATTGACTGAACAGATTTGGCCACTGACATGATAAAAAGAATTAAAAGCAGATAAGTAAAGTTGCAGAGTATCATTTACTGAAGTAACAGGATCAAGAAAGCAAACACTTTTTGAGAATTACGTATTTAAATAATATTTAAACTATTTAAATAAAATGAAATCATTTGCATGAAGCTTAGCTATATATTTATGTATGGAAAGTTAAACACAATGCCAGACATAAAAGGACAGCTATTTGATCTTAGTTTCCCAAAGAGAGAACTTGGTTAAACCATTCTGTCTAATACCATGGGCTGCAACAAACGTCAGATACACTGTGATGTTTCTACTTCACAGGCTGTGGCAATCCATTTAGCATTTACCTTGTTTGATTAGGTCACTTTTTAAATGCCAGAAACAGGGCAACAAAGGCAACAAAAATGAACAGTGAGGGATTTTTAAAAAAGCAGAAGAAAGTAACAATTGAATGGAAGGGTTTCTGAGATAAAAGTCACTTTGTGCTGTTTGTCCATCTGTAGAGTCTCCTTCTCCCATACACAAGCATCTAATTTGAGTTTTTAACTCTAACAGCAGTTTAAAAAGCTTTCTACTCTGAAGAACCCCCAAGGACATCATAAAGATAAAGGATTTCATTGCAGAACCACCACAAAGACTTCTATTATCTTATCAGTCTTTAGTTACCACAGCTGAAGCAATATGACCAAGTTCTGAATGACTTTTTCTGTTTTTCATTTTAAAAGAGAGAAAGTGAAAAGAAGAGGATACTGCTATTACTTTATTCCATGATCAGTTAGTAATTGTTGATGCTCCCATATGCTACTGTCCAGTCCTTAGTCAATAAAGTGTTCTAAATGATGCAATTGTGTCTTGTAGCATCCACTGCAAACACACAGCATGTAGGGTGACTCATTTAGTGAATGCACCAACACCATCTAAATGGAAGAAATCTCCGAACCTGAGTCCAAAAATCCTTTGCAGTGTGTGTGGTGTTTTTTTTTGGGGGGGGGCACTTTCAAAGGGCTACAAGAAAGATTTTGTTCATGCTCATAAGTGATCTAAAGATCACTTTTCAACATCACTTTTTTGTAGAATTAGCAACCTAAAAATATGTTTGGTTAAAGAAAAGAAAATAGCCATCTTTAGACATTTATTCTGGTAAAATGGGCATACATGGAGGAAAGGATGTTCATCAATGTGATGGGCTCCATCTCTACCTATGGATGATGTTGATGATATATTTATAATATGCTTGAAATGTTCTCTAAAACATTGTTATTAATATGAACATAACAATGAAACTTGAGGTCAAACCTAGCACCACGGTGCCACTCCCCATTCTGTACATTCATCTACTTAATGTCATTTCATTTATGAAAACTGGGACACCTTTGACCAACCAACATCAGAATGTCTTCAAGATAAGGAAGAACACGTAAGCTAGGAAAGGCTGCAGCAGTTTGTTTTCACCTAATCCTATTAAGAAGGGCAACATTCCACTCCTCCTCAATTCTTTCCCCTGCTAATTTAACAAAGTATAAACTACTTTTTCACTTTGGACTAAATTTTCTGCAACTGAAGTAAACCAAGTACAGAGGTGGCAAGTAAGAAGAAGAGAGGGAAGCTGGAATATTTAAAACAACTGAAAAAGTGGGATAACAGATTATTAATCAGAATAGTTGGACTTTATGAGGCAGGTTACTGAATTAAATAATTAATGCAGGCTACACATGATCATAGCACGTCACCTAGCTCCTAAACAGCTTATGTGTTAGCAATGGACTGTTTTATATACTTGAGCAACTGGAAGCATCATCCTGAGAAAGTATTCTGGATCAACCACCATGGTGCTTCCAGTACTTCTCTTTCCTAGATAAGAAGTGAACTCATGTAGAACTACCACAATGAAGAAATGTGACAGCGATAGTCCCATCATCATGATAAAGACCTTCACCTGACTGACAGGGAATGAGCCAGCACAAAACTTGGGAAGCTGACACATTTTGAAGCCAACCAGCTATTACAGGCCTAGGCTACAGTTGGCTGATAACAAAATAACAAAAACCAGTGCTTGTAGCTGTAGTACTACACCTGTAGGGTTTTCATTTCCTTTTCACAGAATGATTGTTTCCATAAAACTACTAACAACGTTTTTGTAGTTATGTAGCCTTCAAGTTGTTTCTGACTTGTAGTGACCCACATCATGGGGTTTTCTTGGCAACACTTGTTCAGAAGGTCTTTGCCTTTGCCTTTGCCTGGAGACTGAAGTTGTGTGACTTACACAAGATCATCCAGTGGGTTTCCATGGCCCAGCAGGGATATCATCCCTGGCCTGAAGAGTTGTAGTCTAATGCTCAAAACACTACATCATACAACTTAAATAATAGTGGTCTCAGAATTTTTAGACATCAACTCTTGCATTATTATAAAGGAAAAACCTGATTATTTACCTGCTTTCCATTCAGTTTTGGCTCCCATATTTAACTGAATTCACATAATCAAATATTAACTCCTCCTTAACTGTGGCACTATGTTGAGCTGAGCAAGTTTGTGAAAGAAGCACATAATGGAAATGTTCACTTTGAATGGAAGAAATTGCACAGAAAATCATATACTAGCCAATAACTGTCATATTAAAACTAAGTAGTTATAGTCTGATCAAGATCCAGCACACACAAATATTGCTCTTTCAACCAAGAAAGCCAGCCTAACCACACTATCTCAGAAAAACACACACTTCCCTATATTCTGGTGCATCCTAAATTACATGGTGAGCCTACACATGTACTATAGCTTCCCACTTCAGATCTTCCCATCCACAACAACATGAAGACACGTGGTTGTAATTATGTGAGGGAAGAAAGCCTAAAATGGTCTTGGGAAAGGTTCCTTCCAAAAACCCACAGAGCTGTCTTCTATTGAATCTGTGACAGATTGAACAAATATATGTCTAAGTGAAGTAGCTTCCTATATTCAGTGTTTATAAATTTTGTATTATGTTTATTAACTGGACAGTTACTTAGGTTACTGAACTGAAATCTCTTTTAATAGGCTATTAAAGCATTTTATTGTTACAATTTTTTCATATTGTTCAGTTGCCATCTGTATTATTATAAATCACTGGAAGCCTATACATCCATTGCGTAGTACATAGCATTGTAACAACATTGCTGTGTAGTGAATTCCACAGTGATCCCCCACACCAGCCTCATTTACTGGTAAATAGACACTGGCATCGATAGGGGTCTGTTCCCCTGTCAATCGAGAAGTAGCTGCCTAACATTCACACCCCCTCCTGTAAGTGATCTACGGCATGACAGGCAGAAAAAGGACCCCTGCCACAAGTCCCCCTCCTGCCAAAAACTGCTTGCGTGATGGGGGGACCTCAGGCGCTGCTTCTCACTTGACAGAAGAACAGTGGTTGCTTACCATTAAGTGGGGTTTAGGGGACTTTCACAGTTCCACATAGGAATTGTGAATATGTAGCAGCTACGAATTAATACCTATTGGTTACATATTTGCAATTGCCCCACAAGATTCTAGCCATTGCCTTTAAGATGTTGTCAGTCTTTCTGGATTTCCTGAAGGGATGAAAAATGGGGTACAAAATGAACACTGATTCAGTGAATACAGATACTGAAATAAAATGACATATTTAAGGGAAATCCCTGGATAATTTTTAGAGATTTGGATATGTTTCTAATACACATAATCCTTCTCAGCACACATCCCGAAGTGGTGATATTTTCCTTGGGAAAGAAGTATAGATTTGGTAGTGAGACTCTAATAACTCACATGCCTGTAACTAGACAGACCAGAGTTTCTGAATTAAAGACTAGTCTTGACATTTGGCAGAAGTATAATGATACTTAATACTTCACATTTGTACAGAGCTTTCAAGTGTTCCAAGTGCGTCATGAACATTTAGTTGTAATTCCCATAGCAACTATGTTAGGCAGCTATAGGAAACTTGTGCCCCCACCCTACCCCAGTGTTGATGGATTCTAGTTCTGACCAGCCTAAATGGTCCCACTAGCCAATGATCTGGGATGATGGGAGCTGAAGTCCAGCATCTGGAGCTTCACAGAGACACAGCAGAGTATGTGCGCTATTAATAATAAAGCTGTTCATTGTCCAAAGTGAAATATTGGTTTAGACAAAAATGGAATAAAATTATAGAAGCTAAAGATGCAATCTGCATCTCCACAAAGTCTATGGAGACTTCCCAATGACTTTAATGCAGCCAAGAGAACTGGCCTCTGGCTAGCTTGTTGTCATTTGACAATGGAACTCTAATGTCTATTCTTCTGCATGACTATGAACATCCATAGACCCTTTTGACTTGGATCTTATTTATGAACATTGAGATTTCAGGATAGATTCTGAAATTGCTCCATTTCTCTGATTGTTCTTTCACAGCTGAGTATAGCTGGATTTTTAAATGAAGTTTTTGTATTCCATTTCAACTTTTAAAATGATTTCTGGTTCCAAATGTCCCCTTCAAAGTAAATCTTTTTACAATGTATACCTGGTATAATTCAGACAACTTATTTGCCTTGCTCTTTTTCTTTCTTAGCCATTATCTACTCATCACATAGCAGCTGTTCTCTTTAGGCAAATGGCTGCCTAATAAAGTGTACATTTGTTCAGGCGGTCTACCATGGATTTACTGCTGGAAATGATTTGCTTAGTGCAACTATATGAAATAGAAAAAAGAAAAGAAATGCCACTCACAAGCTCTATTTGTTTAGAGCAGTAGTACTGAGTAGTCACACAGTCCTCTGTGTTTTAGCTGCAGCAGAGGCTGGGTAATCTGAATGTGCTACCTGGTATATTCATGGAACTAGATTTCTCAGAACTAGTGCCAGGAGAGACTTTGTTGCTGTGCTACCTGCTATGGAGGAAAGCAATCTACAAGTACCATGACCCTAGTTTCCCCTGCCTCAGTTCTTCCCTAAGCCACACATTTCAAAGAGAACTACACAGTTCCTTCTGTTTTGCTATTTTCAAGCTCCTTGTTATGCTGTGTGTTTCCACATTTACCCAGTTATTAGCCTAACTTCCCAGAAATGTCTGAATTATAAATGGGGGTACCATATGATGGTACTGCAAGATTTATATACTTTAAATATACATTTTAATTTTGGTGCTAATTACATGGCCATATTTCATGTCTTACAAATATAAACACATATATCAATGAAAAACTTATATTTGCCTCTGAAGATTTTTTAATTGCCTCTGGTTACAAGTAATGAAGGGGAAAAGTTGTTACTGCAAAGGAAAGATATTTGCATACCCTATCTATCATTAAAATGCTAAGGAGGAAACCTTCTATGATTTAGTGAAGGACACAATTTAGTCAAGATCCTTTCATCTGTGTGTGAAGAAAACAATATTTAACATGAGGCATAAGTACTTACATAGCATGACTCACTACACAGGCTATGGAAAATAGCATTGGTTTAATTTTCAGTAAGAAAAGCAATAGCTTTTCCTCTGATCCCGGAATCTCAGAAGGGCCACAGGATAAATGTCCATTCACATGGCTATTTCTTGGTTTATTTTCAACTTGTGATGACCTTTTCTGAACTGGAAGTTGAGATAGCAGAAGATCCATGTGTAACCAAGGGTTCTTAATATTAATATATGATATTATCCAAAATAACTTATCTTAAATATGTGAGGCACAACACATATGTGCCTTCTGTCCTTTTTCACCTACAAGAATCCCTGTGATCCAGCAACTTGTTTTAGATTTATAAACCAAATGAACATACTCCATAATAAAGGCAAAACAACTCTGTGTCAGGTCATCCACAATATTCATTCTTTATACAGAATGGCAGAGCATTAAACATTTTTTATTGTTAGATTACTATAACATGCCATATGGTGGATTGTCCTTAGAGACTGTCATGAACTTGCAGGTACTAGAGTAACTAAAGCCTTGAGCAGATGGGGTTTGGACCACCTTAGGCAGCCTCCTTGCAGCTTGTGTGTGGTTTGGGGGCATGCGTCATCTAAACACTATGCCCCCAACATGGCCCAATGGCAACCTTTTGGTCCATCTGTTTTCGGCATTTGATAGGGTTTCATTCTTATATTGTGCCTCTGTTCTTGCTCCAAGTCTGTTCTGGTTCCAAGGCCCTGTTTGATATGTGGAGTTAGGGCCCTTAAAGGCCTTCATAGCCTAGGCCCATGCTTCAAGGGGTATCTAATGCTGGAGTTATATGTAGTAACAATATTTAACTATTTTCTGTACAGAATTTCTTACACATACCCTAGCCATCTGAGGTGAGGCCAGTGGATATTGGGGAAACATTCTCTTTGTGCTACGTTCTCCCAAGAAATGTGTATAGCACCTTTTCCTAATCTTTTTAGCATCCAGGCAATTTTTTAAAAAGTTTTTCAACTATTGCTCCATATAGTAATCCTCACAGAAAGATGCTTTCCACTGTACTTCATTCATGGAGTTAAGAGTCAGAGTTTAGGCGTTGGTGCTTTAAAAAGTGATGTATTGTTTTCTCGTTTTGACTAATAAACAGCAGAACATTCACATGACCACTTTAATTCATTAGTCAATCCTGCACGAGTTTTATATTTAATAATAACAGAGCAGGAGAAGGAGGAAGAAGAAGGGAGGAGGAGGGGCTGTCATATATGAAGAAACCCTAAGCCACAGTCATCGTCACATTTAAAATATAGCCAAATGTTCCTAACAAGTGATATGCCATCTCAAAATCTGGAAAAAGAAATTATACAAAGAATTTTAGAAATGTGAAGTGTTTGACTGCCATGAAGAAATGCGCCCCAATCTAACCACAATCTCTCTGTTGTTTGAAGGTCATGTTTCAAGAGAAGAGACCAAGCTTCTTAACCATGAAGCAAAGATCTGCAAATCAAGATAAGCTAGCACATAAAAGAAGTGGCCTACATTTTCCGGGCCACAGTTCCACCCATGTTCCTACAACCTTCTGGTCTAATTATATTTTCAACCACAGGCATGAATATGCTTAGCCAGATGTCTCTAAGCAGCTGCTAACCAGTGAAGTTTAAGATTCTTTTTCTTAATGTCTTTCTTTCTCTAACTGATCAGAAATCAAGCCACTTAAATGAAGTCACAATGAAACAGATCTTGGTCTCCAACCACAATATCTTAGTGTGGTGTCTTGCTTACTACATTTTGGTTTATAGATATATCCAACTAAAATGAAACTTTTAACTGCAAAATATGAGTCACTGAAAAGCATGAATGTAGTTTACAATTTGGCTCTGCCTAAAATAGGCATTTTAGGGTCTTCTGCAATTCCTCTGGCCTCTTGTCAAAAGCATCTCCCAAAACCAAACAGGGACCACACTGAAAAGTAGAATGTAAGACAGAGACTTCCAATCCTTTTTTTTTAAGTGTAAAATTTATGTAAACAGACTCAAACATTTCTATCAGATCAGTCTTAAGGGGAGGCTGTCCTTAATTTGGTGATGTGTCAAATGCTTTGCATGTAAAAGATCCCACAATAAATCTCCAGTCCCCTTTTAAAAGGATCTTGGGCCAAACTTCAGAAAGTTACTTTTTTGGACTATAACTCTCACAATCTCCCTGAAGCTGGGACAGATGAATCTTAGGGCCTGTATAGACTGCCAAAAATAATGCAGCTTGAGACTACTTTAACTGTCCTGGCTCAGTGCTAAGGAATCATGGGACCTGTAGTTTATTATGGCACCAGTGCTCTCTGACAGAGAAGGCTCAATGTCTCAGAAAAAAACTACAATTCCTATGATTCCTTAGCACTTAGCCAGGACAGTTAAAGTGGCCTCAAGCTGCATTATTTCTGGCAGTCTGTACAGGCCCTTAGACTTCCATAACTGTCAGTTTTAAATGTTTTAATTCATTAGCCTATCCCAACCTGTCGTTCCATCATCAACATATTATTATTTTCCACTCAAAACTCACACAAAAATGCAATTTGCACACATTTTGTACACGCTTCATCTTAAAATACAGTTCTACATCTTTTCATAGACAATTTATCATAAAATACACATTTTTGTGTAAATGTTTGGACTTGAAAAAGAGTTTTTAGAATTTTATAATGCAATGGGACCTGCACTGCAAAATTCATAGAAGTATCTGGTCTCAATAACCCAGAAAATGTATATCTTGACTATTTGCTTTAAAATGCAAGCTAAGCAAAATCCTCAAACATCCCTAATCTCAGGTACTGTAACTTGGAGAGCTTTTGCATCCACCGAGGACAGAACTTAGATAGATGTTCAACAGAGTAGTGTAATACATAGCAGCTTCATACCTGCTTTCAAACACCAAGGTCAAAGGAAAGTCAGGGAATCATGTGGCCTGTAAATAGTATTTTATCTGCAATCAGCATCAAATAAAGTGTACTCCTACTGCAGTCACTTATATTAAACAGATCAGATATTTTAAGTGGAAACATGGTAATATTCTGTAACACTATTACACTGGAATGGACATTATGGTACAGATGAGATACCGGATTTTATAAAGTTGTTACAATGGTACAAAATTGAACAATGTTATTTCTCTCACATTTTACAATTTCTCTTTCTCCTGCTTGGGAAATTGGTGAGGAAATGTCCCACAGTCATCAATTTAATCTATTTCCCTTCACTTTTAGTCTCATGTAATTGCCTTCTCTCCCCTGCTTCTCAAAAAGAAATGAAATGGTGCAAATGAGTCTACCACATTGCACATTTTCCTAAGTTAGAAAAGATGGGCAGAAATAAACAAACAATTCTTTTATAATTTCAGCATAATTTGTGAAAAAATATTAAAACACTCCACTGATCTCTAGGCACTTACCATCCTGCTAAGTATCAAACTAGAAACAATTCTGGATTTGCACAGAACTGCAAAATCTGAGTTGAAATCTGGTTGAAACTGCCCCTCTGTGTCTCCAGGAGGCCTTGATGTTCATTTTACTCTGAAAATGCAGTATTTTGTGCAATGTAATCTGGGAGTCTGTCTTTTGGGGGAGTAGTGGTGCAGCTGTGGTATGACTTTGGGCTGACATCCTTATCTATTCCCACCCATAACCTCTGTGAGAGCAAAAAGTGAGAGTAGCAGTGATCTGATTATGATGCAACCTATGATGCATCCTATGCAACCACTGTTCACCTTAGCATTCTATTTTCTATCTTCACTATTGCCTTTTCACATTTTCACTACTGCACATGGTTTCTTTTTTAAAAAAAACTCTTATTTTTTTGAAATCACATTTTTGATGAAAAAGCCAAATCCCTCTAAAAGAAGCTTTTCAGCCAACACCCCAAGAAATCACAATGGCAAATGCCCAAATAACAAGAGACCATTTCATGCTCAAATTTGCCTTAATGCAATTACAAGAAAGAGTCTTTAAAAATGAGTAAACAAGATAGGTGCACACTCACATAGACTACAATTAAGACACAGTGTCAGAGATCCAAAAAAAATTGGAACAAAATATTCTCATTCTGCTCATCCCTACATTCCTCGGTCAAGTCCAAATAAAGACATCCACATCTCCCATCAGTATGGTTGGTGCAATATCTTCTGCAATATCTCATGGTGTCACTTCCTCTTGAGTTCCTTCCATACTACACCATACAGGATCCTTAGTAGAGTTTTTTGTACTAATGTTACTCATCAATCGTAATTCTCATATATCTCTGAATGTAATAGCAATAGTTGTGATAAAATTAAAATTATATCCTTAAATTACAATGTGATGTTTTAAAAGAACTTTTTAAAATAATATCTTTAAAAATTGACATTTAATTTTTAATTTTAAAATTTCATTTTAAAAAATCCTAAGGCCTCTCCTTTCTTCTCCCATTGAGCTTTACCTCATTCACACCATCTCTTCCACTGAGCTCCAACAAAAGGATGGAGACAAATGTCACAGCCCATTTCTCCCCAAAGGCAGACATTTGGGAGCTGTGGTATCACCCTCCCTTAGGGTGTCACATAGTGCATCCTGTACTCCCTGCACCCTCTAGTGATACTCCCTTCTCTCTAAATATCAAAAGCAACATTATTTCATCTAAGCTTTGCCTCATTTTTTTTCAATCTGACATTCACCCACTACAGATATTATCCTGCGTGTTTTATGGTGGAACACTGAGCAGCGGCTCACTGCCAGGCTAAAAGAGAAAAAAATAATTCTCCTTCCTCAGCAGCCCATCAGATTATCTACTGCAACACAAGGACAATTTATCTTTTCCCTTCAAAGCCCACAAACTGAAGTTCCTGATAGGTACCTAATCCATCATACTTTCCATACAAACCTAACAGTTTTATATAGGTGACTAGGGCATCCACAGAAATAATGCAGTGTGACACCACTTTAACTGTCATGGCTATTTCCTATGGAATCCTGGGATTGGTAGTTTGTTGTGGCACCAGAACTCTCTAATAGAGACAGCTAAGTATCTCACAAAACTAGAAATCCCAGAATTCCATTGCATGGCACACTGGCAATTATAGTGATAAAGCAAACTGCATTATCTCTGTAGTGAGGATGCAGCCTTAGGAACATTCCAATCAATGGTACTATACCAGGAGAGGATGACTACATGGGGTAGGACTCAGGGACCAATTTGCACCTCTGCTTTCCCCAGCTGGACACACAACGTATCTCCAGTAACATGAAAGTGACATAATATCACTTGAATATGAATATGGTATCATTTTAGCCACTGTGAATCCCATTTTGGGAAAAAGGCAAGATGTAAATCCCTTAAAATAAATTTTCAGTCAAAAAAGAAATGTTTCCCTCTAGGTTGCAGTTCCTCATGCCTTTGTAGGTTTGGAAACTAGTGGGGATGCAGCTGGGTGGCTATGGGCCACCCTGGGATGTGGTGGATTGGGGCTGAGGTTGCCCCATGCCTTGGCCCCAATCCTCCCTTTCGCCACCTGGGAAAGGAGCGCTAAAACAGACACTGAGCCAGAAAGACATCGTCAGAACGGCCCTCGTGTAGAAGGGCGGGTGCTACAATGACGTCCTCAGGAAGGGATTGGGGCGCCCAGCGTCCGGCTGCCCCTCCCCTTCCTTGGCGTGAAGACCATGCAAAGCACTGTCTGCAAAGCCCCTAGAGCAGGCCAAAATCAAGCCATCTCCTATATTTTAAAACCATGCAGCATAGACTCTATAAGAGGCATGTTGTGGGGGTCCAGGAGCATCCTGGGAGCTTGGGCCCCTAAAAAACTGCTACATGTGGCTCACAGTCCATAATTTCCCCATTCCTGAACTATACCTATATGTCTGTAGAGCAGTGGTTTCAAACCTGTGCTCCAAGGAGTGCTTAGGGTTCCTTGTGCACTTCCCAGATGCTCTGTGGCCGCTCCAGGAAAATTACAATCTATCCCATCTCTTCCCTCCCCCCAACATAACACTACTCCTAAAACTATTAACTTGTAAGATATAGGGTAGGTTTCTTAGGCACTCCACCATAGAAACTGATTCCTAAAAAACAGCTCTGTGAGACAAAAAGGTTGGAAATCCCTGCTCTAGAGGAACAAGTACAAGCCTTATATTAAAGCAACTCTTCCTTCATTCAAAATGATGCCTCAGGCATATCACCAAATTGAAAACGTGGACCTATCCACAAATTCCTGTTTTATATCTGCCACAAGAGGGAATTAGCCAAATTAGCACTCATTCAGTGCTTCCTTTGATATTCTCAAGCTAAAAGTGAAAGCACCAAATAACAGAATTAAAATTATTTTCTAACATTTTACAACCTCAGTGAAAGTTCTTTCCTTCTTCCTTTCTTTTCTAAAACAGAGAAAGCTGGTCTTGTTACTTTGCTGGTTTTTATGCAAGAATGTGCAGGTAAATCTTAAGTAAAATGTAAATGTTCAAGTAAAATGTTCAAGTAAAATAAGCCTTAAAAATTGCACTAAAATATATTTGGAATATATATACACACATTCAAATATTACACTTCTATCCCACCTTGCTAATAGCTCTTGAGGTGGCTGACCACAAATAGACACCAAGACAGTGAAAACAATTTAAAACAGAACAATGATTTAGGCCATTTAAGAAGCCCAGTTGAACAGATGTGTCTTGACACATTTCCTAAAAGCACTGAGAGTGGGGGTGGTTCATAACTCCAAAGGGAGTGCACTCCACAATTTGGGAGCAACACATAAATGGCTTTCAAACCACAGAGGTTAGAACTGTGTGATCTTTTATTGTGGTACTGAAGACTCTAGGGGCATGTGTCAATCTACAGCTTTTCAAAGTTGTGTTAAAGGAGCATCTTTAGATACCATGGCATACTTTCAAAATAATGGAAATGTCAACTACTCTCATAATGTTAATATTATCCCTAATTAATATAAATTGCATCTAATTTCACCTCTACTTAAATATATTGCTGCCCAAAATAAGGACCCTAATTTTTATGAGTAATTACTATTACTGATGCATCAACACAATTATTTAAATTCAACATATGCAGCAGCAGAACCAAGCAATTACAATCTTTCTTTCTTTCTTTCTTTCTTTCTTTCTTTCTTTCTTTCTTTCTTTCTTTCTTTTTTCTTTTTGTTTCCTCTCTGCTCCATCCCTAATTTTTGTGGCTTGGAGTTCTTCCAGATTCTGTCTCTGTCTCTGTATGAGATCCCTTCTCTTTTTCCATTTGAAGTCCCTGATTGACAAACATGTAGAAATGTGAAAACAAACAGTTAACCTGCATGTAATCTATGCAAATAATTTGAATGTTGTACTTCAGGCTTATAATATATCAAGCATATATTATTAGTGTTAAGTACAAAGGCCTAAATCCAACTGTCATTTCTGACTAAAGTAGACTCATTGACTAAATAGAAACTGGTACTTCAACACTTAGGTAAGTTCCTTTGATTTAATGGGCTTACCGTCATGGCAACTAATGGTTAGACATAGCAGCCTAAGACCTGATGAAGGCTAAAGCAGGCCCAAAAATAATAATTTCCCTATGGCCATTGTGAGAATGAAAAATTGGATTAGATAGCCATTTGGTCAGATGTAACATGGCTCTTCTTATGTTACTCTTACATCTTTTTAAAACTATGTTGGACATGAGAGGCAGTAAAATATGGCTATGATCACTGCAGCCTGAGGGCTAAATTATCCTCTATATTATATACATGCTTTCTTTAACATGCCTTGTAATTTTCAGAGATGATATGTTAAAAATATAACATATTAAATGTACAGCATTCATGAGGGCTTTGATTGAGAGTAAGTGGAAGGAAGGTTTAACTCTTTCCCCAAATACAGTAGACCCTCGGTATCTGTGGACTTACCATCCACAGATCCCAGCAACCGCGGACAGCAAGCCCATGGGGGGGCAGCAGAGGAGGAAAAAGCAGAGAGAAAGAGGAAGAGAAGGCGGGAGGAGGAAGAGGAGCAGGGGAGGAAGAGAAGAGGAAGTGGGAAAGGGGGAGGAAGAGGCGGTGGGGGGAAGAAGAGGAAGAGGAGAAGGAGGGAGGAGGAGGGAAAGGAGGCAGCCTCTGCTGCCCATTGAAGTGAGAGTGGAGAAGCAGACTTTGGACAAGCAGAGTGTTAAAGCCCCATTGTCCCAAAGGTGGTGTGGTCACATGGCCATCCCACCACTGAGGACAATGAGACTTGAACATCCAGAGATTCTGGTATCCACATGGAGATCCAGAACAGATCTCCCATGGATACCAAGGGCCGACTGTATATTAATAGTAGTAGTAGTCTAATAAACAACAACAACAACAGGATGGAATAGTAATAATAATGGTGTGGAAGGGGTAGAATATTTAGGTGGGAGTCACTATGTTCTCCTGGACAGTTTCTACTCTTGGCTTCTCCCTTCCACTATATAATAAATTCCACTATATAACAAATTATCAGCACGTGTGGAGATAAAGGCAAAAAAGCTAAAGCAAAGATCAAGCTCAGACTTGCTAGAGAGGTTAAAAACAATAAAATGACCTTGTTTTGTTTTGTTGGTTATTGCCATAGTAAAAGGAAATGGTAGGGCCAGTGTGTGGAGAATATGGCAAAATACTAAAAGGGGACAGAGAAAAGGCAGAACTCAATATCTTCTTTAGCTTAGGGGGGATGCAGATGGTGAAAAGCGCCATCTTCAAGCCTAGGTAGGGGAAGGGCAGCCAGACACCAGGTGCCCCAACCACTTCCTGAGGACGTCATCAGAACACCCACGGTTGCACACGGCGGGCACTCTGATGACATCCTTCCAGCTCAGCATCCAGACACGCTGAGCTGGAAAGAGTGCAGAAGAGATGCCCAGCACCTCTTCCGGTGCCCCTTTTAGCTCCTCTGAAAAGACTGCTATTTTAGCACTCCTTTTCAGAGGTGCCATAAGGTTGGATCAGGGAAGAGGTGTGGGGCAGCCTCGGTCACAATCGGCGGCTTCTCGGAGAACAGTACTCAAGCCAGCAGAAATGGAGCCGATGATGAAGTAGGGGAAATCAGGCACAGAATAGGTAAAGAGGTAGCATAGGAATACCTGACTACTCTAAAGGAATTCAACTCTCCAGGGCAGATGAACCAGGGGACACAATCAGAATTCAAAATGAACAGATTAGAGAGAGGGGACTTAACTAACAAAACAAATTAAAACAGAGAGAAATGTAATACACTTAGGGAGAAAATGAAATGCACAGATATAGGATGGATGACACCGGGCTTGACAACAGTACATGTGAAAATGATGTAAGAATCTGGGCTGAACATGAGTCAGCATTGTGATGCAGCAGCTTAAAAACTCAGTTTTCAATCTATTCAAGAAGGACATTGATAAACTGAAACATGTCCAGAGGAGGGAGACCAAAATGCTGAAAAGTCTGGAAACCATGTCTTATGAGGGGCTGATACAGACAGCCCCTTTAGGGCAGCTCTCAGCCACCCCTGGGAGCGACGGATCGGGGCTGCAGCAACCACATGCCGCAGCCCTGATCCTTCTTTTTGCCAGCCCCAAAATTGCAGCAAAATGCTGCTCCTTTTGGGAGTGGCAAAAGGCAGCCCTTTCAGCTGCCGCCGTGGCTTTTTTGTGTTCTTTTGGCACAGTGTGTGCGCACACTGCACCAACAGGGCATCCTGATGCTATGTGCCATGCAGATGGGAGCATGGCATCAGGAGGGCATCGGGATGGAGTCACACCCCAACTCCACCCCTAGGCCAGCCCTTTGTGCCGGTCTGCATCAGCCCGAGGAGATACATTGGAAGCTGGGTAGCCTGGAAAAAAGAAGGTGAAGAGGTGACATACTAGCCATGTTTAAATATTTGAAAGAATGTCATAGTGAAGAGGGAACAAGCTTGTGTTCTGCTGTTCAAAAGACTAGGGAGCTTATCACACAGCTTTTTTTCGCAAGCTAGGCACAGGCTGAAACTATTTAAAAATGGATTTTATTGCACACCTCTGTGCCCAGGTTGGAGGCATCCTGTACCCAATTCAGAATTCTCCCACACTTTGCAAAGAACAGGAAAGTTCAGGCATGGAGGCGTGCAATAAAATCCGTTTTTAAATGGTTTTGGTCCGTGCCTGGCTTGGGAGAAAACACCATGCGATAATCTCCTAGGATACAGAGCAATGGGTTCAAACTCCAGGAAAAGAGATTCCATCTACATTTTAGAAATCATTTCCTGACAATAGGAGGTCTTCAACAGTGTAACACAGTGCTTCAGATTATAGTGTAGTCTCTTTCTTTGGAGGTTTTTAAACAAAGACTGGATAATCGTAGTGTATTTCTGCATGGCAGGGGATTGATCTGGATGACCCCTGTTGTCTCTTCCAACTCTATGATTCTATTATTATTATTATTATTTTATCCAACTGGTACCCCTTCATTCAGATACATTAAGTACAAATTTACAAACCTACTCCAATTTATCATCCAAGATAAAACTAGCTAATTTTCATTCCACTTGAAGCTGAACCAGCTTCCATAAAATAAAAGAAAAATGAAACTATAAACACACATTTCTCAAGGAAAAATAATAAATTATTTAGCTCTATTGAAACAAACTACAATAGAGAACAATCCTGACCTGATCTTATAGAAAAGCTACAGCTATATGCTGATTGTTGCTATTTTATGCCTTCAAGTTATTTCTGGCTTATGGAGATCTGCAAATAGTGTCACTAACCAATCCTTCAGAGTTAAGTTTCTCTAAACGAAATGCAAAGTCTCCACCTTAAATCTGAAATGCCCTTTATGAAATAACAGTGCTTTTAAACATTCCTCTGTAGCTTTTTGGCAACATTATCATAGCATTTTTATCATAAGTAAGGTCTATCATTGGACTTAACTTATTTTGAAATCATCCCTTTTCTTTATTATTATTGAGACCCATTGTTTTGTCAAGTCTGTGATTACTTGGGAAACAATCACTTTTGTGTGATTAGTTTTGAAACAAACCTCCCTGTTGCCTGAATAATTGAGTATATGTGTATGTTCATCTTGTCTTCAAAACGGCCCATATGGAAACTTACACATTAGAATGAAAGCTGTCATAAAGGCAAATATGACTTTTTGTTGGTTAGTTTGTAACAAATTCTGTAAATCTGTGTATGCAAATAAATATGTTCTTTTACTACCAGATCATCTAAATAAATGAAAAACCTTTCATTTACATTCATATCCAATTCTGTACATTCATCATGTTCGTTCATCTAAGGCTTTTTTTTCTCTAAATGATGAAGATACCATCAATATTATATCCTGGAATATCAATATGATACTCTAGTTGCTGGATGGTTATCTTTACAGCTCTTTGGAAGCATATACAACAGGGTAATGCTAGAACTGGCATTATATAAAGATCTATATTCTGTTTCTGAAATATAATCCATCAAATTGACTTGGTATGCATCAAGGGATCACTGAAGGAATGCTCAAGAAAATTTATTTTCAGTAAAAAGCATAATATTCAAGAAATAAGGAAGTTCCATAGCAAATTCTGGAATAGCAATTTTGTACCACCACTCATATGATAAGTATGACCATGTGGACTTTTTTCTGAAGTACAGTAACTGGTGTAATGGTCAACTATACTTATTTGGAAGAGTTTCAGAAGATTCCCACTCCCTGACCCAATGTGAATTGTACACATTTTGCAAGTGGGAGCAAATCTTGTGCTAAGCATGCAGTTCTTCACTGAGCATGTATATAAGTACACCAGAACCACATAATCCATCTACCACAAAAAAGAGGTATATGTTTCAAAAGGGTGGTCTAAAATGGTTGGGGCATGAGCTTTGACATTCCATGGGCTCTATAGTTAGTGGATGGGGGTGTATGTTGCAAATTTGTTCACTTGTCCCAATATGCAAAGGTGCACAGCTGTATTGGCAATGCTTCATTTTACTTAAACTTCCTATTGACTTCTCTTCTAGCTGGATGCATACTATCAAATCATTTTACATGATGCATCCATATTTTTGATATAGACTATAAAGCCTCCCCTGGTACAGCCTATTATTAGCAGCTTTTTAGTGGATCCCCCCCCACTCTTGTATAATGTAGGATAAATTATGTAAAACACACCAAACCAGTTATTCTGTGAGCTGTTGCTTGCTTGCTACAAACAATCAGTTTCTACAGAGTGGAGGAAAAACCTTAGCAGATAGATTGGAACTTCACATCTTTAAAAATTCCTGTGGAAATCAGGTGCATTTTAAGCATCCCATTTGATTATTTAATCAGGCAACTTGCATTTTGCCCTGGCTAATTTAGAAAGCTTATAATATTTTACTCATAAAATAATTGTGCACCTGTTGTGATCGAAACCTATTTAAACAAATCTTAATACCATTACAATTTATTCTACACATAAAAAAGCTAGCTGATCACCTAGTTCAATCTATAAGGCAACATTTTCATAACAGATGGCAAAATTATTTTTGTCTATATCTAAGCAAGAACTGTTACACACATTATTATGAGAAATTATTATAACAAATTAAAAATTGCTCATGTCAAGACCTAAATCAAATTAGAGAGTATCCAACATGACTTTCCACCAACATCTTCATGTGACATACAAAAAACAGGTCCAAAACCAGGACAAAGTTCATTCTACTGGTATACCAAGATAATTATTCTACAGTTTTGTTTCTTTCAGAATGCAAAAACAAATCATCAAAACTGCATTCAAAGAAGACAGAATAAAAGTACACCGGACTGAAAATGTAGCACTCACTTTCAGGTGGAGCATGAGTTTTCCCATTTCACACCAGCATGAAACTCCTGCCATCATGTAGCAGACTCATCCAATCAGCCATGCTACTACAATATCAGAAGATATTCCTGGCATCCTTCATGTAATATTTTTAATGGGTAGATATAATGGAAGCCAGTGTGTAGAGGTTTGAGCATTGGACTATAACTCTGGAGAGCAGGGTTCAAATCCCTGCTCAGCCAAGTAAACCCACTGGGTGACCCTAGGCAAATCATACTCTCTCAGCCTCAGAGGATGCCAATGGCAAACCCTCTCTGATGAAACTAACAAGAAAACCCTGTGATGGGGTTTTCTTAGGGTTGCCATTAGTCAGAAATTACTTGAAGGTACATAAGGCACTACAGATAGCAATCCTGACCATCCGTATCTGCAGTTTGGAGAAGAACTTTGTCAGAGTGTGCGGGGAGAACTATCCATCTTGCCAATCCAGTTCAGCTTTGCAACTAGAATGCTATTGCCAAAAGTGTTCTTGACAGTGGTGCCAAACATAACATCCTCAAAGGGGGCATTGGATGGATGGGCAGAGGCAGTCAGAGCCACTTCAGATCTGCTGGATCCAGAACTGCTCTATGAAAGTTTCAAACTGGGCTTCTCAGCTGTGCCAGTTTAAAGCCAATATTCCATTTTGCTGTTCCCCCTTCCCCCAACACATCTATCATCCAAGAGTTCTTTTCACATTCATTACTGTATCTAGCATATTAAGTTCTAATTGTTTTACATCACCATTTTCAACACTTTTTCGGGCTTATGTTCTCAACAGTTATTTATGTGTGGTGAATTGTTTGGGTTTTTTGTGGGGTTTTTTAATAGATTCCAGTGTATCATTGCAGCTACTTTATCACTGATTTGTTTTGTAGTCAACATGTGTGATCTTGCTGCATGAACTAATAATGTGATCAAC
>CM034701.1:109829400-109846908 GCA_020142125.1 Phrynosoma platyrhinos
TCTGGTAGTCAAGGTCTGGTGTCTCAGGCTAGGATTTTTACTGCTCCCTCCTGAATTTGTCCCTTTTCACTTGCAGCCCCTCATTCCTGGAACCTCCTTCCCCCACAAGCCTGGGGCATCACTTCTTTAACCAGCTTCAACGCTGAGTTAAAGATTATACTGTTCAGAGAAGCACTCACAGGCATTGCATGATGATTGTTTGATGTTTTTATTTTGTTTCCTTCTTTGTATTAATATGTATTATTTTATTATTTTGTAGAATGTACGCCATTGGCAGGCTTTCTTTATCTTTTTTATCTGTTTTATGGACTGTATGTACAGCGCTGTGTAAATCTACAGCACTATATAAATAAAGCATAATAATAATAATAATAATAATTGATTAATTACTTTTAAACGAACAGAGACCCTCTCCTGCCCGGGCTGTTCGCTGTCCGGGTGGAGGCTGAAACCAAAGTTGAAATAAAAAGCCTCAATTAGAGTCTTTCTTGCTGTATGCACAGATACACATACTGAAGGAGCCTCCAAGTGTTACCCTCAACTTATCCATGGGTCATGGCAAAATCCATAATTTTGGCCTCAAACTTGCCCTTGACTTATACATGAGATCAACTTATAGTCAAGTATATACAGTAAATAAGACAAAATTAAGGGCTTAGCTTTCCACTGATTTCAATGGAAGAGAGTTTTTCCATTTCAATCAATGGGACTTTACTTAATTTTCAATGGTTCTAGCCTTTATTTGCACTTTTATACATTTTTGCACATGTATTTCTACCTTCAGTCTAAATAGAGACTTAAAACATACAGATATAAAATACAGTTATACCTTAGATTAGTACTATTTCATTCCTTATGGTCACTTTAATAAATTCATCATGAAAAATAATTTTATGCCTGAGGTATATTATTAATCAGGACCTGCTCGTAAGTTTAAAGGTTCCCCCCACCTTTACTTAGTATTTACATTGATTTCTCTAATTGGAACCAACTGATCTTTCCCCCCTGTATATTGATTTTCTAAACCCTAGCAGTTAACAATGATTCTAATATATCCTAACACTTTAGACCTTAATCATAAGAGTGAGGGGGTTTTGTTTGAGTTTTAATTAAGAAGACCTTCTGTTTCCAACCCTGAGCTGTGTTTTTAATTGCTCATATGTATATCATGTAGACTTCAAAAGAAGTAAAAGACGTTTATAACAGAGAGCACAAAGGGTAGCTTTGAAATGTCTACAACCATACAAAGTGGCATAATTAAAAACCTATGGGTGTCCCTATATATATATATATATATATATATATATATATACCGGTATATATAGTAGCCCACTGTATGTAATCATGACTTGTTAAAGGGGATTTTAGCACTACTGGAGAAATATATTAGTGCATCTCAGATAAACTGTAAAAAAAAACACACTAATATGGTAATCTCTCCAGCTTTTTCTTCACTGTATTCTGCAGTATTCTGTTATCAGGGATACCTCTGACAGCTAACCTACATTTTTCTCTTTCTGAATACTTAATACAACCATAGATGCAATTATCTGACTATTTGCTTTCCTCACAAAACATGAGAAGGCAATGGTTGTAGCTGCAACATAGTAAAACAACATTCATTGAATGGTCACCAATCCTATTCCAGAAAAGTATTGTAATTACAATATGTGCACAGCAGTTCCTTGTGATTCTGTTACCCAGCTACTGAAAGGAGAAACATCTATTTCTATCACAAGCCATCAGCATGAAATTTGATACAAATCAAGGAATACACTCACAGATTTTTTTATTGTGGGAATCTCTTACACAGCAGGTCATCTCTATAGAGCTTTAAAAGCCTACAAACCAGCACACACACACACCTGTTTGCTATTTTTATATCACTGGAATTATAAAGTGCACACAGAATAAAAGCTTAGGACTTGTTTTATTTCAAAAAGATATTTACTAATGTTAAGTCTCTCAAAGCAGGGGGGGGGGACTAGAGAACTTGTGGGCAAGTCACATTACTATACAATGCAAATGCATTTCTTCAGTGGGCAAGCTATGCACATCAATCAATGTCTCTCCCAAAATAGAGCATACTATACAAAGAAAGTCAGCATGTGACATTTAAGCCACAATGCCTATAAATATAGATTATGTCCCAGTAGTAAGCTTGTCCAGAAATGGAAGCCAGAACATTTCACCCATTGGATAGTAATCCAGAAGCTATCCATATATACTGTGGGTTCTACAAGACTTTTTCAATCACAATTCTTGGAGATAACAGACCTGCTCACATTATATATGTACTGGTGTTCTTTATTTGATCTTCAAGAACTCCAGACACTGGAAGAAATCACTGCAGGCTGTTTCAATGAGACAACAGCATGAAGCTTATAGTACTCTGCTAAGCAAGAGATTTATGCAGACATGTGAGACAGAAAAATGCAAACAAGCTATTGATGATGAGAAATGACACCATCCTTTCTAATATATGATGGGGTGTGTATCCATGCTGCAGAATTATATCTGTCTGACATCACTTTAACTGCTATGACTCTGTCCTACAGAATCATGGGATTTGTAGCTTAATGAAGTATTCAGACTAGTCTGTAAGAGAGCTCTGGTGTCTCACCAAACTCACCAAATCTTAGAATTGTATAGGATAGAGTCATGGCAGTTATAGTACTGTCAAACTGCTTTATTCTGGGATTTGTAGCTTTTTCAGGAACTAACACTCTTTGACAGAGAAGGCTAAAGACTTTGTAATACTATAAATTCTTGGATTCCATAGGATGGATCTACAGCACTTAATGCGGTGTCAAATGCATTATTTCAACAGTGTAGATGCACCCCTAGACACTAAGCCTCTCTTCATTCAGTCTAGGTTGAACAATGTTCTCCCTTTTTTTTGGAAAAGAAGACCAAGGCAAAACAGATGTTGAGCACTTCCATTTTCTCACTGTCCCCCATTAGCATTTCTCCATTTTCCCCCACTTATTGCACCTGCCACTTCCCTCTTCTTTCTCCTGCTTAAAACATAGCTGAAAGAAACTGTCGATTGCTTTTAACATCTGTAGAAGCTAGAGGTCATTCATTTTCTTTTTATCTTTTTGTGATTTCCCCTTCTTCCATTACTTATAAATGATCCTTTAAAATCATTCAAAAGTTTCTTCTGCATGTATCCTGGTTTCTTTAGGCACCCCCACACACACACACACACACTTTTCTTGCTTGTTGACAGTGTCTTCAATATATCATTTTTAAGAAACTTCCATCCATCATGAATTTCCTTCTTTTTTAGTATTTCTGACCATGCAAACTTAAACAGAAATTAAGTTTATTCAAATTATTTTCTTAAAATCCAGTTTGTGCAGCCTACTACACTCAGTTTTCCTTTTGTTCTGTATAATGAATCCCAGGAGAATGTGATCATTTTCACACCAAGTTTCCATTACTTCTAAATCCCACAACTTCTCGAACCAGTTTCTCTCTTGGTAAAAATCAAACCTAAGACAGTTGATCCCTCTGTTGCCTCTTCCATTTTTTGAAAAATCAATTTGTCAGCAATTATTTTGTAAAGCAAGTTAGGAATCTGTTAAACCTTACATTTCTTGGCATTTTAGCTTCCAATAAATATCAGCGTAGTTGATCCCTCTCATTACTGGTACAGCTGTATTTTTTTAATGTTAGGTAACTTGTCCTGGGAAAGTATCACCAAAGCCTTCAATTCGGCATGTAATTCTATAGCACAGTGATGCAACTATTGTTTCCATGCCATAAAAAATTTACCTGAACAATCTTAACCTGCCTTCCAAGCTCCACATCACTGACTTCCTAACATGTGTACACATATCTTAAATATAATGCCACTCCTACTTCCTACAATTTTGGGTTATTATTTTGAAGAGGTCATACTGCTTAACTACTACTCATTGCACTCATGAATACCATCCCACCAGTGATGCCTATTCTACAAATGTTGCCTTTCTGTGTTAAGAATCCAAGTTCATATTTTTTTTTGCTGCTGTTCTGTGCATGAATGAAGAGTGTAGAGACATTTATTGTTTGTTTTTTTACCCTGATTAATGGCATCATCCCAGTGCCCCAGTTTCCTCTGCATCATTGCCACTTTGAAATATTATCTTTTTCCACTACAGGATTTAACTTAAAGTTCTTAAAGTTCAAGGTGAAGCTTCTGTGACTCCTATCAAACATATTTCTACCAACTGCCATGAAGTACAAACTGTCCCTTGCTAAAAGTCCTTCTTTGCGGAATCACAGTCTGTGGTCCCAGCACCAAAATCTTTCCCAATGACACCATCAGCAGAACCAGCTGTTCACTTGTAAAAGTTCACTCTTGTTCATTTGTTGCATAACCTTGTGCAGCATGGACTGATGCAATAACAGCCTGTGCACCAAAGTCTATCAGCTTTCTACTTAGATCTAATAGTGACTTGTGACATGTTGAAGGCAGTATCATTTGATCCCATGTGGATCAGAAAGAATGTCACATTTTAGATCAGAAAGACAGCAAAACTATCAAAACACACTGTCATGTCCACATACATCTGCTTCTCTTCTCCTCAGTAAGAAGTTACCTACAACCAGTATTCCCCTCTTCCTCCTCTGGAAAGTGGTAAGAGTCCTTCCATCCACTAAAACAGCCAAGGTCACATCTGTGCTCTCTGAGGCATGTGACAGCTGTCTCTCTTCACATGGCTGGTAAAAAGAAGAAACTGATTACACGTATAGCCCCAAAGACACAGCATAGTTTCTGACAATTTCATAGAATCATAGAATCATAGAGTTGGAAAAGACCACAAGGGCCATCTAGTCCAACCCCCCTGCCATGCAGGAATTCTCAATCAAAGCATCCCCAACAGATGGCCATCCAGCCTCTGTTTAAAGACCTCCAAAGGAGACTCCACCACTCTCCGAGGGAGTGTGTTCCACTGTCAAACAGCTCTCACTGTCAGGAAATTCCTCCTAATATTAAGGTGAAATCTCTTTTCCTGCAGCTTGCATCCATTGTTCCATGTTCTAGTCTCTGAAGCTGCACAAAACAAGTTTACTCCATCCTCAATATGAAACCTCTTCAAATACTTAAAGAGGGCTATCATATCACCCCTTAGCCATCTCTTCTCCAGGCTAAACATACTTAAGCTCCCTAAGTCTTTCCTCATAATGCATGGTTTCCAGACTCTTCACCATTTTAGTCGCCCTCCTCTGGACACGCTTCAATTTGTTAACATCCTTTTGAATTGTGGTGCTCAGAACTGGACACAGTATTCCAAGTGAGGCCTGACCAAAGCAGAATAGAGCGTCACTAGTACTGCCCTTGATCTAGACACTATACTTCATTGATGCAGCCTAAAATTGCACTGGCCTTTTGACTCATGGGGGGGAAGCAGACTGGCGGCTCTGGGCCGCCGTGGGAAGGAGCGCCGCAGGACCGAGGCATCCCCATGCCTCGATCCTGCGGCTCTCCTTCCCCGTCCCTGAAAGGAGCACTAAAATAGCGCTCCTTCCACAAGTCAGTGAAAGTGTGCCTCAAAAGTGTGAGGCGCACTTTCACTGACTTATCCGCCACAGCGTGTCAGGACGCTGTGGCGGGAGGTTGCCCCCGGAGCGCCAGCCGTGCGGAGGGCCGGTGGCTCCGAGGGCAACCTCGGGAGAAGGGGCGCCGAGCGTGCGGCTGCCCTTTCTCTTCCCTGCCTCGAAGACAGCTTAATAAGCTGTCTGCCGAGGCCCATGTTCAACTTGTTGTCTACTAGGACTCCTAGATCCCTTCGCAGGTGTCCCCCATCCTATAGCTATGCATTTCATTTTTCCTCCCTAAGTGCAGTACCTTAAATTTCTCCATGTTGAAATTCATTTTGTTAGATTTGACACAGTTTTTTAATCTATTCAAGTCTTCTTGAATTTTAATCATCTCCTCTGGTGTATTAGCTACTCTTCCTAATTTGGTGCCATCTGCGAATTTGATAAGCATGCCTTCTATTCCTTCATCCAAGACATTGATAAAGATGTTGAATAGCACTGGGCCTAGGACAGAACCCTGTGGCATTTTGTTCCTGTGTGCTATATTCTTCCAAATGTTTGCCTCTTGGACTGTATAGTTTTCCTTATCCCTAGAAACATTTCACCTCTGTCACTCTTTCAAGAGAATCTGTTCTGCACCTCTACATTTTTCCCGATGAGTCAAAGGCATGTGCACATCAAGCTGTTGTATATTTTCATCCAATAGTGCAACCAGTTTGCACATGCTGCAGTTATAGCCTTCTACATAAAGGAAAACATATATAGATTTTGCAGGTCACTGTAGCAGCTCCCTCACCATCTATGACTCTTTATCTTCTGTAAAGTAGTGACACAACACCATTGTCTTCCTCTCAAATTCCCTTGCTAAATGTCCACACAGCAGACTCCTATTTACGATTCTTGTTCTCATGCTCCAGTTCTTGCAGAGACTGTGAGAATACCTATGTAGAGCCTACTGTCTACTTTCTCCATCCCCAACCAAATGAGTGTTTATCTTCCTCCCAGCAGGTCCTCCCCATTAGACTATAAAATCTCACATGCAAACAGGCTGGCCAGAGTTCACAAGCTAGTGTCTGCCTCATTCTGTGGTTCTTTTGCCATTGCTTAAATTAGGGCTGCCATATTTTGGAGTCAAAACCAGAGACAGGGAGGTGGGGAACCTTCTGATGTTATGGGATTGGTTCTTGTGATGTCACAAGGATAAGTGCATGAGATGAGAGATAGGTCAAGTAATTGTGGAAGCTGTCAATCTGGGCAAATAGACCCAGAATTTGTGTAAAATCTAGATAGCAAACTAACAGAATCATAAAGTTGGAAGAGACCACAAGGTCCAATCCAACCCCCTGCCATGCAGGAATTCTCAATCAAAGCATCCCCAACAGATGGCTATCCAGCCTCTGTTTAAAGACTTCCAAGGAAGGACACTCCACCACACTTTGAGGGAAAGTGTTCCACTTTTGAACAGCTCTCATTGTCAGGAAGTTCCTCCTAATGATGAGGTGGAATCTCATCGACCAGGTTTTTTGGATTTTGGGTTAGGAGGGTTAACTCTTATTGTTTAAATTTTTAAATTTTAAGTTTTAACATTTTAAATTGACTTCTTGTTTTAAATTGTTTCTATTTAATACTGTTTTAAGGGGGGGAGGGGGATTCGTTGTATTATATGTTAATGTATGGGGTGTTTTAAAATTGTAAGCCGCCCGGACTGGTTCGCCATTGGGCGGGGTAAAAATAAATTTTTTTATTATTATTATTATTATTATTATTTCCTATAGCTTGCATCCATTGTTCCGGGTCCTATTCTCTGGAGCAGCAGAAAACAATCTTATTCCATCCTCAATATGACATCCTTTAAAATATTTAACCAGGGCTATTATATCACCTAATAACCGTTTCTTCTCCAGGCTAAACATACCCAGCTAATATGGCATCCCATAACTTATAAAAAACCCACATCATTTTTGGTGCCTGAGTAGGCAGCAAAATAGGCCCAGCAGAAGCAGTAGTTGCCCCTCCATCCCTATCAGTCTTACATCTTGCACAACTTCCCTGCAGCATGCATCCTCTCTTTCTCCTGTACTCTCCCCTTGTTCCTGACCTTTTTGTGCATTGGCATTTCACCTCACATCCTTTCTGCAAAGTCAAAGAGTCCTAACATCCAAGTTATCTTATAGACAAACAGATCTCTAGTACTGAAAACATACCAATTCACTGAGACTTCAGCTGGTGTCATGAAACCTGGCATCTCTGGCTTATATTAATGTAAATCTTACTCAAAGCAATTTGGGTAGAGTTCACCAGGATTTAGCAGTTTATGAGTGCAACCTTTTAGGTACATATCCTGCCTAAAAGAAGAAAGCCACACAGACATTCAAACAAACAAGCTAGCAAACCACTGCCATTATTTTCATTGTAAAGGAGATATTTCTGGTAAATAGTTCTGTGAGCAGCATAGAATTAATCATGAACAAAGGCACTGCCTTTGAGAATAGGTGAAGCTATTTATTATTATTATTATTATTATTATTATTATTATTATTATTATTATTATTATTATTATTATTATGGCTATGATAAACAGACATGGAATCTAATTTCAGTAGTGATTGTGCCCATTTTAGATAAGATCTACATAAAGGAAAAAATAAATACATACTGCCTTATGTAAATTGTATCATCACTAATAATTTCTCTTCCATATTTTTTGGCAAATATGTGTGGAATCACAAAGATATTGATGCTGGCACACAAAAAAAGCATAAGTGTTTCTCTTTTTCATTTTTCTCCTTGGCACTCTTCCCATTACTGACATGTCAGTCTTGAAGGTGAAGGGCACTTTTTCAAAGAAAGAATATGCTTTTCAGCTATCCTGAAGAACAACGCCTTCCTTCTGATAATGTAAACAACTCCTCAGTAACAGTCAGTGCAAAGAGCAATCCTCCTCACAGAACCACACCTTTGTTTCTTACAATTAGAATTCTATCTAACCACCTAATTTGTTTTCTTTTTTATTTTATTCACAACCTTGTTCTTGCTCCGAACAATCTGCAGCTCTTTGGAGGGTGGCAGGATGATCACACAAAAGTAACTGGAAAATGAACAAACCCAACAATTCTCTAAGGTGTTTTCTTTTTTTAAAGAAAATCCTGTTCAAAGAGACAAAAATATTCAGGTAATAAGTCCCTAGGTTACTAATTGGTCCATGATACCTCATAAAACTGGGAAGTGGGAGGTATCCTATAGAAATGCCGAAATATCTCTTTGCTTTATTTTCATGCTCACTATAGGAGACAGCCAGGCAAGCTAGAGGAGGAAAACTGTTCCTGTGCAAAACAGACAAACCAGAAGACCAATTAAGACTGTAACCACACAACCCCACCTTGCAGAGTTTAGTGGTATCAAAATGGATTGGATCCACAAAATAAAATCAATTTTCTCACTCAAAGATTCATTTTAATCACTCAAAATAAAAAATCACAGTAGTATCTTTGACCATTTATTTCGTACACCAGAAGATTTGGGACTATTTAAAAAAAATTAAAAGCCTAACTTTCAAATTAAAATCTGGTGTCTAGATTACTGTACCTTTGATTTCTCCAAGGAGTTCGCTTGTGTTTAATCTTTCCATTTTCTCCTTCCAGTCTTTAGAAAGTAACTTTTCCATGCAAGATGAATCTATGTTTAAAAAGAGGAAAATAAAAACATTAATAAAGGGACTTTTAAGTTATGAAAATACAGTTGGCACTCCGTTTTTGAGGGGGATCCGTTCCAAACACACATTCCCATGTGAAAACAGAGATTCGGGAATATAGGCTTGAATGGGGTGTGCCCCCGCTGGTGTGCTCCATTGATTTTCATGGAGGTCACCCCTCCATGAATATGCAAATCCGTAGACTTTAAGTCTGCAAGAAAGGAGGGGCAACTGTAACAGGCAGAAGTGCTGTGTCTCTTGCACTGTTAATGTTAAATGGTTTAAATCAATTTTCTAGTTCCAGCCAGAGCAGACCCACTAAAACAATGAGATTTATACAACTTAGAGTAGTTCAGTGGGACCTCCTCTAGCCAATATCTACCACTGCTTTGCTTATGTTATGAACAGAAATCAATCCAGCATAAGCATGGTGCTCTAACTCTGCATTGTTGAGTTGGCAACAATTACCATTACCAAGTGTGGCTTAGTAGATGCATCAAAACACTTGGATTTGAGATAGAACCCTGTCTAATGCCAGTCTGGGTTTTTCCACAGCCTCAGTGACAACTAATGCAAGTCAATGTTCTGTATCTCATGTGAAGTGACATATCCAAATACCAGAGCCCATGACCCACATTCCCATGCAGTCATGAAGTCTGAGATGAATCCAGCTCCTTTTTAATCACACGTCTGTGCTGCACACAAATGCAATTTACAATGCAAAGTTCTGAGAACAAGTTGAATGTAAAAGACTTTGGATATTGAACCTATTGTTAACAAATTCTACAATCTAGCATAGGTAATAAAATTTTATAATGAGATTATAACCAACAGGCATAATCCTTGTTCATCTTCCGAAATAGACAATTATACTTGCAGCTCTTTCACTCCAGTCAATTCTGTATGCCATCATGGATTCACACCGGGTGTATCTATTTTGTTATCTGGGCAAAGATCTTCTTTGCATACTGGGGAGTGATCAAGTACAACCCTCTACCACAACCATTAATACAAAGGTCTGCTTTTTCTCCTTAAAAGAAGACAATCTACATGCAAAATAAATAAATAAATACAATGCCTGAGACACATTTCATCTTATTTTGAAGATGGTCATGGTAATGGTGATAAATGCAAGTGTCTGCATCCTTAAGATTAGTATGATGGAGGCAGGCATACCACCCCATATCTTCCAAAAATAGAATATATAGATCAAATCTGCCCCTTTCCTGACTTATCACACAGTTGTCCAGTGCTTTATAAACAAATTTCTCTTAAGCCCATTCACTTCATCTTTTGGAAAAGGAAAGCGGGATGAGAAAGCCATTTCATTTCCCTTGGCCTGTATGCTCCTCTTCAGTTAAAGATATGAAAAAGTTCAACAGAACATGAGAACATTGTTTGTCTGACAAAGGCTTTATTTGGATGTAGCATTAAACCAGGAGTGAGTCAAGTGCAGCCCTGCAGATGTTATTGAACTGCAATCCCCCACTGCCTTAACCAGCAGGGCCAATGAAGATGGATGCTAAGAGCTGTAGTCCAAAAATATCTTTGCGCACCCCTACAGTATAATCACCATTACTTGAATGAGCCACAAGAACATTTGCTTGCTTCCCTTCCTTATTCTTCATCTGAGACAGCCATGAAGTTTGAAAGTTTATCTTTCCATTTTAATTAACCACAGTTTGTTGTGACAGCAATATCTCACCACCACAGTGTGGTTAATCTTAATAATCATTTGTTGAAGCAAGTCAGCTACAGATTTTAGTTTTAAGTAACCATAGTTAGGTTTAAATGTGCTTTATGCTTCAGAAGGTTTAAACACACTTTATGCTTAACTACAGTTAGAACAAAATAGAAACAAAATCTTCTGATTTCATTGTGAAATTAATTATAGCTCTTATAATACTGAACCATCATGGAGCATTATATCCAATTATAGTTAGCCAACATAGTAAAGCTCCCCGCTGTAACTCTCTGTAGATTTTAGCATGTTGCCATTTTGTCAGAAGAAAACCTTCAAGAAAGGTATCTCTGGAAAGCTTGTATTTCCAACACTACCACCCTCCAAGCAATATTTTAGTAGAAAAGCCAATTTACTAATTGCATCCATTCAAAGAGAGAGAGAAAGATAGTGAGAGAAATTTAAGAGTCCTAAGATAAAGAGAAATCATTAAAATACTTGTTACACAATAAAGCAAATACTTTAATTTTAACAATTACAAGCCTTTATCACTTATATGAGTTTTTGTCTAGATAATAGAAGAATCAACAAATAACCACCAATTATCAATATAATGTTATAATTTCCCAGTTTCTCTGATGTCATCAATTTAAAAAGATGTCTTCCTTGTGCCCTGCCAAAATTTCAAGCCCCCTTGTCCCTACAAAAATGAAGAATAGTAGCTTTATATTGATAGTTCCTGAAAATTACAATGAAAATATTTTAACTAGGATACTTTCTCTAAATTTATGAACAAAGGTCATGAAAACATTTAAAAATTTGCAGAAGCAAGGATCACCACTGACAAACAAAGCACTTTTTATGTTATCAATTTTGTAAGACATTTCCATAAAAAGATAACCATCCCTTAATTCAATGGATTAAAAATGCAGAAAAAGCAAGAGACAAAGGAAGAGACAGCGGGAGCAAAAGCTATAGCAATAGCAACTTCATTTATGTGCCACTTCATACTGCAAAGAGCCATTTCTAAGCAGTTTACAACTGTAAGTTAATTACCCCCATCAAATTGGATACTCATTTTAGTGACCTCAGAAGGATGCTAGGCTGAGTTGACCCTGAGCCTCTGGCTGGGATTGAACTCACAACCTTGTGGTTTGTGAGTAAGTGGCTGCAGTACCAGCATTTAACTGCTGCACCATCAGGGAATCTATCCAGGGAGGGAATATATCCTGACAGTTTTTAAAAGATTACATTATGGGTTTTCTTCCTTTAAAAAAAAACAGCTGTAACTCCCTGTTTTTGGGTGGATAATACCCAAAAACAATCTTATTGTGATACTGTTCTAGATGACCTGTAGCAAGTGAAGCACAGTTTACTGCTCTGTTGGCAGGCAAGATCCAAAACTCTGGAAAACTATAATGTTGAAAAATAATATAAAAACATCACAGCACCTACTTAAGGTGACATCAGTATGAATACAAGGCATGATCCAATGATGTATTTTCAATATCTGGTTTCTTAAAACACAGAACTGGTCTAAACTAACTCTAGGCGTTTACTAAATAAGACAACAATAAATCCCAGGTTGTTATGCTTGCTTAACAAAGATGTGTGTGTGTTGTGTGTGCTTTAAAGTATTTTATGATTTATGGCAACCTTATCACGAGGTTTTCTTGGCAAGATTTATTCCAAGGAGGTTTGCCATTGTCATCCTCTGAGGCTGAGAGCATGTGACTTGCCCATGGTCACCCAGTGGGTTTCATGGCTGAGCTGGGAATCGAACCTTGGTCTGAAGAGTTGCAATCCAACATTCAAACCACTACGCCACATCAGTGGCATCACTAGGGTTGGTATCCCTTGGTGCAGGAACTCATGGTGTCACCCCCCATTGACCTCCTCCCATACCATGCCATACAGAATCCTTAGTGATGTTTTTTGTACTAACATTACTCATCAGTCATAATTCCCATATATCACTCAATGTAATGGTAATAGTAGTGACATAAACAACTGGCAAAATTAAAATTATTCCTTTAAATCACAATATCATTCTATCAACACAACCTAAATGTATTTACATGTATGTAGTTGCATGTGGTTAAAGTGAAATTTTGGTAAAATGTGATGTTTTTAAAGAACATTGGGAAAAAATTAAATTACATTTTTAATTACATTTTTAGTGGGGCCTCTCCTTTCTCCTCCCACTCAGCCTCATCCCACTGACACCATCTCTTGAACATTGAGTCTATCTATCTGGAATGTGGTCTTCTCCTTTTCTTACTGCCTTCTACCTTACCAAGCATTATTGTCTTTTCTATTGAGTCATAACAACTTCTGATTTCCCCTGGTGTGCATTACATTAAATTAATTTTCAATTCATATACCCATCTCCTGTCATTATATGTATGTTTGCATGCACATAAAGCACACATTGTGTGAGGGGATTATGAAGTCCAGTTTGCCAAGGAAGAACTCCAGATAAAGTTAAGGCATAGTCTAATGCAGTCAATGGATGATTCACAATTAAGAACTTGGTATCCCAGATAGAGTTAAGTTCTCCATGTTCATGCTCAGCAGCCATAATCAACCAAACATTAATTTACTTGCTCTGATTGGTGCCATTAAATGGTTGCATATATGGAGAGTGAGTGCATTCTAAATGTGTCTCCCATTATACTTTAAGGCTAGGTTAATACAATCACTTTGGCCTAATGTGTTTATTCAACAGCAAAATCTGACTGGTCCCAAGGACTTCTTCATTCAGTGAAACAGACAAACACAGAGATGCCTTTTATGGCTGTGGAATGGCTCTGGCATAGAGGCTTTTGTCAAAGACAGCTTTTGTGAGGTTTAGTAGCCCACAATATAATTAACTATATGTTAATTATATATGGATTATTAATACCCCACACTTAGTCTATAGATTTGCATTTGTGGCTACATTTCAACATGGCATCAAAAAACGTGCTTCCCCATAATCAGATCCAATATATTGGGTAGTGATTATAAATACTTTTGATTCTGTGCCATAGACCTATGACCTGAATGTGCATGTGCTTACCATAACAAGTTGGTCAGTGCTGATACACTTAGTAGGTTTTTAAAACAACAAGAAGAACAACAGAGGCCATGTGCTAATGAAGTCACACCCTCTAATATCTCTCTGATAAAGGAAATCCCACAGTGCTCATGCGCAGATTCATTCTTCATTACTCCTTCACAGGCTCAATTAATCTAAAGGCTATCACTTTCATGAAAACAATTGTACCAACATTAGATTATTAACTAATTTGTGAAAAAGCATGCGATTCAACCAGCTGGTAAATACTACCCACAGAAGGGCTCTTAATGGTAGGCAAAACTAACACTAGCAACCCAACATGTAATTGGAGCAAGAAATCAGATCAGTGTTTCTCAGATTTTAACTCATATACTGATTTGTAACATAGGCACACACATAATAAAAAACTCATGACTGAAAAGGTTGGTTTGGGAACTTCGACTGAAAAATGGAGGATATATTTAAGAAATAAATAACTTAAGAAGAGAACACTGATATCACGTGATAATATGACTATTTCAGAGTGCAATCCTATATACATCTGCTCCAAACTAAGGCTGCAGAAGTAATCCAGTCTGACACCACTTTAACTGCACCAAATTCCAATGCTATGGAATTCTGGGAACTGTAGTTTGTTGTGTCACCAAGCTCTCTGAAAGAGAAGGCTAAATGTCTCACAAAATTACAATTTCCAGAATTCTATAGCATTGAGCCATGTAATTTAAAGCAGTATCAAATTGGATTATTTCTGCAATGCAGATGCAGCCTAAGATTGATTATTTTTACTGAGGCTCTCTGCAGAGAGCCAGGAGACTCTACAGACCATCCAGGAGTGAAGGAGAGGGAGTTTGCTACTTAGTGACTACATAGCCCATCTACCACCTCTTTCTTCACCCAGGGACTCATGCACCACCACAGAGGAAGCTGCCTCTTGGCAGGACTGAAGCTTAGCCAGCAGTTCCCAGTAACTGCCCAGCTGCCTTGGATTAGCCCTTGGGGAGTGACTCAACGGCAAGGGCCTGCCTCCCTGCTGTCTATTTGATAAAAAGGGTAGTCAACTGACCAGCTCTGTGGTGAGGGGTTATGTATAGCTAGCAAAAGGAGGGAGGTAATGCTACTCAGGGAGTAGCCATTAAAGTTATACAGGGGATTGGGAGATATGGAAATGGGAAACAGTTGCACCATCATAGGGGTAGAATGTATGATAGAGTGTTAGTCACTCCCAACTATCTGCCATCCCAAATAATCTGGGTAGCCAAGACAGCAATCCCCCCAGGTTGAAAATGCTACTGCTGAATTCCAGGTCAGTGAATGGTAAAACGCTGCCATTCAGGACTTGATCCTGGAGGAACATGCTGACCTGGCCTGTATTTCAGAGACCTGGTTGAATGAGTCTGGGGATGGGTGGGTTAATCTCTCTCAGCTTTGCCCACTAGGTTTCTCTGTGCAGCAGCAGGCAAGACCGGGGGGGGGGGGGGGGGGCTGGGAGATGAAGTTGCAGTGCTCTATCAGGATAATATCCCCCTGACCAGACATACTATCCCTCAGTCTAAAGGTTTGAGTGTGTTTATTTAAAGGTGGGCAGCTGGGACAGATTAGGGATTCTTTTGGTGTACCACCCACCCTGCTGCACAAAAGTCTCCCTGACTGAGCTAACCAGGGTGGTCTTGGGAACGGTGTCGGAGTCCCCACAGCTTATATTGCTGGGGGACTTCAACAGCCATGCCGAGGCAAACCTTGTCGGAAATGGCTCAGGACTTCATGGTCACCATGACAACCATGGGGCTGTCCCAAGTGGTATCTGACCCTACTGGGCACACTCTAGACCTGTGTTCTGTATGGAGGGGGGATGATGGTGATCTGGGAATGGAGGAGGTTTCTACTGTTCCGCTGTCATGGACAGATCATTTCCTGGTCAGTTTTAGACTTCCTGGAACTCAGAACCTCTGCAGGGGTTAGCCTGAAGACCAGGGATAGTTTGGGGATTCTGCTAGTCTACCAACCACCCCATTGTCTAGCAGACTCCCTAACCGAGCTGACAGCCTCAGAGCTGTTGTTGGAGTCCCCCAGACTTTTAGTTTTGGGGGACTTCATAATAATAATAATAATAATAATAATAATAATAATAATAATAATAATATAGTTTATTTATATACCGCCCCAGTGGCAAGCCAATCTAGGCAGTGAACAACAATGCTAAAATACATCAGGTAAAACAATATCAATCCCTCCTCCCCCCCCTTAAAAGTTAATTAAATCATTACAAATTAAAACAACTGCAATTAAGCAGTAATTATACAATAAAAACTTAAAATTCAATTATAAACCAGCACCGCAACAGTCCCCTGCTGATCAAATTTGAAGGGGATTGTAATAAAGTCCGGCTGAAGAATACCAGGATTAAAAGGGTCCCAAGGCCGGCTGTCTAGTCCGGGAAGGCCTGCCTTCAACATTCCGCTCGAGACCAGTTTAACAGGTGCGGCTCAGGAGTCCATGGAGACCATGACAAACAATTGGTCAACGGGCCCACACATTGTGCAGGTCATACACTCGATGCAGTCTTCAGTACGGAACAGGAATTTCCATAGGCGGAGGTTTTATACACCTCCACATTGTCATGGACGGATCATTTCCTGGTCAAGATGGAACTTAGAGCCAACATCCTCCCCACCGGGGATGGTGGACCCATTAGAATGGTCTGCCCTCGAAGGCTAATGGATCCAATTGGATTCCAGAAAGCCTTGGACGGTTTAATGGTTGGGAATGCCGGGGACCCAGTCGACGCTCTGGTCAATACTTGGAACACCAATCTCACAAGGGCTATCAACATGATCGCTCCTAAGCATCCTTGCCATCCCGCTTCAAACCGTAGGCCTTGGTATATGCCAGAGGATGAAGCGGGTTGGTCAATGACTAGAGAGCAGATGGCGGAAGACTCGACTCCTATCTGACAGAACTCGCCATAGGAACTTTCTTTGTTCCTATTGGGAGGCAATGCATGCAGCGAAGAGAGCTTTCTCCTCTGCATGCATTGTATCTACAGAGTCCCATCCAGCAGAGCTGTTTAAGGTGGTGAGGGAGATGACGCAGGTGCCTCCTGCACCAAATCCCTTACTTAACCCGGCGACGGCCTGCTGTGACGTGTTTAACAGCTTCTTTGCAGACAAAATCTCTCAGATAAGAGCCAACTTAGACTCCACCATTGTAACAGAATCTATAGGCGAGGTGTCCAGCGACTCCATCAATATAGTTATCCTGGATCAGCTCCAATCTGTGAGTACCGAGGACGTGGACAAGCTGCTTGAGGAAGGTGAGGAAGACAACCTGCCCTCTCGATCCTTGCCCATCATGGCTGGCTGTCCGGGGGGGGGGGATGCATTGAGGAGATTCCTCACGGACATCATCAATGCATCCTTCAGGGAAGGACATGTTCCATCTTGTCTAAAGGAAGCAGCTGTTAGGCCGCTTCTGAAAAATCCTTCCCTGGACCCCCTAGATATGAGTAACTACAGGCCTGTTTCTTTGTTGCCATTTTTGAGCAAG
>CM034701.1:109863553-109873645 GCA_020142125.1 Phrynosoma platyrhinos
TTAAAATTAATAACCTTCTAGGACTGGCTGAGGATACAATTCGAATCATCGGATTTACCTCAGGGCACCCAAAGGGAAGGCTGGAAAAGTGGTCTGGGATTGACACCTGGCTTCAGCTGGACCCACACTAGGCTTTTCACTTTAGTCAATTTCTCTCAAAAGTGTTAAAGTTTAAGTTTTGACGTTCAAGAATTTAGAGTTAAATAGGTTATAGGTCAAATAAATGGCCCTTTATTCATTCAATTTCCATGTCTGGTCTCTTTATTTCTTGGCTGGGTATCAATATTCCTGACATTTCACCAGCATCTTTGACTGGCATCTTCAGAGAATGCTGGCATGGAAGTGAGTGGGATATATATATGTGTTTGTGTGTGTGTGTGTGTGACCTTGGCTTGGGAGGAGTGATTTACCTGTTAATCTTGTGTTGTTCTGTTGTTGAATGGCAAGGCCTCAGGGTGGGAGGATATGCAAGGAGGATTTGTGTCTATTTAATTAGTGATCCATTGCCTGCTGGGAAAACTCCTGACCCTGGATGGGTTACATTTGCTGGGTCTTGATTTTGATGTTTTTCAGGAGCCAAATTTTGGGCCTGTACAGACTGGCCAAAAGGGCCGGCCTCGGGGTGGAGTTGGGGTGGGGCAACCACACACTGGCTGTCCTGACTCTGCTCTGACGATGATGTCATGCCACGTGCCCCACTGCATGGCGCATGGCGCCAGGGCATTCCCTTGCTGCAGCATTTAGACACAATGTGCCAAAGGAGTGCAGAAGAGCTGCAGTGGTGGCAGTAAGGGCGGTTTTTTGCCACTTCAAAAAGGAGCGGCATTTGCCAGCTCTTTTTGGAGCAGCAAAGAGCTGGATCAGGGCTACGGTGTGCAGTTGCTGTGGCCCCGATCCAGCACTCCCAGGGTGGCATGGACCCACCCCATAGGGGCCATTTGTACAGCCCCTTGTTTACTTTAAGGGTTTCTTCTTTCCTGTTGAAGTTGTCTAGGTGTTTATGGATTTCTATGGCTTCCCTGTGCATTCTGACCTGATAGTTCTTGGCATGGTCCAGAATTTCAGTGTTTTCAAATAGTATTTTATGTCCAGGATAGTTTATAATGTGTTCTGCTACTGCTGATTTTTCTAGTTGACCCAGTCTGCAGTGTCTCTCGTGTTCCTTGATTCATGTTTGAACAGTGTGTTTGGCGGTTCCTATGTAGACTTGTCCATAGCTGGACAGTATGCTATAAACTCCTGCAGCTGTGAGAGGGTCTCTTCTGTCTTTCACTAAGCGAAGCATTTGCTGGATTTTCTTGGTTGGTCTGTAGACCATTTGCAGATTGTGTTTCCTCATCAGTTTCCCTATTCTGTCTGTGACTCCTTCGATGTACGGTAAAAATGCCTTCCCTTTGGGTTTTTCGGTGTCTGGCAGCCCTTCTAATGTCTGAGCTGGAGTAACCATTAGCCTGTAGAGCCCAGCCTAGGTGATTCAATTCTTACAACTTATTTTCTATTATATTTTATAATGTCAAGTAGGTGCTTGGTTTCTTCACCACCTAAGGCTGTACCCACATTGTAGTCCCCATGGCATCACAAACTTTACAAACATAGGATGTGAACTAAATAAGCATAAAATAGGAAGCCCCTTGATGGAATGTTTCAAAGAGAGCTAGGTCCACTTACATATGTACAATATTTCAACACTGGATACAGACTAACATTGCAAGTAACATTCACTTTCCCTTAGACAGCTGACTGACATACTATAAAGGCTAAAAATACATAAAAGGAATATATTGCATATATATCGTATATGGTAGTTGATCTGTTATGACATTTATCTTCTTTTAGTGAAGAGAACAGATAATTCACTCAGGCCTGTGCGATTGGGGAGTTTATGCTTCCTTTATTAGTTCTCGAAGCTAAATTTCACAACAGAGATCAGCAGCCACACTCTCTTACATTGTATCTGCCTCACGAATATTTATAAGTGCACAAAGCTTTCATTCTGCAAACAAATATGAAGCAGTAGCAGTTACTAGAAATCTTCAGTCCTTGTTAAAGAATATGTTGAAAGAATGTCTCATTGCTTCATGTAATCACTCCCAACTACTTTTATAACACACACACACACACGTGCACACAGTACATTAGCAAGCACCTTATTTATGTGAGTCACATGTATTAGCAAATTAAATATTACTGGTGAGTAATAAAGAGAATTGCATTTTAAACATGCCACTTTTAACTTTCTTTTCAGTCACAAAGAGGACAAATTTGGATTGCCATGATAGTTCTTTGCAGACATTAAGTGTGGGAGGGGAAGGGCAGGACTGTGGTGACAGGATATTGTTAGCAAAGGTCCTATACACATACACACCATCTGCATGCACAGACTTTGCACTACACAGGGCTTCAAAATACATGAAGGGGAAAAGAGAGAGAAAAATAGATGTGGCAGAGCCCTTGCAAAAAGAGCACACTGTATCTTTGTGGCCTGTGACCTCCTCTCTCCATAACATTCACTGTTCATATATTAAGGATGAACTCTCAGGCCTACTTATCTGGATATAAGTCCCCAATGAATTTTATTTCTGACTTTACAATTGCACTATTAACCTCTTCAAAAGGGCTCATCTGTAAACTCAGCAAGAAGTTGGGTCCCCTGCTACTGGACAGTGACAAATACATTAGTGAACATGCATGTGGACACATTTGCATTGTACATTTTCAGACACCTCAAGATGTATGCTGAAACAAATTACGCTGTGAGGTTGTTCTTTAAAAAGTTGGTGGAGAACGGAATAGGACTTTAGAAGACACATAGGTTTTCTGATATAGCTCTATAAAACCATTCCAAAATAAAGTTAGTCCTTACAGTAGAGAGAAAATACAAATGTTAAAACAGGAAAAGTCAGTGGCTATTGAAGACAGAAGAAAAGATCAAATGTCTTGGTAGTGTGTTCCAGAAAATGAAGGAGGACGTCTTCACACCAGCGGTTAGGATAAAAGTATATAATTGAAAGGAAAGTCATAACCACAATCATGTCTGTTTTGAATTATGCTTTTACATTATGGCAGTGCATGTACGGTATATAAAAAGACATGTCTGAAATGCAAAGATCTTTTTTAAGGTGACAGCCACTGTTTGTTGCCCTGAATATTCATTCCCTCTGGTACAAAGCTCATTGTTTATAGGGTAAGCTGAAATTGTTTTGCCAGGCTCAGTGCTTATGTAAGTCATTATTCGGTTTGGAAAACGTGGTCTGGCTGAACAGACTTGTTCCTTTTGTAGGGGATTACAATAACACACGGAAGCTTATGAGTGCTTCTGACAGATGTGTTGGCAGCCTGCCACTGCATGAAGGGTGGGGCTCTGACTGACAACTTGCAATTATGGTGTGATGAATGGTTCTGATGTATGTTCAAGAGAAAACCACTTTCTAGAAAGTGAAAGTCATGCATAAGGTTCCTATAAAACAAGCCTTAAGAAAAGTATTCTTACTTTCACATTCTGGTGGGATAACTGATTTGGAAGTCCTCTCTTCTTTCAAACTTTCCCCACTGGTTTTAATAAATAAAGGCCTCACTTAAGCTTATGTAGGGAAAATTAGCTTGACTCATTTTGGCTTCAGAAATGCTTTATCTGCATTTTCAGTCAAACTGACATCACAGTAGACATCAACATACATACTCACATAAGACACTTAAATATATACATATGACTGCACAGTAACCAGCAAGTTTATCAAAGAAAAAGCCATCACTGGGTAATAAAAACAACTTCTACTGACAAGGGCACATAATCCAACCATCAATAAGCTTGTAATTCAGGCTAATAGAAGTTGTAGCCAATCTTACACAGCAGGATGGGGATTGTGCAGCCCTCCAGGTGTTGTTGAACTGCAACTCTCAATAGCCCTAGTCAGCATAGACCATGATGGTGTATGATGGGGACTGAATCTGATAAAATTTGAAGGATTCCATGATTCCAGCCCTGCTATGCAGCCACCCTAAATGAAGAATTCATCAATAGATAATTCCTGAGAATTTCCTTACATTACTGGTACTATAGGTGCCTATACATTTTTGGCAGTAATGTCCAAAAAGTTCTAAAGATCTAGAGCCTAACTACAATTCCCAGAAGCCTGTGGCTCACACAGACACTGCTCATGGTAGCTGGGCACCATGGAAATTACAGTCCCAACATGTAACTTTTCTAACAGTGCATAAATACTAAAACCTATGCCTAAAAGACCACACTTGCCACAGGCATTCTGTTCCCATACATAAACTGTGGGAACTTTATTGTGCTTCTACTATGAGTAGCTCAAATAGAGGGCAGTGGGCAGCTGTGTGCAGCTGTTAAATGTCCCACAAGGAGTAACAGAGGACTTCAGATTGTCATGTCATGGCTATTGAGTGTGGATGACTGCAAAGACAGGATATACTTAGTAGTGTAAGTGCACAGAGTACCTTTTTATAATTAAGGGTAAGAACTGCACTTTTTGGAACCATTTTCCAGGTTGCATTCCTACTTACTAGGGAGTAATCCCCATTGCACACAGCAAAAATATATATCTAAGTAAACAGCTCCCAATGATGGCTTGTAAAATGAGTTTAGCCTAAAGGGTTTCAGGTCTTTTGTCTCTGGTTCTAGACTAGCAGAAGCACCAAATCAAAAAAAGACTGAATGCATTGATGAAATATTTTCTGTTCATCCTTCTACAAGCTATTAGCTCTCCCAATAAATACTTAATTTGGTATTTGAAATGAATAATAAGACAGTACAAACTGATCAATTTCACTCAAACTTCTTCAATTATTTAACAATGGCCTGAAACATATGGGCAGATGGGGGCGGCTGCCGGCTACTCTGGAGACAAGGCATTTACACATCTCATGGCCCCAAAGCACCCAGAAGCCACTCCAGGTCCATGCCGGGGCCACCTAAGGCAGCCCAAATCCAGCCCCAAAAGGAGCAGATCCTTACATTACTGGTATTATAGGTGCCTATAAATGCGGGAAACTCAACTGCATACTTTGGGGTGCGAGGAGCTGACTAGGCAGGATAATACAAAACCATTTGTGTGAACTGAGCCAGTTATGCAACATCAAGAGTACATATAATGTTTGTTTGCCACAGCCCCAGGTTGGAAGGTTGGGAGCGGCTTCTGGCCACTCCTTCTTGCCCATCTGCTTCAGCTCAATATTAAAGGTCTGAGAACCATACGCTTAGAGCAGGGGCTTAGTGAGCTGGATATGTTTAGCCTGGAGAAGAGAAACTTAAGGGGTGGCATGAGAGCCATATTTAAATATTTGAAAGGGTGTCATATTGAGGATGGAACAAGTTCCAGAGACTAGAACACAGAGCAATGCATGCAGGCTACAGAAAAAGAGATTCCACCTAAACATTAGGAAGAACTTCCTGATGGTAAGAGTTGTTCGACAGTGGAACACATTCTCTCAGAGCAGGTGGAGTCTCTTTCTTTGGAGGTTTTTTAAACAGTTGGATGGCCATCTGTGGTGACTGCTTTGACTGTACTCCTGCATGTTAGAGGGTTGGATGGATGACCCTTGTGATCTCTTCCAAATTTGTGATTCTATTAATTTTACAAAACAAGTTACCTACATACAAATTGCAGCACCAGAAAAATTAAATATTGATAAGGGAGCAGCAATAGTAATATACTTTCTTTAGGGACATCAAGTGAGAACAAAAATTGAAAAATATGTAAAGATGTCTGCTTATGCCTTGCAGGGTTAGCCTTATGACATTGCAAATGTTTCGATGTTGTTTTTGTTAATGAAAAATATGTTTTCCCTATATCATAATCAGCCTGAATAAAGAGGAGAAAGCTACTTACTTTTCTGATTTACAGCCATTATTTAGCATTTGAAATGAATAAACACAAACTAGTCCAGCATCTATTAAATCTGAATGAAATGTATTTTGTTTCACAAGTGTCATGTGGTAATCTGATATAAACTGTGTTAATCGACATCATGTTTAAACTAATGCTGTATATATATGAACACAACATATGGTTACAAGTAGGAAATAAAAATGAGAGGCTCTTTCTGGTCTACACACATGGTATCTACTGAATGGCAAGTAGCCAAACTAAATCTCAGGTAACAGATGGCTCCAATAGAGTGTTTGCATGATACAGGCAATTTCAATTATCTATGAACAGTCAATAAAGATGATAACTTGGCAAACCATGCTTTAAAACTGTGGAAGACAAACCATTATTGAAGATGCAAGTTTCATAAAGTTTTACTGATCAAAACTATATTTTCATAAACTGGATTATATTATTAGGAACGATATAAAACTGTAGCCAACAGGCTAAAACATTATATAGTGTGAAGGAGATGAAAAAAAGGATCCCTGGATGAAGAGCAGAAATGCCAAAGAGGCCTGAGTCAGGGCAGTACTGTCTTAAATAACCTAGTGCAGCCCTGCACACACGAGTTGCATTGTGTGCCATTTGGCCAGTGACTTGGGTAGGGAAACACAGTCTCTTGAGAAAGCCAGGGAAGTGTGCTTGTTTCAAAAGGAAATCCCCAAGGGCATTTGAAGCTAGCTTTTGACTTAACTCAGCAAACTGGGATGCTATAACAATTTAGGGAGACGTTTACACAGGCCCAAAACAGACAGGCCAAAAGTCCACCATTGGCCCCATTGGGGGCATGGCATTTAGATGATGCATGCCCCCAAACTGCAGGGAAGCTGCACCAGGGCCACCTAAGGCGGCCCAAACCCAGCCACAAAAGAGGCAGAAATAAACTGTTCCTTCTGTTAGCTGGATTGAAAACTGCAGCAGCAGCCTGGATCGGGGCTGGGCATATGCAGGCACCACAGCCACAGCACAAACAGTACTGCAAACACTTTATCAGGCCCACCTGCTTGAGGACACAGACATCTAAAAATGTCTGCTCAGAATAAGTCTTTGAGTGGTTCAAGATATGGACTCGCATCTTGATACCATCAAGAAAGGAAAAAGATAGACACAACAAAAATGATGCCATGTGCAAGTATCAGATCTCCAGCTACAACACTGTTCCAGGAATGTTCATGTCTGCTGGTCCCATAGAGCTACCATGTAAGTCTAATAAAGTACACAGTAACTAACTTTGGGAATAAACAACAAGTATTGCACATGTACACAAACACACACATTCAAATAGATTATTTGAAGAACCCAACTTAGTGATATGTTCAGAGCTTCAGAGAACAAAATTCTTACATTTTGGGTCTTATTCCTTGCTTAAATTATGACTGAAGTCTTGTCAGTATGATTCTGTTTTTTTAAGTCTAGACCAGCTTGCTGGAGTGGCAGGAAGTTCCAAGGGTAGTAGATTTTCTTATGATGTGAATAAAGTATGTTACCAATAAACAAGCAAAACATATAAGAAGAAGGCACTTCTTACTTCTGTTAGAAGCAATACAACTTCTTCAATTTTCTTTTTTAAAATGGAATAACCATTTGGTTGCTACATAGTTGAGAGAGCTAAAACAGATCTGCTTGCACAATGTGTTGTTGTTATTTGCCATCAATTCAGCATCAACTTATGGCAACTCTAGGAATGAGAAATCTCCACTTACAACTACTAACTCCAGCCACTGACTCCAAAGAAAACCATCTCTTCCTAACAGTTGGTCATGTTTCTTGTGGGATTGTGGGATTTGTACTCCAAAAATAACTTCCAGATTCTGTCCTCTTCTTCATCCTCATTTTGGCCTACTCTAGGTTATGTTTGTAGACTGCACACAAATATCTGCATTATTTTTTGAAAAATAAGTTATTTCATGAATAGATAAGCCTAATCCAACTAAACTCGTTTTTTGGGCAGAAAAGACCACCGATATAATCAAGGCTTTAAGTGTTCTGTAATATATGCGATGTATCAGTAAGCCTTATATTTATTTATTTTTATAGTTCAGGACTAATTTGTGATAACCTCATTTCAGCAATACTAAATGCAAAATCTTATAGCTTTATTTTTATTTTTATTTTGCCCACTGAACGAGTGGATATGCAACAAAAAACAACTAAAGAGTAGGCAACATGTCTGACCACACCCTCTCACACACACACTCACACACACACCTTTAACATTTCTGAAGACTCTAGCAATAGAACATGTTTATCTTGGATTTGTATTGCTAACAACAGTCATGTGACATTTCATGAGTAGCCATGAAAAGCATAAACTAAAAAACAACAAAATCCCAAATACACCCTGCAATGATATATTTACTGGACCAAACAAAAGGCACAAAGTACATCACGATAGCTTTTGATGTCAACTTATGGCATCACAGGTTTCTTCATCAGGCAAAGATGGAAAAAGCCAGCCATGAAAGATAAACCTGAATGACAGCTATCCACAGAACAGCCACCAGTCTAACCCAAGTGAAAGAGGATGAGCACAGTGTAACTCTGTCCCCTGGCCAGTATCCTAGATGGCCCTTCCCATGTGTTAAGGGAAATTATCTGTAGTGGGTAACCTTTCATTTCTATCTAGCCTCCCACTATGATTTAGAATGCCAATGTTCCAGTGTTGTAATATGTGTTGGAAAAGGAAACTGATTCAATCACCAAAGGCTCCCCACTACAGAAGTTCATTTTGACACATGAAAAGGGCCAGGGTAGAGATAGGAACAGGGCAGTGCTAATGTGCTCATTTTTCCCTGTGTTTTTATTAGACCCTAAAGCAGAACATATGAACATGGATAACATTACAGTAAAATGTAGCTCATTTTATAATGCTGATGTCAGCCTTCAAGTAGTTTCTGACTTATGAAGACCATAAGGAGGACCTATTGTGGGGTTTTATTGGCAACATTTGTCCATCGGGGTTTGCCTTTTCCTCCCTCTGAAGCTGAGAGAGTATGACTTGGCAAGGTCACCCAGTGGGTTTCCATGGTCGAGAGGGGATTTGAACCCTGGTCTTCAGAGTCATAATTTAACACTGAAATCATTACACCATACTGAGCCTCATATAGACTATAGACATTCTTGATAATACAGATATAGGTGTGGACAACACAGTTTTTCAGATGATCATGGTGATTTGTGCCATTCACAGCTAATAAACAGACAGCTAGGTATAAAGCAATGAAAAGACCTGTCAGAAGAGACAATAAACATATTTGATAGCAAATATTTACTCTAAATTTTACATAGCTTTGGAATCTCTTTAGTGGTACAGGATGGGGGGAAAGTATCTCCAAAATACATAGGTCTCATTTTAATGATGCCATTATCATGACAAGCAATGGTATCTATATACAGGATAATAGTCTTAAATCCTAAGATATTTTATTTTATTTTTAAAACAGTTTTGGCTCTCAGACTGTAAATATTAATAGGCATGTCTAGTGGCTCAGGAGCCAAAAATGTGTCCTTCATCTCCTGTTCTCAGAAACTGCTGAAAAGAAACCCTGAGAACTTTTCACAAAGGTTTATTATGGCATGGTGTAATTCAAAGATTAGTTGGCAACGAGAAGGCTGAAACTCTCAATATCTAAATAAAGTAGATTTTCACCAGTGAAAACTGTGAAGATGTAGTTTTAGGTGCACACCAAAACAGAGATGTGTTTTGTTTTGTTTTGCCACTTTACATGCCTACAAATGCTTGATACAACTGAATATCTAACCATAAAACTTAAGCTTTTCTTTCATCCCTCTGCTTTGTTTGCAAATCTGATTAACTGAAATATGAAGTAATTGTGAAAGTCATAAAAACATGGAGTTGGTTTAATAAATTAACCTAACAAAGCAACAATGCAAAAAATTAGGTTAGACCTATAATAGTAATCCTGATATTTGCTGGAAGTCAAACCTAGCCAATACTCTAAGGTCTAGCAAATTCCTCACTTGCCTCGAAGACAATTTCTTTGTCCAAAATGTGGAAGAGGTAACAAGGGGATCAGCTATTTTAGATGTGATTCTAACCAACAGGGATGACCTGGTCAATGGGGTGCAAGTAGTGGGATCCTTAGGTGGGAATGATCGTGTTCTCCTGGAGTTTCTTATACAGTGAAATGGAGAAGCTAGGCATAGTCAAACACTCATTCTAGACTTTAGGACAGCT
>CM034701.1:109873745-109892270 GCA_020142125.1 Phrynosoma platyrhinos
TATGATAGCCCTGTTTAAATATCTGAAGGGATGTCATATTGAGGAAGGTGCTAATTAGTTTTCTGCTGCCCCAGAGAACAGGACCCAGAACAATGGATGCAAGCTGCAGGAAAAGAGATTCCACCTCAGTATTAGGAGGAACTCCCTGTCAGTGAGAGCTGTTCGACAGTGGAACACACTCCCTCGGAGTGTGGTAGAGTCTCCTTCTTTGGAGGTCTTTAAACAGAGGCTGGATGGCCATCTGTCGGGGATGCTTTGATTTTGAGTTCCTGCATGGCAGGGGGTTGGACTAGATGGCCCTTGTTGTCTCTTCCAACTCTATGATTCTATGTTTCTATGATTTTATGAATTCTCCCAACAATGTGCGTGTGTGTGTGTGTATGTGTGTGTAAAACAGCCAGATACAACTATAAAGTTTAGCCTATATTTCTAGGTTTTCTAGGGGTTTAAGATTTAAAAACAATTAATCTGCACAGCACAAGTAAACTCTTCAAAAACATTCTGTCAACTAATTAATAATTGTGCAACATGTGCTAGCATACAAGCTTGAGTCTGCCTAATGTTTTATACATCAGATCAAAAAAGTAATGGTGAAAGTCCACAGTACTTAACACCCGGCACATTTTTTGTTTTTGCTTCTGTTACCATTCCTCTCTCTGCTCAGATCACATTAAATGTTTTGCAGAACTAAACCCTTAACAGATGTTGCTCCCATCCCCTACCCTTGCACTCTCCTGCAAATACTGTATGTGCAGGAACTTGGAGTAATTTATATTGCAAAGTTATTATTTGAAAGAGCAGTCTATTACTCAAGTTGGAAACTGCATGCTGCAATAGTGGCAGGTGATTCTGAGTCTCATACCCACCAAGTGTTACAATTTGGCAGGGACAGTCCTGATTAACCCTCTGTTATTCCAATTCTTCAGCTGCTTTTAAAAGGTTCCTGTTTTTTTCTCCTCCTTCCACTTTCTCCCTTTTTCTTTAGCTTACATCAGTTGCCACATACTGGATGCAAAAGCAATTTGTTCTCAATTAATTCACGGGTGCGTGGGGATGTGAAGACTTGCCCTTCCCAGGATGGCCAGGCAAACCCATACTGCTACAGCCTCTCCTAACCTGTGTGTTCTTCCTCAGTAATAACTTTTGCCATCTTGGCCACATTCTGGCGTTGCTTGGCCACCCATATCCTGGTTTTCATCTGTGAAATGTTGGAAAGCATGAAGTCTTCATTGGTGCCAGTTAATGGCACTTATAGTTTGATCTTTAAAGCCCTTCCAGGCATTCAGATTGGGTAAAAACACTGATCAATATTCTATGGGTGCATTATATCACCATAACAAAAGCAGGAGGAAAAACATCACAGGAATAGAGGTCATGAAGGAAGAAAGGAAGGAAAAAGGCTGCTCAAAACTTGAACACAGTCCTCTCGTTCCGGACCCCCCCCCCCCCCCCCCCACGCATGCGAAAATAGAAAATCATGTGTATTCAATCCCTATTGGCTTGAATGGAGTTGCGCTCCCATGAGGGCATGCAGGCACACCCCACGGGTGTGCACCCCTGTTTGTCCCCCTCCATTTACCTCCTGCGGATAAGCAAGGGATATGGATCCCAAGTCCACGGGAACGGAGGAAAGATGTATTTCTTTTGCTTTCTCTTACCACTGCTGCCCTCATGAAAAGTGCATCCAGCAGGATTCAGGCTGCAAACTCCACCATTTCCATCACTCTCCATCTGAAGAGATTAGCTTCTTCTGCTCATTGGGACTTCTCCAATGATCGGAATCCAGAAAATCAGGGTTTCAAATGCTAAGAGTCTTCCCTCTTTTACAAAGTCATCCTCCAAATTGCAGGACAATGGAAATATACAAGAAGAGACAGGGAGAGAGGTGTGTACATCATTTCTTCTTCTTCTTCTTCTTCTTCTTCTTCTTCTTCTTCTTCTTCTTCTTCTTCTTCTTCTATGTTTACTTCACCTGCAGTCAGAATCACTATGGGTCTTTGCAGACTGCTAGAAATAATGCAAATTGAGTCCACTTTAACTGCCCTGGCTCAATGCTAGGGAATCACAGGAATTGTATTTCTTTCTGAGACATTAAGCTTTTTCTGTCAGAGAGCTCTGGTGCCACAATAAACTACAGTTCCCATGATTCCCTAGCACTGAATCAGGGCAGTTAAAGTGGACTCAATTTGCACTATTTCTGGCAGTCTCTGGTGCTTGGTGCTGACCATTTTGATATAAGATTTCTCTTTACTCAAACTTTAATGAATAGGTAGGGCTACTAACATGTAACAGTGCAACAGAACCTACTTCCTGCTAATTCCCAGAAGTTCTCCAAGAGATTCCACTAATCTGAGGACAGTTTTAGATGAGGCTTTCTTCATGCTAAATAATAGAAGGCAGCTATCCTGATTTTCTCCTTGGCAAATATTCCAAGGTAAAGAGGAAGGGGAAACAGAAGCAACAGTGGAAAAACAAGGGAGGATTGTGTAAAATACAGTGATTGAGACAAGGTGATGTCATGATGAAAGCTGTGTTTTTAACCATCAGTTGCACTAGAGCTTTAGAGCATCCATCTTTGATTCACCAACCCAAACTCCACTTTTAAAATTCCCCCTCCCTCCTCTAATAGAAGGACTATGAAACATTTGGTAGGCCATAATATATCTATTGGGTCATACTTATTTTGGCATAACAAAGCTTGGTGAAGATCTTGTCTAGGGACAATAGATACTTTGAAATGTAACAGCCAAACATGAACTGGAATATTTAGTCATCAATGTGTCATGACTGGAGAGAAGCAAGTATCAGCAACCACAGTTTGCCATGGTTTTGCTTGGGATAAAATAAATAGTAATGATCACAGGAAAAAAATACTGTCTATAAGAGCATAAGAACAGTAGCAATGTGGCCCTAAACACTGCCAGAGCAATATGCATTCCTCTGGCACAGAACTTATCTACCGCTACAGTGGGGCATATAAGTGGTCCATAACAGAGCTTCCATGTAGTCAGTTTAGCATCCTAGCAGTCTGCATGGCAACCAGTACTAAATTTTGTATGAAAGATTATTTCACTAAAATCATGTGTAGGTTAAACACACTGCATGCTATCACTGCTTCCTGAGTGTATAAGCTGTCTAAAGTACACTATAACACTATAACACCAGAAAGAGGTTTTCTGTTTGTGTCTTTATCATCCTGGAGAGATTTTGACAGTGCAATCATATAGATGTCTATTCAGAGATAAGCATCACTGAGTTCAATGCAGCTTACTGTACAGCTAAGTAAAAATACAAATTTTAACAAGGCAGTAGCTCAGACGTTTTTCAGCATGCCTGTCCCATTGCCTTCCTATGTTCTTTTAGGGATGACATATCAAAATATGCATAATAATGTGATGGTGAAATTCTGTTTTTCTTTAGAGTTCTTTAGAGTTATGGAGTAAGTTGCTCCTCAGCTATTACACTGCAATGCTTATGATCCCTCACTCTTGATGGTTACAAATGATGGAAGTTGCAGATTAATATTTGAATAACTACTTGTTCCCTACCTCAGCTAGAGAACAGCTTTGATAATCACATCTCTAACCCATTTTAATCTACTCAAGGTAGACTTTTTCTGTATCAAGATAGTTTTAACAATTTATTATATGGATTTTAATAAGGTACAGCCAGGAAGATCTCAGGCTGTATCTCAGCATAGAGCATAGCTTACTGAGAATTCGGCTAAATACTGCAGCATTGGGTCACACAAAGGAGATGTGTGTGTATGAAAATGCAAAATCTCTCAGAATTGGTCCCCTCAGAATGGAAGAAGATGCAAAACACTAAGGTATGTAGATCATAGGAAACAAACCCAATTTTCTCAGCACTCTTTTAAAAAAAATAATGCTAAGAATTTTATTCCACACAGAACAAGATTGATGACTAGCATACTTTTTAAAATAATGTATATGTGTTTTGTATGCTTTTAATTTGTTCTAGATTTAGGATTCTCTAAGCTGCCTTGATTCCCTGTATTGGAGGAAAAGGTAGGATATACACAAGGAGCAGGAGGAGGAGGAGGAGGAAGAAGAGGAGGAAGAGGAGGAGGAGGAGGAGACTATACTCTGTAAGGAACACAAAGAGAAATCAAGCATGGATTGGTGCTTGGTAACAATCTCTTGTGCATGTAACAATCCATAGTGCCCTTTCTGGAGAGTGTGCAGCAGCAGCAATGGGGAAAGGCAGAGAACACCATCCATCACCCCCAGAAGACAAAACAGTCCTGCCAGCACCCAAATAGCTGAAAAGCCAACAGTACAGCTTTCTCTTCTGAGGGTGATGGATATATATCTTCCTTCCCCAGTCCATTGCTGTTGCTCACAGCCCTTCTACTTAGCCACCATTACTGTCACTGTGTTCTTGCTGCCACTATTACACCAGCATAGCTACATCTCCCAACAGGATCTCAGTGAGAAGCTTAAATGCATAGATTTCCCTTTCCCTAGCACAAGTAGCACTTTTATTGCAGGAAGAGCAAAGATGTCTCTAATCCAGAGATGTTTTTATTTGCAGATCTATCTTAAGAAAATATATGGGAGATTCCATTTTCCTGTTACTTAGTATTTAATGAGATATCAGATACTGATTTTTTTTAAAGCACCAACTGACAGCTATGCCAATTGGTTCTTGTAGTACTCTTTCCCCTAAAACAAACTATTCTCAGATGTTGGTAACCATTCAGGAACCATTACAAGTAGACTCAGATCCAAAGGCCTACTTGAATCCCCCATCCAAGCCTGGAATTGCGTTTCCCATCCCAGAGATTGTCTGCAAAGATCCTTCAGGCTTTGGAAGTGATCTGCTGGGTGCAGCAATTGAGGAAAAAAAGTCTCAGACATCCCACAGGATTTTGACACATGAACCTTTGAATCTAGGCCCATATAATGTAATGGCCCATATATGTGCTCCTTCTTTGTCACAAGTCCTTTCCGATACAAATTTCATTACTTTCTTCTTTGTAGAACAAGAAGCAATTTCAAAATAATTTCTTGTTTCTGCTAAAAACACACATATGGGAGCCATTCTGAGCCAGAACCCTAAACCGAACTAAATGTTTGTGATGAGATCTAGAGGACAAATGAGATATCCATCACTATAATTGCTGCTCAGAGATTCAGAAGTACAAATTAATTCTGCAATAGTGAATCACCCTAACCCATTTTTCTGGATTATTTTTGATGGATGGATGGGTGTCTCATTTTAGATATAATGACTGGAACTGTTAGTGACAAACTTTTCACCAGTTCATTTTAACATGATTTTTAAAAACACATTCTCTCTCCCTCTCCTTCCCCCCTTCCCCTCTCCCTTTCTCTCTCACACATATATAAATATGTCTCTGCCTCTGTCTGTGACTAGCACCTTGGCATTCAAACAAGTACTGTGGCGAAAAAGAGAGGGGTGGAGGGAATAAAACCTGTATAAATGACAGAGTGTTCAACCATGAACACATTGTCTTTTATGAATATTATAATCACAGAATCAATAAGCCCACAAAGAAAAAACAGAACACAAAACGTGTTTTGTCATTTCTGACGAAGTTATAAAAACAACAGACATTCAATATGCCAAGTGTTCTTCAATCCTTCATAATCATAGCCTTATTGAAGTGAGGACAAAAAGGGTCTAATTGCATAGGAGCAATCTCAACGTAATAGGTTATACACCCAGGCACTGCTGCACAATACAACAAAAACAACGTTCCCTGTGTATAGCAGAATGTCATCTCTCATTTTCAGGCAATTACCTTCTTTCTTGTCAACAGTTTTAATAACCTCCATCATCTCTAAAAGACTTTTGCTTCAGTTAAATAATTTTCAGCTTTTTAATATGCAAATGTGCTTGTTCATATGCATGGGTGAAGTGGTGCTGCTACTTGAAATGTGTCAGTACATTGTGGAGCACCTGCACCTCGGGGAAGCTTGATTTAATTGACACCTAATACTATTCATTATTCCACTTAGTGAGCAACTCCTATTAGTCACCTGTAGGTTTTCCTATAAGCAGTGCTTTGGCCACCAATGAAAATATGAATATTGCTATAAATAGAATGGCCATATATAGTACAGGAGGCTTTACTACTGGCATTCTCTGTAGAAATAATGCTTCCAAATCTGGTATCCTGTCCTGCACTTCCATTCCCTTGTCCTCCTCTCTCAATACTTACTTTCTTCATCACACATTATAAAAATATATAGCAAGCCCCTGTCATCTACAGATTAGCATTTCAATACAACAGAGATTTGGGTGGGGGCTCTTCATGCTCATTTCACTCTAACTACAGATTCTGATAAATGAGTAACAAGAGAACAAGGCAGCAAGACAGATGCTTTCTATCTGGGTCAAGAACTATTGGTTTTGGATAAGTTGGAGTTCATGTGCTTGTGATCATATAAATGATCAAATTCCCAATCTCTTTGTTTATTCAAATTCTGTCAATACCAGGACCCTGTTTAGGTCAATAGTGAAACCAATTTGCAGTCACTGGATTGAAAATCATTCTTTAATTCACACATGTGAATATAGTAAATGTATGTTACAAAGGATATACGTGACAAGCCTCCTTGTTGCATAACAGTGCATGAACTGGAGTCTCAGTGTAGAACCATCATGATCAGGTCAGTGCTGTTTCTATACTGCATAGTGTGTAATCTTATTGTTTAGGCCACATTTCCTCTCAACATTAATGCATCTGTTGGTCCCCAAAGGCTTAAACTACAGATGTTTAACATCCTGCTTATGGGCAGATCATCTGGAATATGAAGTAAGAAATCCATACCACTTATTAGTCTACTTTATGAGTGTAATGTATTTAATTGTCAGTTCAAACTCAATTAGTGATAGATTAGAAAATGAAATAGATAGACAATGACAACAGTAATATGAAAAAATGGGAAGGAAAAAAGATAGTTATATATATATACACACACACAAGGGTTTTATTATTTAGATTTCATTAATGTGTATCCTGCAGACAGTATTGTATATAATAATTTTGCCAACGTTAAAATGCTGCAGTTTTTTTTAGTGGAAAAAGTACAGTGAAAATAATAGTTCCCTTAAGGGTTTTTTAGCAGTGACTTAAAAGTGATGATAAATTAAGTTAAAACCTCTGCTCTCCAAAGACGACAAAGAACATAAATAGAAAAAAGACTTACTAATCCTAAAATCCAAATATTTCTCAAGTAAGTGGTGTGAGAGCGCTGGTCAAGTAAGACCTTTGTTGGTATCCCCAAAAATGTAATCTCCAAGCTGAAGAATGGCAGCTTGCAGAACAGCTGGTGAATAGGATTAATGTCAGAAGAAAGAAATAAAACTCAACATATGTCCAAGCCTGCGGTGCTGGGACTGAGCATGATTGTACCCCGACGGATACCATGTGTACAGCTGGAAAGTGCCACTGTGCCATGCTTCCATACCCCACAAGGTCATTTCTAAGTACAGCTAATAACCAAAGAGCAAATTAAACTTTTCCCGAAGAACTCTGTGACTGTGATTAAGGAAGGAACAAGTAAGCCCCATTCCTACAAATACTACAGCCAGGCTTTCCCCCACTGCAGATACTATGTGTATAATGCCTCATCAAACAAAAATAAATTAGCATTATCAAAGCTATCAAACCACATTAAAGAAAATGAAATTTTAAATTGTTTAAGCATCTCATTTGTGCCATATGCTAACATAGGGCTTCTTCACATAAGGCCCAGGTATCGTATGCTCTTTAACAGTAAAAAATAATAATAATAACAATCAAATACAAAAGGTTCTCAGTGATAACAATTACTATGTTATTCACAATATCCTTGAATTTTTTAACATCACTATCGTTTAAATGTTTTGTAATATATATGGTTTAAAAATATTTCCTCCACTTGATTAAACAAGAAATAAGATAAATAAGTAATATATATAGCTGCCACAATGAGTAAGAGCATGACCTAATAAAAACACCTGCACAGTCAAAAATATTTTAAAATGCTGAAAGGGCAATCTATCTTTATTGGGTTAAGAGATTGATTTTTAAAAATAGGCTTGTTCCCAACTTTCACCAAATCAAAGGGGAAATTATGTTATGATCTTTTAAAGAGATCATTTCTACTCAGAAGTGAATTCCATTTACTTAAATACTATTTACTTCCAAGTAAGTGCATATATAACACTACTATTTCAAAGCATTATTTTAAACCATGACTTCAATTTTAAACACTAAAAAGGCTGGCAAAAGCATTGAGCCAAGTTCAGATTATATACCACTATTATATACTAAAATGTGTGTGCTTTTCAGAGATAGTCTGTTCAGTTCATAAAATGAGCTACAAAAAAATTATTTGGATAACTTACAAAGGTGCTTAAAATACCCATAAAAGTCAATACTGTAGCACAGTCCAGAACCTTTTTTGGCAGTCCCTCAAGAACCCTGCAGTGAAATGTGACCCAACACATTGTGGCCATGTGGAAAAGATATACCTTTGAAAGAAGGCAACCAAACATTGGTATCTCCAGGTTGAATACCCAACAGAGAATCCATCTGTTACTATCACTTCAAAGTAGCAACAGGCTTCCGGAAATGACATGTTATGTTACTTGAATTGACTTTTTTTTAATTAAGAGAATATGATTATTGACATGCAAGTTTGTATTGATAGTGTAGCCAATCAAAATCTTTAACGTGAAAGAAGTAGTTAGCAAGGTGATAAGAGGCAGCAGACAATAGTAAGTAGGAAAAATGAAGACCAGGTGACATATTTCCATTAATTTTCATTCTCCTCAGTGCTAGATTCAGGAAAGACAGACATCTTTCAGTCCTCTAATTTATATTTTTCTGCTAAAATCTCCAGTATCAGAATATATTCCCCCTCCCCCCCAAAAAAAGCTCTCATAAGAATGTATTTTTCTTATCTGGCATTTTTTAAAATTTCAGTTATGTTTTTCCACTGCTTTTATTACAAATGCATCATAAAACACACATGATACAATGGATTTCTCAACAATGAAACTAAGGTTGAAAGCCTAAATCCACTGGATTCAGTGAGTATTTGAGAAAAGAATACAATGGCATTATTAATTTAGTACTCCAAAGAATCTTCCCTTTTTTAAAATTATGCAACAGAAATCACCAAGATATGTCAGAATGATGTTTTTTTAAATCAGCCTAGACTAAATATAATTGTTCACAGCATTATCTTTGCTTATCTGTGAAAGTGAGTGTATTTTGCAGTTGTATCTGAAACAGAAACACGAGAATTAAGACCAAACTTGACTGTGGCATGATTTTTACTCAAAAACCTGACCTGGGTCATTTTGAATATATTTTGTGAAACTTGTTTAACTTACACTATCATTATTCGAATTCATTATCAATTGGAAATATTCACTTTCCCTTATAAACAGTTGTTGTTTTGCACAGAAAAAATGCAAACAATGGGAAAGAAATTTATGTGGAATCTATATTCCAGACATCTTCATCCTGGTTACCAAACACATTATACTTTCTCACACTAAATTTCTACAAGATTCTTGTTCTTCTATCAGCACTGTGCAAACAAAGTTAAGTGCCACTGTATTCCACTGGTTTTAATGGTAGGGTCAACAGTCTTTTAGTGTATGCTTCACTTTAATTAAATTAACTCCCATTTTCTAAACTTGTAAATAGAAAAATAAATAATATAGCATGCATCCAATGGTGGCTGCACACAACAGAAAGTGCTTCCCCTTGATCAAAGTAATGCACTGGAATTCTACTGTAGTAGGATCTCAACCCTACTTCTAAATTTTTGGTATCCCCTAGAACAGTATGATCTCTGGTGTGAAAAGCTATAGAGATAGGGAATAATTGGGAGGGATGACTGTGTGCCTTGGTAGAAGAGCTTTCTTCTAGCATTAAATCATAATGAGATACAACTCTAAGACAGACTGGAAAGTATGAATTACAGTCAACTGGATCTCTGAATATAATGGGTTACGGCCTGCCTACTTCCAACTGGTCTGTTTCAATGAATCATAAAAGAAGCATATGTTATTTTCTTGTAAAAACAGTTCCATGTTGCATGCTGCAGACATGGAATTTAGTGTAGAATGTTAAGATGTGTCCTCTTTGCTGCCACACAATAATAAATTTCTTCCTATTAACAATTGCTATTATCCCCACCCCCCAGTCATACTATTTAAGCAGGAATTGGATGCAGAGTTATCAGTATTATAGGTTTTATTTGTCAATGCAAATAATGGAAAGAAAGCAACATCACATTAATATCCATTTAATTGTTTAAAGGATCCTTAAGATATTAGTTAAGAGGATTTCATAATTTCAATTTCTCCTTTTTCATTTAATAGTAGACTTTCATTAAAATCATCACACTGTAATAAATTATAATAATTTCAAACAAGAATTAAATTACTAGGTAGCTTCAGAAAGAGACATTTTCCTTAGGTAACCTGTAATCTAACTGTCAAATTTAAAATCTATTCCCAATCAACTCTTCACAACATTCACATTTATTCATCTATGTTAAATTAATAAAAGGTGTGAATAATACTAACAAAATTGATCATTATTGTTCATGCAGATTAAGGAAAATTATAAGGTAATCTCAGATGTAAAAGGGATGTTGGAAAAATTATTTTAAAATCTTATAAGTACATTGGGGAGGGGGAATCTGAAAGCACAAGAATATTGTCAACAAGACTTATTTAAATCAGCCATGGAAACTATTTCACAAGTACAATTTAGACTGTAAAACTCAGTCTTTTCACCAACTTTTCTTTAAAACAAACACATTTGTATTATAATACAGGACTGGATCCCAAAATTTGTTTTTTTAAGCTGTAAAGAAATTATGTTGAAATAACAATAAAGAATGGCAAACAATATGCTCTGCTCAAATTCCTGCACTTTTTGCACATTGTGATATTAATGTACATCTCTTTAATTAAGATCTTCTCTCATATTTCTTCTTAGTTTTAGTGGGAATAATTCAATATATTTTTGGATAACCATCTGAAAAGCTCTCAGTCTTAACATATGGGATGCTCTTCTCAGAAGAATTTCAGTGTTGTGTATTATAATTGACCTGCCAAGATTTTACAGTAAGAACAATCCTAAATTGACTTGCCCGTTGGATTTTTACAATTCTGTACAAAAGTCAGCACAGTTTCTAGAGCTCACTATCTTATTATCTTCCCATTTGCCTTATTTCCTGCTATCTAACCTTGCTGTCCTTCTTCTCCCCCTTAACTGAGATCCCTGTAGATAAAGTAAAGCATGTCAACATCTGTTCCCATTCACACCAATTTTAATTTACAAAAGAGAGAGCCAGAGATTTGCTATTTTCAGAAAACGCTCCAAAGCACAGATTTAAGAACATTAATGAGGCTGCAATTCCAGTGCATCAGCATTTCATGCACACTATGGCTACATTCTGGAAGAGTTTGCACCATGGGATGCTGTGGGATCACACGCCCTTGAAATAATAACTAGATATTTGCCTCACCACTGTCTTACTGAGTGATCACCAGAAAGACTTTTGTTGCAATAAGTCATAGAAGACATTTTACTGAGCCCCCACAGGTGTGAGAAATATACCTTGGAATCTACTATAATGTTTCTGCCCTAGAAACCTTAACTGTTATCTAACAACACCCATTCATATTGGGACTTCAGTACAACGCTTTTTGAGTGTAAAAGAGCTTGAGCTTTAGTCCAAGGATATATCAAGGGTCAAATTTTCAGGGTCAAATATGTTACACTAATTCTATGATATGATCTTTGTTATGCAGGCCCATATTTTAAATGGGATTACAGTCCACAGGAAGAGGAGGTTTAACACTTCTTTCTGTAACCATAATCCTAGCAAAAATTCTCACTGACAGTAGAAGGCATGGAGAGGGACAATATTTGAGTTTGGATTAAGCATGGTGAAGGAAGGTTTGAATCCACACACCCTGGACTGTGGCCTCAACAAAAACCAGAGTGGCACACCTCAGATTATTGTTCTTTAAAATATTTCTCTCTCCAAAATGCTTCTGACTGCCATGGAAGTCAAGCTTGGTCATCATTGACTGCCTTTTCCCCCAACCATTTTGTCTGATTAATATGACAGTTGTTACCCTAACAGTTACTATTTCCTTGTAAATCATTGAGTAACTTCCCCTTACTCCATATGAAATATATGTACAGGCCTGACTCATTGCAGACTGAAGACAAGCATCCTCTCTTGCCAGAAAGTTGTAGAAGCACAAACGGGGGAGCCTAACTCCAGTCTCTAGCAGCATAACAATCCGTTTCCTCCACTGAAATTAAAACATCTCAGTCTACATGGAGCTGTTTAAAACATATAGCCTGAAGAGAAACTTGGTTGGTGGGGAGAGAAACAATGCATAAGTTGTGTTGTAATCACATCGAGCAGCTGAGCCTAAGGAAGGCAGGCAATGGAATGCCATACAGTAATCAGCACTGTTGACTAATCAGAATTTGAGACACTAGAAGGTAATAAGGGTATTATAAAGAATGGCTTATTGAGGGAACAGCTGTTTACGGTTAGTTCACTGTTTAAATGAGTTTGTCTAGATTGCCATGGTACATTTTGGTGCACATACACACATGTGCACACACACACACACACACACACACTTCACTCCTTAAAAAAAGATAGGCTGTTGGAAAAAGAAATCATGGAGTTAGTGGATTCAGAGGACAAGAAGATATGGATCATCCCTTCAATGTAATTACTCAGGTTCAGGAGATGTCTAAAAATTGTCAAACTCAATGCCTCTGGAAACTTCAAAAATAAATTTTAAAATATCTCTGCTAATTATATTGCCATAGGCACAGAGGCAAGGTTGCAAGGAAGGAATAGCACTTGCAAATAAGGAGTTGAATAGGAATAAGAATCCATGAAAAATGCTATTACCAAGTATAAAAATGTTTTAGGTAAACTATCACCCAGTCAAAACAATTAACAAAATTATAAAATTAGTCAGCATCCTTATATACAAACATAATTTTAAATAAGCATTCCTGGAAATATTTTAAAAAAAAACTATGAAAATCTAGTAAATTTATATTAAAAGAGCTTATATGCACACACATACATGATTGAAAACAGACAACTCACCCCTAACTCAGACAATAATCATCTTGTTCAAATCTATTTGTCATACAGTTGCTCAACTGTTTCATGTTTTGTTTTGGCTTTTTTTTAAAAAAAAAAAAATCCACTTCAGGAAACCAGATTCTGGTTTGGCATCCAAAAAGTCCTCAAAGCATGAAGGAAGCTGAATAATACTAATGGAAATTTATCATAATGCATTATTTAAACATATTCTACTTTGGGCACCAGTACCGTCTTGGTAATATTTAAAAGCAGCCTGCAAGCAGTGGAAACTCTGATACCTTTTGTAAAAGTTCACATGTCAAACTGGCAAAGTGCCCACAGCGTACGGCAAGGGAAAAAAATCTATTTAATGTCTGCCCCACAAGGCGACATGAGGTTTGACTGGCAGAAAGCAGAGAGTAGCTTTTGATCATGTGTCCTAACAAGCAGTTCCAGCTCCTGTCTCTTCAGCCGAACAGCTCCACATTGCCTATTCAAACAGAAGTGACAGGCCAGCACACTACTCTTTGGCTTGAGTCTTGCACAGTGGGAACTATGTTGGAGACAGAGCCACTGATTAAATAGATCACATTTTTTTCCCAAGACAAGCAGGTTGTCTGAATCAAAGTTGGGCAGAATCAACTCAACAATATTAAGAAGAGGATAAAAAACTGGAACTGAGTGATGCTAGGCCAGTTTGTACAGCCTCGGGGATTCACAGAATGACAAGGGGCTAAAGAATGGCAAGACTTACAAAGCAAGGTCAAAAATTAGCTATGACAAGCTTGGCCATTTTCCCATTGCTTTAGGTCCCTTCTATTTCAAGCTCATTTGTTTATTTGTAGCATTCCATTAAAAAAAATTAACAGAGACAACAGAATTTGGAGTCTACATTTGCAATGCCATGCACACTTACCTAGGAGTAAGCACAGTTATATACAGTGGACCCTACTTCTAAAAAGTTTTTATTATTATTATTTCTGAACATAAATTGAATTTTACTATTGTTTTTACAGAGGGGCAGGGTATAAATTATTATTATTAGTAGTAGTAGTAGTAGTAGTACTGGGATTCAGAATTCTCTTTTTGTTCTGGAGCCTGGCTATTTGCTGTTCTGTTTTCACCACTTTCTGGTTAGTTACAATGAGCAGAATTTTTGAAAAGTATGTAAGTTTATATGTTACATATCAATTGGGCTAACCACCTCCAAACACACACACACAAACATATGCACACACACACATGTTAGTGGGAATGAATGACTATTTTTAACTGCTTTGCAATGCAAAATTTTGTGGGGTTTTTTTGGGTTTGGCAACTGTTATGAACAAATTTGTGTATTGGTTATTAAAGGTTATTAACAAATGTATATAATCAGTCATTGTCACATGCACTATTTCTTTTCTTCATTTGTGGTCACATCATGGAAGCTTTTCATCTCATAGCTGCCACCAATTTATGCAAATAACCACTCCTTCACCAACCTTCTCCTCTAAAACTCTTTAGTATAACCTATCTTGTATAAGGTTTAGTAGTGTGGATATTCATTCACACTGTAGACAAGTGTTTCATACAGTAACAACAAAACTTTATTTACAAGTAACAAAATGTTTCTTAGTCTTGCTGCACTTGTTGTAATTGATTACAGTGACAAATAATAATACCCTAAACCACTCCTTTCCTTTGAACACTTTCAATTACCCCCACAGGACACTCTTAGCCCTTCTTTGTGTATCCTTACCACTATTTCTTAACCAGCCTCTAAGGCTATCAACACCCCTCAGAATATTCTCTTTATTAACTCCCTCCCTTGGAGCTTAGTATGGGCATTAGGCCCCTCTCTCTTCTGGACTTTAACCCTGTTCCTCTCTGGGACCTTCACTGCCAGAACCTCACTCTCTGGAATCCAAACCCTCTCTGACTGCCGCTGTTCCTAGTGGAATTTTCTTCTTACAGTCCAACATTCTATTGGCTGTTGCCAGCTCAGTCCTCATTGGTTGTCACCAGGGCTGGCTCTCACCTGCCTTCTCTCCATAATCATCTGCTGGAATGAAGGCACTAAAAAGGTTACCTTATCTAGCAAGTTCTGTATGAGGGGAAAAACATCAATGCTGTATTGATCCCACAGAATAAAAGCAAGAATAATACCCTGCTGCTTTAAATATATCAAACTTTTAAATTCAGATAAACTTTCTGTGTTGATAAACACATGCAAGAATCAGGAATGTGTGGCTTTCCATGTATTCTTGCACTGTAGATCACCTCATCCCTCACAAATGGCTACATGGGACAGCCAGCTAACCTGGACAATCAGGTAGGCTTCTAAAATGTAAGGACATAAAAAGAGATGAGTATGATCAAGCCCAATGCTTATCTAATTTGCACAGCAGTCAATCATTTGACTACAGTCAGCCCTTAGTATCCACATACTTGCCATCCATGGATTTGAGTATCCACGGATGGAAAGCCCACATTGTCCCCAATGAAGGTGCGTGCACATGGCTGCACCACCATTAGGATCAACAAGACATCAGTGGAAGGAAGAGAAGTGTCTCCCCACAGACCTTTAAATCCCCCCCCCCCACCTCTCAACTGTACAAATCCAGCTGAAGAAGAGAAGAGCTTTGCATCTTTGTGTGGTGATGTCATGGACAGAAGTTCTGAGGATGGCTCCTTCAACTAGGTACTGCAGCTGGTTCTGAGGGGGGCAGGTTTAAATGACTGTAGGGAGACAGCTTCTCTCTTCCAGAGAGAGGAGGGGGTGGTTGTTGGAATATGGATGGGATATACAGTCAAAAATGGAAATGTACAGATGTGTGAAAATTTCTTCTGAGAAAAGTTTCTAAGCTGGGAAAGAGTCTTCAGCTTGCAGGTGCAGTTTTCTGTAAACATATTTACACAGAGTACAACAAGGCCACTATGTTTTGAGGACAAAAGAAGCTGGAAGGTAAACAATGATCTCATCTGGTTTGCATGGGAACCAGGGTCACATGATAGATGACAGACAGCAAGAGGCTGGTTTAGAGGCTGGGTTAAAGATGTTCATCCAATCACTATGCATGTTACCACTCAGAAGGTGGAGTTTGAGGGTTTGGTTAAGAGTTATTTGTTCTAACTTACAACACAGTTGTGTTCCGGTGTTCATGTTTTCTACCTGCAAAGATGGATGTATATAGTTTTCTTCTGTTTTATAACTTACAGTGACATCTTACTTTGAACTACTGCTGTGTCTTCAAGCCTGGGAGAATGCATGGAGCTGCTGCATTCCTGGGTGGTGAGTAAAATGGCTGTGCAACAGCAGCCAGGCATTTCAGCAAACTAAACTCTGCTACTCATTCACCATAAATCAACATGGGTTATGGGCCCAGCACACTTCCACTGCACAAAGCTTGCTGGAAGAAGGCAGCAAAGAGGCATCTGGAATTCATCAGCTGTAAGTAAAGAAAAACTAATGCTGTATTTTTTTTCTCAAAGCTGTCTTGCCGAGAGAGGCAGACGTGTTAAGCTCACAAGGACTGAGTCTGAGCTTTAACATCCTTTAGACAGTGGAAGGAGGAGAGGCTGCCAGGACTCTTTTGAGTGCTAATTGTGTCACAATGGAAGGAGCCAAATTCCTTAAGCTAAATGACACTAATTACAGCTCCTGAAGCACTTATGCTGAATCCCTTTTGGTCAGGTAAGGCCTTTGGGCAATAGTCCAAACTGGGCTTGTACAAGGAGCTGGGCAGCGGATGTGGAAGTGGATGCAAAAGCAAAAGCTACCATTTTACTCTCAGTTTGTGAGAATCAGTTAAACTATGTGAGAGATAAAACATCAGCTAAAGATGTATGGGACACTCTTAAAGACATTCACCAATCTAGTACAGCATTGTCTAAAATGATTTAGTGTAGATGCCTTTACACTCAGAAAACGGAGAAAGGACAATCTCCAGAAAAGCATCTTAAGATCATGCAAGATTTGTTTAATCAAGTACAGATGAGAGGTGTGCAAATCCCATGAGAACAAAAAGTTTATATTTTGTTAGAGAGTCTCTCAAGAGATTTTGTTAGTATATTATATGGGCTTCAAGGAGTCCCTGAAGCACAATTGACAATGGAAATGGTCACATCAAGGGTTTTAGAAGAAAGCCAGCGATGCAGGTTCGAGGCAGGACTTCAGAGGCAGCCGCAAACAGCGTCAAAGTCTACGCATGCACCTGAGGTTTCCAGAGAGATGCAGCCAGAAAAAGCAGCAGTGTCAAAAGAAAAGACATGTCATTTGAAAAAGGATTGCAGGAAATTTGCAGCAGACAAAAGGCAAAAAGCATCAAGATCAACAACAGAACAAAGACTTTGGGACTAGAAAAAGCACTGTGGCTGTTTCAAAGGGCTGTGACAGTGTGACTCAACAGGTGGTCAAGCCCAATCCAGACTGGATTCTGGACTCTGGGTCTACTGGACATATGGTAAACACTCCTGAGCTTCTCAAGAGTAAGAGACCTTCCAATGTGGCTTCTGTTGCCCTGGCTGACAGAGCGGCAAGAGAGATCAAAGACACGGGGACTGTTGTCATTCCAGGGTTTCGTAAAGACTTTGACAATGTACTGTGTGTGCCTAAATTGCAAAACTATTTAGTTAGTGTATCTGCTTTGACCACTGAGGAGTATGCACTGAAGTTTGTGGGGGAAGAGTGTGTAATCACCAACAATGATCAGGTTTGTGCAAAAGCTGTGAAAAGGGAAAAAATGTATTACATGCTTGATAAGGCAGAATGTGCACGAGTCAATAATGTGCCTTTACATTCAGACTGTGCTCATTATTTTCACAGGGTGCTGGGACATGCTGATTTCAATAGTCTTGGGAAACTGGGGGGAAGTGTGTCCAGATTTCAAAATGTCTCCTTGTACAAATCACTTGGAATGCTCAGTTTGCAGCAGGATAAACTTGAAGGCTTGTCCTGTGGCAAAACGAGCAAACTTATAGCACAAAAATCTTTTCAATAATTATTGCCAGTTTCTCCTCTCTGTGGGAGAAAATGAATATTTCTGCATAGTGTTGTCCTCATATTTGAGTATCCTGATGTTTTTGAGAGAATTTTCATGCATAGAAAGATGTCAGAGATCTGTGCAAAAAAAAAAAAAATGTGTTTTCTGTGCAGAAAACATGTTTCCTGTGAAGACAATCCCATGTGGCTTCCTGCATGAAAAATCCTTTGGAAGACACTGGAACACTTGCATTCTGGGGGAAACTGTTGTATAAAGCCTTTTGTCTCTTTGTTTGTTAACTGCCTTTGTGTCAATCTCAACCCAAGGCAACCCTATGGATGAGAGATCTCCAGGCCCCCAGTCCTCTATTGCTCTGCTCAGCCGCCTGAAGGGGTTGGGCATCGGAGGCACTGCTTTGCAGTGGTTCC
>CM034701.1:109904834-109937197 GCA_020142125.1 Phrynosoma platyrhinos
TGATGTGTTGTGCTGTGCTGTGAATATACATGGAGATGTTCTTAAAGCTTTAGGAAGGGGATGACATAGACTGGGGAGACAGATGTTTGCCAGAAGTTTGCATGAATTGGCAAAACTGAGCAGTCAACATTGATAGCTTTAATAGCCTATTCACTGGACAGGGACACCCACAAATATATGGGTAAACTAAGGGCCACATTATTAAATATTTAAACCCAACCTGTAGCAGTGCTACACAGTACATTGTATGCAGAAGCAGGTGTGTATCTACACCTAAGGAGCAATCCAGGCCTTAGAGCCAAGCCAATACATAAAAGCCTTGGCTTTATAGAGAAAACTGAGTGAATAGTATAAGGGTTTAGATGTAACTACGAAATGCACTGCATGAGGAATAAACAAGATGAACATAAACTCTTAATATTAGCAAAGCAAATATTGTATAACATGCATCACTGAAATCTGGTGGGATGAGTCTCATAATTGGAATGTAGTTGGAATGTAATAATAGAGAGGCATAACCTAGTTCAGAGAAACAGACAAACAGGAAATGAGAAATAGTAGCATTATACCTCAAGGGTGTTTATACCTCTGAAGAGAACCCTCACTTAAATCCTGAGAGCCAAGTTGAGAGCATTGGGGAAAGGAACAACAGTGATGTTGTGTGGTCTACTCCAGGCCCCCAAGCCAGACTGAGGACTTGGATGATGCCTTCTTGAGCAGATGGCCAAACATTCAGAAAGGAGAAATGTATTTCATCAATCTTGATATTTGTTGAAAGTCAAACTACCAATAATATAAAGTCCAACAAACTCCTCACTTGCCTTGTATATAATTTCATTGTCCAGAAGGTGGAAAAGGCAGCAAGTGCATCAGCTATTCTGGTCTAATCCTAACCAACAGTCTTGAACTAGTTAATGGGGTAGAAATTGCAGGATCCTTAGGGGGAATGGCCATGTTCTCTTGGAGTTCATTATACAGTGGAAATGGGAAGCCAAACATTCTAGACTTTTAAAAAGTAGACTCCAGTAAATTTAGGAAAATACCAAGTGTGATCTCATGGTTAGGAATACTAGAAGCAAAGGGAGTTCATGATGAAAGCGAGTTTTTAAAAACTGAGATACTAAAGGCACAGGTTCAAACTGTTCCAATGAGGAGGAAAAAATTGGAGGTGTCTAAAGAAACCAGGATGTATATCTAAACAACTTTCAACTGAGCTAAGGTTTAAAAAGGACAGATACAAGAAATGGAAAAGGTGGGAAATTATCAAAGAGGAATTCAAATGAATAGCCACATGTAGAGAAAAACTCAGAAAAGCTAAAGCACAGAATGAGTTCAAGCTTGATAGAGAGGTTAAAAACAATAAAAGGGCTCCTTTTAGTTTGTTATGTTCATAGCAAAGAAAGAACAAAGAAAAGCTGGACCACTATATGATGCAGATAGCAAATACTAACAGGGGACAGAAAAAAGGCCTTCACCCAAAAGGAAAACACTGCTTAACTTGGGGGGAAATGGAGCAGGTGATGCAGTAGGGAAATCCAGCAAAGAATAGGTAAAGAGGCAGTACAGGAATACCTAGCTTCTCTAAAAGAGTTCAAGTCTCCTGGAGCAGATGAACTACATCCAAGGGTGTTAAAGAACTGGCAGAAGTAATCTCAGAATCACTGGCAATAATCTTTCAGAATTCCTGGAGAACAGAAAAATCCCTGCAGACAGGAGGAAAGCAAATATTGTCCTCATCATCAAAGGGATGTGAGAGAACCCAAACAATTATCACCCAATAGACCTGTCAACAACATTAAGAAAAAATCTAAAGCATATCATTAAACAGCCAGTTTGTAAATACTTAGAAAGGAATGACACAATCACTAAAACTCAACACGGGTTTCTCAAAAACTGTCCTGTTCTCTCATTGCACAAGCAGGCAGAGTGCCAAAAGTTCAGAAGCCACAGGAGCAAGCAGTATCCGATAACCAAACAGTCCAGATTCAGGAGCTGTACATCTAAGCATAATCAGATCAAGGAACAGAACTGATCATAAATCACAGAGTCAGATCATGCAGTAGATGCAGGCGACTGAAAGGGGCAAAGCCCCTGACTTATAAAGCACACTGAATTGCAGACCATAATTCAGGAGGATGTCTCTCAGCTGCATGCATGCAACCTTTCACTTTGCCTGCAGGGGAGTGACTGTGTTTGTGTCAGATGCTAGAGCTGTCTCCTTTTCCTAGGACTTGAATCTATCTCTCCTTCCTCCTCCTCCTGTGGAGCACTCAGGTGAGCTGAAGGAGGGCATAGCTGTGGTAAATCTGCTTCATCTCCTGAAGCCAAATTCTCGTGCATTGGAGCTGCTTCATTTTCAGAAGCTGAACTCTCAAGGTGAGGCATGACAAAAATAAGTCATGTTACACAAACCTAATCTCTTTTGTTGATAGAGTTACCTGTTTGATAGATGAAAGGAATGTTGTGGATGTAGCATACTTTGATTTCAGTAAGGTATTTCATATTCTTGCAAAAAAGCTCATAAAATGTGGGCTAAACAATGTCACTGCTAGGTGGTTTGTCATTAGTTGATGCCAAACTCAAAAGAGTGCTCACCAATTTTTCCTCTTCATCCTGGAGAGAAGTGACTAGTGGGGTACCACAGGGTCCAGTGCCATTCAACATCTTTACCAATGACTTGGATGATGAAATAGAGGGCATGCTTATCAAATTTGCTGTTGACACCAAATTAGGAGGAGTCCATAATATTCTAGAAGACAGGGTGAGAATGACCTTAACAGAATAGAGAGCTCTGGCCAAACCTAACAACATGAATTTAACAGGGAGAAATTTAGGCAGAAAAAAGGAAAGGCACAGATATAGGATGGGTGACACCTGGTTTGATAATAGTACATGTGAAAGGGATCCAGAAGTCCTAGTAGACCACAAGTAGAACATGAGTCATCAGTGTGGTGTGGAAGCTTTAAAATAAAGCCAATGTGATTCTAGGCTGCACCAAGAGGAATATAGTGTCTAGATCAAGAGAAGTAATAGTGCCACTCTATTCTGCTTTGATCAGACCTCACCTGGAATACTGTGTCCAGTTTTGGGCACCACAATTCAAAAAGGATATTGACAAGCTGGAACATTTCCAGTGAAGCGTGACCAAAATAGTGACAAGTATGGAAACCATGCCTTATGAGGAGCAGGTTAGGGAGATGTTTAGCCTGGTGAATAAAAGGTTAGGGGTGATATGACAGACATGCTTAATATATTTGAAAGGATGTCATATTGAGGATGGAACAAGCTTATTTTCTACTGCTCCAGAGATTGGGACAAGGACCAATGGATTCAAAGTACAGGTAAAGAGATTTCACCTAAACATTAGAAAGAAGTTCCTGATGATAAGAGCTGTTCAACAATGGAATACACTGCCTTGGAGTGTGGTGGAAATTCCTTCATTGGAAGTTGACTAGATGGCCTTTCTGGTCTTTACCAATTCTGTGATTATACTTACCTTGCCCCAGCTGGTCTCTCACTCAAGCTCTAAACCTTAAATGAGAAATCCAGTCAAGTTCACTCCAAAATTTATTCCCTTCCCCGCCCCCTGAATTCCAGGATCCAAAGGCAAGTCTAAAGAACCTCTTTTCACCAAAAGGGAGAGGGCAGAACTGGGTTTTATACCCCCTCACTGTTCCCCTTCCCTTCCTGCATCATGTCACTTACTGTCGTGATGCCACCTGTTTTTTCTCCCTCTTGGGAGAGCAAATGGCAATTCACAGCCACTGTTACAGGCTATGGGCAATGTAGAGGTAATGGACTAGATTTTCATATTTTTAAAAATAAGTTTAGAAAAGGAACTATCAAGCTGCAGAGCACAGAAGTCTCTGGAGATAACTGTATGAAATCTCTTCAGGGTCTACTATGTGGAGACACAGTATCATGCATTTTATCTTGTCCAATATATAAGAAGGTAACAGGAAGATAGGCAAGCCAGATCCCTAAATCACAATATGACTCTGAATTAGATCTGAATTAGATCAAAATGGGTCCAGATTGCTCTGAAGTGGAATGGGAATCAGTCCAAAACAGTAGATTAGGTCTCATTAAAACCATAGCATCCAATTACTAGCATGAGGGATTTTTCCTCCCCATGTACACCCCCAGTTCTGAAAACTGGATCCTGGGAGGTTCCCAGACATTTGGCACTGTTTCTGGGAATGTGCAGGAGGAGGCACTTCAAGGGGAGAGTAATCATCCTGGTTCCAGTGACAGAAGCAGTTATGTTAGTTAAATACTCCCCCCCCCCCACCCAGGATATTGTCTATAAAATCTTTTCACTTCAAACTCACTTAATTGAATAGATTGCACAATGGGTTCAAAAGCAGCACTTATATCATGCTAGGTCATAAAACCATTTCCGAATGGGGTCCTGGCACTATTGACATCTGTAGATTAGTGTCTCCATGTGATCCCATCTATTAAGGCTTATCTCCACAAAAACTATCCAAAGCATATTTAATAATAAAGGGAAGTGTCAGACTATGGTCCAAATAAACGTGGCATAATTTAAGTTTACTTTTTCAGTTTGAAAATAAATGCTGCAGAACAATACAACAAAAGACGATAATGGATACCTAAAGGACAAGTATATGTATCTGAAAACAACATTCATCAAGGCTGCAATGGTGTTTTCTGCAATGGAAAGTATGTGGGAGGGGATGAGGATGAACAGGATGTAACTGTACAAATAGAGTTAAATCTAGATAATTCTCAGAAAAGTTCAAGGGCATTTTTTTAGTGCTTCTCAGTGAGGGCTGGCTTTGTCTCATCCAAAAGATAAAATCTCCTGATGAAATTGTCCTTCATATAAGGCTAGTAAAAGTGTTTCAAGGTGCCTCAGGACCACCAGTAGCTGCAAAAGTGAGTAAATGTGATGGCTATTCACAGGAACATAAAATCTAACAACTTTTTTTAAAAAAAACCACAAAGCATGATATTGTGATGATCAAACCACCCAAACATTCTGAAAACGTAAGTTACAGAAAATCTGCCAGTCTTCCTTGAAGTTCAACCTGATGTTAGAAAAGAATAAAGTGGCAGAACATTTTATAAAATCCAGCTTTTACTTTCTACTTACACTTCTCCTTGTTTGCAACTGACATCATACAGCAAAGTTAACTTTGCCTACATTTGCAGAATTACTACTGTAGGGAAATAATTCCTACATGCATATTTAAATCATTAAACTGATGCATCCTTTTAACTACAAGTTGCAGAATAGAATTGCTGTTATATGACACTGCATTATATTGAAAGATGACCTCCAACACAGAAATTAGACTGTGAACCCGTTTATAAAAAGCTTTGTTGAAACATGATATTGTACTCTCAATGCAGAATGAAGGGCGAACATGAACTATGAATGTGGTCCCTGAGCTGTTGGGTCTTGGGATTTAGCAGTAACGAGATGCTAAGTTTCCAGTGTGCCAGATGAATAGCCAGCCTAACGTTCCACATTGCTAGAATTGCATTACAACTTTGAAGGGAAATCTACCCTTCTAGCTACAGAGAAGTCAGGTGCAAGTTGTGACTTGTAGAGATTTTGGATGTTGCAGGGTAAAATAATTCATGTGAAGCTATACTCTAAATAAATTAGGCTATACAATATAAACATTTCAGTGAAAGCCAAAGTTATTTAGGAAGTATTTACCCTTAATAAATAGAAATATGCAAATGACTCAGTACAAAATATTTTCAAATTATGTTGAAACTTAGGGCCTTTGCAGACTGCCAGTGCAAATTGAGTCCACTTTAACTGCCCTGACTCAGTGATAGGGAATCATGGGAACTGTAGTTTATTGTGGCACCAGAGCTCTCTGACAGAGAAGGCTCAATGTCTCAGAAAAAAATACAATTCCCATGATTCCCTAGCACTGAGCCAGGGTAGTTAAAGTGGATTCAATTTGCACTATTTCTAGCAATCTGCAAAGGCCGTTAGTCAACCAAAGATGTTTTCTGAGAAGAAACACAGCTGAATGGGGATTTCTTTACAAACTAGATAGAGATCATTTGAACATGTGAAATTACCTACTTCTACAACAGTTGTGAGCTTGTACAAGCTTTTCTTAGGCCAGGTAGTAGTTAGGATCTTTTTGAAATGTATAAAATTAATATTGCCATTCAGACTGTTTTAGAAGATAATATGGAGGATATTTCAAAAATGTTTTTTATTATTTTATTTTATTTTATTTGGCCTCAGGGACATATCTCCCTCAGTGAATTAGTCACTGTAATGGGTCTGGTGACACAACAAACTACAAATCCCAGGATTCCATAGGATGCAGCCATGTCAGTTAAAACAGGTGTCAAACTGCATTAATTCTGCAGTGTGGCAACAGCCAAAGAGCTCCTATAAAGAGCAACAGCAGTGGCTAAGCAGGGATAAGAATCTGTCCAGATGCAAGGTTCAGAAATAGCCCAAAAGGCAAAGGAGCATGAATTATGACAATCTTCTCTCATTTGAGTGTGTATTTTCCCAGGTAGGAAAACTGAAGGTTCTCACAGAAAAGTATATGGTTATCTTCATTTAGCTAGCTGGGGAAAGGTCAGAAAAGAAACTCTGATGATGGTAAAACATGAAATAAAAGCATGGCTGAAAGGAATAAACAAAAAAAATGGCTATTGAGATGTACTACCTACATGATAATGAAAGTTTTTTTCACATCCAGATAGGATTTAACTTTAAATCAATTTTTGAGAGCATTCAGAAGCTCTGAAGGTTGGCCATACCACCTGAACTGAAAAGCAGTTAAAGCCTGTGGTAAACTTTTTACCCTTGTGACCTCCTTTACATCTGGATGCACCCTGCCTTTGACATAGTAAATTAATAAAAATATTTTGTTTAGTATGCTTATTTTTGTTTGTACATTCATGTATATTCATATGTTAACATTTTATAAGGAAATAACAGTATCAAATTTAGAACAGTTTTATTTAAATAAATTCAATACTCAACACATGTATAAATCTTACACATACTGTCTCATATACAGCCATGTTCACATAAGCCAGTGCTTACAGATATATACACATTCTATTTCATTCATTCTTTCATTCACACAAATACACATTTACTCCCTTTCTCTTTCACACACATACACATGCAGTTCCACAGAAACATTCATTCATTTGGGTGTATGCAAGTATACACAAGTGCATATGTGAGTATGGGCTGATGCCCATCGGCCCAAAGGGGCGGCAGAGAGCTGCCCGGGGAGCGGCAAATTGGGGCCGAGGCTGCTGTATGCCCTGGCCCTAATCCTCCCTTTTGCCACCCTGAAAAGAGCGTCAAAATGCCACTCCTTTCAGGGGCGGCAAAAGGGCACCCTAAGAGCTGGCACGTAGCTCTTTAGCACCCCTTCCGGTGCAGTGTGTCAAAACACTGCACTGGAAGGACATCTTGATGCCATGTGCCATGCGTAACAGCGTGGCGTCAGGACATCCTCGGCGTGGGGACATCCTCCCCACCTCTGCCTCCAGGCTGGCCCTTTGGGCCGGTCTGTAGAGGTCCTATGTTTTGGATGGTGTGGAATGCACTACTGCGAGCTGGCAAGAAGAGGCAACATAAAGCTTTCCCGATGCCATTTTAATAATTTCCAGTACTTTGGTGGTGAGCTTGGATGAGTCCTTCTTGAGGTGCACTGGGCACCAAGTGAAGACAAAGATTCCCTTGAGAAGCTTCAAAAGCCTAGCACACAAATCTAGTCACTTTGTGAACTGGCTTAGGGGGGATGCAGACAGACGGCCATGGGCTGCTCTGAGAAGTGGTGGATTGGGGTCAAGGCTGCCCCACGCCTTGCCCCAATCCACTCTTCAGCCAGCCCAGGAAGGTGTGGGAAGGGTGCCGGAAGAGGCGACGTGCACTTCTTCTGCGTCTCTTCCATTGCAGCGTGTACAGACACTGCGATGGAAGGACGTTACTGGAGCGCTCGCTGTGTGCAACAGCGGATGCTCCGATGATATCCTTGAGAAAGGTTTGGGGTGGCTGATGTCTGGCTGCCCCTCCCCTTCCCTGCCTCCAAGACGGCACAAAGCGCCATCTGTAGAGGCCCTCACATAGAATCATAGAATCATAGAGTTGGAAGAGACCACAAGGGCCATCCAGTCCAACCCCCTGTCATGCAGGAACTCCCAATCAAATCATCCCCGACAGATGGCCATCCAGCCTCTGCTTAAAGACCTCCAAGGAAGAAGACTCCACTACTCTCCGAGGGAGAGTGTTCCACTGTCGAACCGCCCTTACTGTCAGTAATATCTTAACTTGATGGCTATAGATGTCATGCCACAGGCCCCAATTCCAAGGGTAGAAATTGGGTATCTGAATAAAAGGTGTCTGAAATGTCATGAAGACTGGCCAGGCTAGTTTCCCTTATCAATATTCAGCACCACAGTGCTCCTGCCTGAGTTATGCCAATTTCTTGTATAGTATATGAAATCAAACTAGAGCCGTTTTCAAGCAAGCACAGCATATAGATTCTGTCCATTGTCTCTCAGCTGTGATGATCATGTGAACTTAAACTACCCTTTTGCAGAGGCTGTGGGGGGAAAATACTGCACAGAGAAATCCAAAGCCATGTTGATCGTTTTGTCCAAACTAATGCATGTTATGCCTCCTTCCCGCTAAGACATTTTTCTGTGTGTGGTGTGGTACACGGGGCATGATATTGGCTGGAGCACTACTATTAAGGCAAGATTAAAACAGCTGCACATTATACTGAAGCACTCACTGTTCCTTTAACAGACAGACGGTCCTGGATTATAAGCAGCACTTGACCATTTAAATCACTACAACAACCAGATTTAACCAGCTGGGCCATATTCTCTTAGGCAAGGCCTGTTGACCTCCTCAGACACAGCTGCTCAAGTGAAATTCTGATTAGACAACTTATTTCCAGGAGCCAAAGGACTCTGATTAAATATATTTACTTAGATACTTTAAAGTCTTTAAATGTGCACTCATTTCCTCACAAACACCAGTTGTAGTAAGTACGCCTCCAAACCATACATGTGGTAAAGATGACATGCAATAACTAATGACATCAAACATACATCTAAGCATTTTGCCCCACAGTGCTACACACCAAATGGGTTTTCCCACAAGAGGAAGGCCATATGTTTATTAAAGATAAACGACAACTGGAAGGCTACATTGGTCTACTGTTGGGATGGACAACTAGCTCAGCATTGAAGGCCACATCAAAAAATATATTATAAGCCAGAAGGTCACAACTAATTTGCATATGGTAGTTGCAATAATTGGCCTCATTTGCATACCATCAATCTGCAAGGTGCAATTTACTACACGTATTCTTCAATATGCTGTACTGGAACTGGTATCCTCAAATGCGGGGGGTGGGGGGTGGGATTTATCAGCTTCCTTTTATTTATAGAAACTATGGCCCAATTACAGCCTGGGACCATCTACGACCCTAAAAGACATGATAGCACTTTACTATGTGTCTGCTTAGTGTCTACACTGAATCTTGGGTAAGAGCAAAATAACACAGCTGGAATCAAGAATAAATCTGGATTTTGTGAAAGTTATCAGTGGTATGAAGTTGCCAGGTTGAAAAATGGGGAGGATCCCTGTATGTTTCATGGCTGTGTAAAAGAAGCAACCAGATAACAAGCAATCCCTGCTGAAATTTCCTCTTCTACACAGCCATTAAAGGTACAGCAGCCCTTTCCAGTTTTCACTCTGGCAACCCTGCTGGTGGCTGAATTAATTCTTGCAAGTACAGATATTTCACATGTTTGCATGCACATTACTGTTAAAATTGCATTCCAAATCCTCCTGAAACAAATCTTATCTCCTTTGAAAAATGGACAACAACATTTTTGTATCCCCATGGAAAAACATGAGTCCAAATTTACACTTAAAAGTTTCCTATAGTCTAGCCACCAAACTAATGCCAACAACTTATTTTGAAAAATGGAAAAAAAGAACTTCAAAACATTATGTTTGGAGACAGATGGCTGAGAAAAATGTGGGACATTATCACTGTGAAGAAGCTTAACACACTTATATAGAACATATTTAACTATGTGTTTTTCATATAAAAATCAAGCAATGAAATGGATGTAGAATTTGCTATCAATCTTCTGGATATATTTCACTTCCCCTTTTTACTCCTGTGTCAACTGCAAATTCTTAGAACAAGGATAAGAAATATGTAGCCCTCCAGATGTTGCTGGATTATAGCTCCTATCATCCTGAAACACTGGCTATGTTAAATAGAGATGATGGAAGTTGCACTCTAAAATGCCTGGAGAGCCACATGTTCTCAGAATTAATTCTGACATTATGAATCACTCTCATTGTCTTTTCTCAGCCTCCAAAATCTATAGGCCTGAGCCTGGATGTAGTAATTTCTGGAAAGTCTACTTTGATTCAAAAAATTCAACCTTGTCAGTTGGATTTATGGAAATTTGAAATATATACACTGATACCTCAAAACCAAAGACATTTTATGTAATATTTTCCAATATGCTACAAAAAAAACCTTGCCTGGTGCCATATGCAAACAGATGGAGAATAAATCCAAATATATATTTACTTCTGAGAAGGTCATCTTCTTTCAGAGCCAAACAGATGAATCCAAAACTTAATTCAGAAGGGGAACAGTGACAGAAATAATTTTATTACACTGCTGCATATTCTTAAATCCTCAGAATCATTGGGACTAAGGGCTGATGCAGACTGGCCTAAAGGGTCACTCTGGGGGTGGAGTTATTGTGGTTGCCACAGCCCCAATCTAGCGCTTCCAAGGCAGCACAGAGCCTCATTGGCCCTAAAGCATCCAAAATAGTGCAGTGGAGTTGTAAAATGACTAGCAGAAACTACTTACTTCTTGAACTATGAAATGCTTTAAAGCATTAGCCTCACCCAAGGGCATTCAACAGGCTCAGGGTGCCATTTTAAAAAAAAGGTCTCATATAATAAAGGACATCTCCCAAAATGGGAACAAAAAACTCTCATAAGTAATATCTGTTCTTTGTTTGCATTCTTTCTCCACCCTAGTCAGCCTTGGCCATCATAAATTCTCCTGAAAGTATTAAACAGAGATAGAGGGACAAATTGGAAACTATATAATACATGAATTCTTGTACTATTTTAATTAATTTTCTTTATTACGACCATTCGGTCAGCACAAATTCTTGTACTATTTTTAAAAAATTCTATCTGTCATTAATGTCATTTTGCCATTTATTCCATTCTGCAAAAATCTCAAACCAGAATCTTATCACATTAGCTCTCAAGCACAAAATACAAGCATATCTTGTGTAATATAATATTTCACACTAATCTAATCACATGCCATACAAAATTCACCAAGAGATCTTAAATGTTGGAGAACTTTAAATATAGGCCCATCCTTTCAATTATGATACTGAATGTATAATTCATTATTTTAGGGATGGTATTTAGTAAGGGGATAAATCACAATATTTAGTCCAGACATACCCTCCTGCTCAGTTCTGGTCATCTCTTCTAGTTTCTTCTGCTTCAGTGTGTCCACCACATCGGCAAGGCTTCCTTTGCGGCGTTCTGGAGTTCCGAAATTAACACTGGTCATTAGTTCACTGCGATCACGACCTCCTTCTTCGGGCTTATGTGGTGAGGTAGAAGTATTTCGGAAGGAATATAAGGAACATAACTTATTACTTTCTGACTCCTGTAAAGAAATAAGACAATAATGCATAAATAAATAAAGTTGCCTCTATCATACATTCTTGATATCATATAACAGAAACTACATATCTTGGGAAAGGTAGCATTCAGCTAAAACCTTCCTACTTTTCATATTTTTTCTTCTGCTATTGACAATAAAAGAGTACCTCCATTTTTCAGAATGCTTTTTCTTGCCTCCTCAAGATTTCACCAATTTTCCTCTAAATAACAACAACTTGAAGCAAAGGCTCCCAAAAGGTGTACTCAACTCAATGAAGCATCCTAATCTGGGGGTGGGTGGGTGAAGGAGTTGTTTACAGGGTGACCAGACATCTTCCTTTTCCAGGACATGTCCAACTTTTCAGTCTTCTGTCCAGGAGGAATTCCAAAATGTCCTCCATTTTGAGCATAATTACAAAGCCTGAATTTATATTTCTATGAGCGTTCTTAGCTTTTATTTTGTAATGCCCTACATTTTTCTTGAATGTCCTACATTTTGCTGTGCCTTGCTCTCCTTTGCAGTTAAGATCTGGTTGCATCCATATTAGACCAGTGAGAAACTCTACTGCCTTGAATCTTGAAACACTGTCTGTAAACCTTAATTCAGCTGGCTTGACTGATAACAACCCTCCTCACTCTAGCTTCACACAAGGCATTGCACACAGTTGCATGGGCTGGGGAAAAGTATAAACAAAGTAGAAATAACTGTGCTTAAACTTAAACTCATTCAGATCAGATGCATCACAGAAAAGCCATGGGAAACTGGCTTAGGACTTCCCCTTGAGGTAGCTCAACAATTATACTGTTCCCCCAGAGCCTCAAAAGTCTGTGTTTGGGATTAGTGGTCCAGGACAAAAGTCTGTGTTTGGGATTAGTGGTCCAGGACAAGAACAAAAGGCATTTGAAAGAATGTGAATTTGGGGACAATTTGTCTAGTTTCTCCATCACCAAATATATAAACATAAATATGAAAAACAATGCTAAAAAGGAAAAGTGTTCAGCTCTTTGAATTGGTTCAGTCAGGTCAGCCCAGCAGCATGCACTTTTTTTCCTGAATACTGTGACAAGATGGAAGGTAATAGTGAAGCATGGAGTAAATGTTTTCAGTTAATACTATTTTCACAATGCTGGATTATTTTAATCTTTGAATATTTGCTATATATTTTTCCATAATAACTATTGAAGCATTTAAAATGGAGTAATTAGTGCTCCATTTTGAATATGATTCCGAATAGAAATCGTAACATAAATACACACTTGAGTTTGCAAATTGAGAAATACAACTGTCATTGTTTTTACCCATTATACATATATAGTGGACACTTCCCATGAGTAGGGGTTTATTCTGAGGGACCCCACTGATGGGGAAAATGTGGATTCTTGCACATCACATTATTCAATGGATCAGTGCATCCTCCGACATGTGCTGCCATTGAATAATATGGGCCATGGTGAGCCACAGATGCTCCACTCCACAGAGTGCTAGCCCACCAGTGCAGCAAGCCCACTGTAAAATTCTTTAGCTTTCATCAGTCAATGAAAATCTAATTCATTGATTCAGTTACTATTTAGCAATCCTTATTAACCAAGCCTGTTCTAGAGAATGTTCAAGGCAGTTTTGGTATGCCACATTTGGGGGCTGTTGACTTTAATTGGATATGCAGCCATGTCTTTGGAAACTGGTGCAGGATTTGTGGAAGTCAAAGTACAGGCCTAGAGCTAACATTTTGTGAGCATCTTCATTTTTCTTTAACAACATTCCAGCTTTGCATACATTGCTATTCATTTCCAATATAGCCCTTCTAACATTTGGGCAACAAGAAGTAAAAGTGCTGACTCAAAGATGGTATGATATTGAAAGAAAGAAAAAATGATAATCACTTTTTTCCCAACATGCATAGAATTCTAGCTATTCATGTTACTTTACCACCTTATAATTTTCCTTGAAATTTCCATCCAATTAAATGAAATACTTATACTTCAATGATTTAACTTTCTGCCTGTTTTAGGAATCAGACACATATATCTTGAATCTCACTGCAGTACAGATTGTATTCAAGTTTGTGTTCCAGATTGGACTCTCTGAAACGCTAACACCAGTTCTTTTATACTGCATATTCATTATAATATGAGAAACTGTATAATTTATTTTGCTTTAACCCACCTGCCAGGATGTACACAGGAAAGACTAGTTAGGAATTCTCTGTCCCATATACTACTGGCCAAGCAGCTAATATTTTAATAGTAATTCTTGTAAAATCTGTTAGGTGATTGGCTAGATTACCAAAATTGGATACACTGTGTGGTGGTAGTGGTGGTGGTGTTCTGTTAACCATGTTTGTATTTTAACCTAAATGGCTTGAGTGACAGTAACTGGGACTGTTCTGTTCTTCAATTATTTTCTGTCCATGGATGAAAGAAGAGACACCCCTATTTATCAATTACATCTTTGGGATTTTTCATAGTTGGAAGCACAAAAATGGAATATTTACATAAGTATTATACATAATGGACGTTTTCACACGGGGCTTTAAACGGAGTCATTCCTACCTCCATCCGGCCCCACTCCGGCTCTGTGCAGGATAAGTTCACACGACGTCGCAGCAAGCCCCGCCCCATCCAGCGCCATCCCTGCGCCATCCCTGCCTCACTCCGGGGTCTTGCTCGTCGTGTTCACACGACGTCGCAGCAAGCCCCGCCCCATCTTGCGCAATCCCTGCGCCATCCCTGCCGCTAGCCGGCTTTAGCCCCGTTTTGGTAATTCCTTTTTTAAAAAGGAATTACAGGGGCTGCTGCCGGAGGCAATCAGGAGTCATTCCGGCGGCTGCTGTTTTCGCCGCCGGAATGGCTCTTGATTGCTTCCAGGGGGCTTCCAGGCGGCTTTAGAGCCGCCTGTGTGAAAACGTCCATTGATACAGCACCTGAAAAATTAAAAGTGAAAATCTCATTAAAGAAAAACCTGATTGATATAGTCCCGTTCAAATAGTTTTTACTTATGCTTGTTTTGTGTAACTCTAAAACTGCATTAGAAATTTAACCTGTTTCCACAGCAAAGAAGGAAATTTGGTCATCTTTATTTTATAGATCTTGTGAAGAAAGTTGTTGGCAAATTAACATACTGAACTATAGAGTCTGGCACAAGTGTTTGGTTATGCATTGGACTAATGTGCAGGAGTTACCTGAAGTTACTGCCTGCCATGCAGAGCATCTGATTTCACTATGATACATATTCTAAAAGTTAATGTAATACTGGCAGCTATTTACATTTCATGAGCATTAAGGTTCTTTGTTTTTTGTGGATTACCTTTTTTCAATGATGTTTGGTCATTTGCAATTCAAATCAACTGCACTGAACCTTCTTAAATTATTGGTATAGCACAGTTGATTCAAATTTAGAGCCACTCCAGCTATTTTTTGATCTCATTCCATATGGGAGGTACACCAGCACAATTGTATTCTGGCATCTATTCCATGTGGCATTACTATCCATTACTAACTGCAAATGTTCTGAACATACATAGTGTATATACTGCTGTAGTGACCTGCAACATTTGTGCTACATTTGGGTTCTTGCTTGAGGATGTGGGAGGTATATCTGCACCGAGTGCAAGCTGGCTGCCCTGCTGGAAGAAAAAGTAAAACAGATTGAGGGCTTCATATCTACACTGAAACTTACTGGGGAGGATGAAGCTTTTTTCAGACAGAGAAGAGCAGGCTGTCCTAGAAGGGCAACACAAAGGGGAAGCCTCTAGGGAACAGGTCAATTCCCAAACATAGGAGACAGACACTTGGATGAATGTGACACAGAAAACCAGAACTATTAGAAACCATGCTGTGCGCTTGGCATGCAATCTGTTCCAAGCTCTCTCTTTCATCAGTGATTATGAGGGCAAAGGAACAGAAGCAACAATCTTAATTCTCAGAAGCATGGATATGGCCTTGGAAAGGGTTTGTAAATGAAAGGGCTTCTGCTGGTTCCCAGAAGAAGGCACTTGTGACTATGTTTTGCCCACTGAGAGTAACAGAAGCAGTGATGTGCAGCCCTGACATGATGTCTTGAGAGCTGTGCTAACTTCCAGGCACAACAAGGAAACAGACAAAACTCATCAAGCACGCCATCATAGAATCATAGATTTGGAAGAGACCACAAAGGCCATCCAGTCCAACCCCTGCCATGCAGGAACCCAAAATCAAAGCATCCCTGACAGATGGCCATCCAGCCTCTGTTTAAAGACCTCCAAGGAAGGAGACTCCACCACTCTCCGAGGGAGTGTGTTCCACTATCAAACAGCTTTCGCTGACAGGAAGTTCCTCCTAATGTTGAGGTGGAATCTCTTTTCCTGTAGCTCCAGGTCCTATTCTCTGGCACTGCAGAAAACAAGCTAGCTCCCTCCTTAATAAGACATCCCTTCAAATATTTAAAGAGGGCTATCATATCCCCTCTTAACCATCTCTTCTCCAGGCTAAACATACCCAGTTCCCTAAATCATTCCTCATAGGGCATGGCTTCCATTTTAATCACCCTCCTCTGGACACACTCCAGCTTTTCAACATCCTTTTTGATTTGTGGTGCCCAGAACTGGAAACAGTATTCCAAGTGAGACCTGACCAAAGCAGAATACAGTGGCACTATTACTTCCCTTGATCTAGATATTATACTTCTATTAATGCACCCTAAATTGAATTGGCCTTTTTAGCTGCAGCATCACACTGTTGACTCATGTTCAACTTATGGTCTACTAGGACTCCTAGATCCCTTTCACATGTACTGTTGTTAAGACAGGTGTTCCCCATTTTATATTTATGCATTTCATTTTTTTGCCCTAACTACAATACCTTACATTTCTCTTGTTAAAATTCATTTTGTTAGCTTTGGCCCAGCTTTCTAATCTATTAAGGTCATTTTGAATTTTCATCCTGTCTTCTGGGGTATTAGCTATTCCTCCTAATTTGGTGATCCTTGTGGAAACAAGTATTACTCCAAGACATAGCCTTCAACATATTGCTAGAGACTATAAGAACCTTGGACACAGCTTATTTTATCACTCCTTGTTAAAGGACATGGCCCAGGAAGGAGTAGGAGAATACAAGAAGAACTGCTCTGCAAATGATGTTGTCAGGAAACATTTGTCTTATTGGACCACAGCCTGAGCTTTCATGAATAAAGGCCTATAGCAAGAGATAGGCGGCACCTCACAGTGGCTGGGAAGAACATATTTTCTAGGAGTCTAGTAAATAAGGGTGGCTTTAAACTAAGTCATGTGGGAAAGTGAGAAAGTATGACAGAGGGCATGAGGGCACAAAAGTATTAGAGGCAATACCTTCAATTATAGAAATTTAACTTGGGTAATAGTGCAACAATCCAACAATGGAAGGGAAAAACCATGATGATATTGATTATTACTTGTTTGTGGGGTTTTCTTGGCAAAATCTCCACAGGGGTTTTGCCATGGCTTTTCTGGGGCTGAGAGAGTGTGCATGCATATTTTTTAATTTTTTAAAAATTTTTAAAAAATATTATTTATTTATTTATTTATTTATGGTGCTTCGCCCCCCCAATTGCCTGAGGGACAGCAACCCAGCCCCCAGCTCAAACAGGTTGCCTACCCCTGCACTAATCCATAGATCATGGGAAATAAACAACATAAGCTTGAACTCTTAAGACAGGAAGACAAATATGATTTAATAGATCTCATTGAAACCTGGTAGGATGAGGCTTGACATCAACACCAGGAAAGATTTTAGAACAGATCATTAAACAGTCAATTCGTGAGTCCTCAGGAATGCTGTGATTATTAACAGCCAGTGTTTGTGCCTCAAAAACAATATCAAACTAATCTTATCTGATTTTTTTAATAGTTACAAGCTTCATAGATCACAGGAATGCTATGGATGCAGTGTATCTTAATTTCAATAAGGCTTTTGACGAGGTCTTCAATTATGTTATTGCAAATTAAATGTAAATACTATTAAAATGTGGACTAGACAATGCTACTGTTAAATGGATTTTTAACTGGTTGATCAACTGAACCAATACAATTATCTCTACTGGTTCCCCTTAAACTTGGAGATATGTGACTAGTGGGATGCCTCAGGTTTATTCAACATCTTTAACAATCATTTGTATGATGGAATAGAGGACATGCTTACTAAAACTGCAGATGTCACTCAATTAAGATGTACAGCTAACACTACAAAGGAAAGAACCCACATTCAAAATAATCTTAACAAATTGAAGAGTTGGGCCAAAACTAACAAAATGGATTTTCACACTAATATATACAAGGTATGACATCACTCACAAAGAAGACTGCAGATGTAAAAATCCTGGAAATATATGTCTTTGGGGTCACTCAGACATTGTTTTCTTTAGCAGAATGATGCATACAAGCCAATTCACACATTCCAGGTTTGTTATTTACACCATTTTTTTCATTGGAGCTGCATCTCTTCACATCTTTCTGAGTTCTATGCTCACCTGCACTTCCCCCTACAAAGGGGGAACAAGAATTATACCTCAGATACAAGGATGTTGATATTTGGGTAATTCATCCTCATGAGTGAGGATCAATAATTTCCACAGATTTTTCCCCACTGTGGAGAAAATGAGTATTTCTGCACAGTTTATCCTGGTATTTACAGCTCTCAAAAGATTTCTGGAAATTATTCTGAATAAAAATAAACTTGTTTTTTGTGTAAGAGAGAAATATATCTTTTTGCACCAAAAAATCTACTGTTTCCAGTTAGCCATGGGCAGGGTTTATGAGGGACTGCACAGCAATCCTGTACAAAAAAAGCAGTCCTTCACAAAAACAAAATAGCCACATGTGAGGGTTCATTGTGCAAAATTATTTTGCACAAAACCCAGCAATCTTGTGACAAAAAGTGGCTATCTGGAAACACTGTGGAGTTTTTTGCACAAACTCTCACATTTGTCACACACACAAAAAAACCCACATGTATGTCTGTGCAGATTAAATCCCTGAAAAACTTTGATGTTGTTGTGTGTGCCTTAAATCTTTGGAAAAAATTGAAAATTGCACAAAATTCTTGCCACAGTGTTATTCTTTCTGACTAGTTGCTCAAATGTCAGAAATCACATTTTCAGCCAAGAAACAAATAATATTGAATATTCTTTACATTCCTATCACAGATATATGCTAAAACAAGGATATCACTTCTCTAATCAAATTTGGCAGCACCCAGAGACCTGTTCTTCAATATTTTCAAGACTAAATAATAAAAAGGATACATTTTTGAGAACATGTTTTGTGATGACATTTTAAAAATCTACCAGGGATCTGTTCACTTTGAGGAACACAAATTCTTGATCTGAATCACATTGTTCAATATTCAATAGGGAGTTTCAACTGATAGATTTTTTTTATTAGTGGAACTAGGAAAAGGTGATTATCCCCCTGAAGCCCTCAAGCATCCCCAAAATCTGCATCTGGGAAACCCTCTGGAGTGGGTTTTTGGGCAACAAAAAAGGTTGCAAGGGAAAGGGAGAAGAAGAAGATGCTAGAACCTAAGCACAATGCTGGCATTCATTCAGGATAAAAGTCAATATCCTTCAACGATTTCCCTGCAGTGAAAATCTATGTGAGTCTATAAAGAAACCAGCCTATTCATACTTAAAAGAAATTGACTGCTGAAACTATTAAGCTTCAGTTCCTTTCTATACAACTCTTCATTAAGCCTCATGATACAGTGTAACACAACAGTCTCATAGTTTGAATATTTACAAATGCAGCATTTTTTATGCAGTAAATCAGTCAAGCAACAAGATAATAAGATGTCTCATCACCCTTGAACTTCTGATCAAAACCAGATGTTACTATTTTTAAAAAGGTATCCATCTTTTTAAAATATATGTATAAATAGTTAGGCTCTTTGGCCTAACTCCAATTGCTAATCCTACTTAAAGTAGACCCAATGAATCAATAAATTTTACATAACTGTTGACTTACCATTCGACAATTAAATTGATCTTTTCTAGTTTGGACAAGAAATTTCAGCTAGGCTCTCAGTTTAGATTAAGGACCCTCTTTTTTTAAAAAAATGGAACCTGGTAGACATTATACACATGCCCTTATCATAGGCTCTGTAATCTTCCCCTGAAGACTTTGTATTATGATTAGACAACTGCCATGTCTTGGGAGATTCCTAAATTACCCAGAGATCTTTTTTGCTGTTTTTTGGGGGATTTTTAAATGGCACAGTTCCAAACTGTGTCTCACTGTAAAACTAGCTGATTTCCACTAATACAGCCTTCATAACCAGCATTTCTATGCTCTGCAGGTGGTCTCTCCTCTGAAGACTCTTAGAACACTGCTTTTCATTTAGAACATTTTTGCAATTGGATATGAGCCTTGGTACAAAACTTGATCAACGTTTATTAAATTAGTAATTCTACATATTTTTCCTGGGTCCCTTACCATATTGCTTTATATCACATGATTTTAGTTTCCATAAATGTACTGATCATCCTTTCCTCTAAAACACTGTCATGAACTCCCCCATGTTTAATGCACATGTGGTTCTATCATTAGTTTGGATCACAACCATGGTTCTTTTCACACAGTGAGGATTATCCTTCTCTTTCTTCTTGTCTATGCTATGGCCTCCCAAAAGCCAGTATAAGATTGGGGGAGCCCCAGAAACCACCTGATTGTAGCAGAGGAGTAGAGAAGCAGGCGGAACTCAGGGTTTCCTTCCCACTTTGCATTTCTTACTCTTTGGGTTGGACCTATTGACCTCCATCTTAGACATGTTTAATATAATATCTTCCTTGGGATGTGGAAGTTTGCTTTATCAGTAATGCTGTAACATAATATAGTATAAGGTACATTGGTTTTCCTCTGACCTATATATATAACACATCTAAGATGGAGCTCAATTAGTGGTCCAGGACACACACATATATATATTTTCAGTTTCCTGTCTTTAGAATAAGATTCAAAGTACACTGGAATTCATACAGAAAATAGGGAAGAGTGAAGGAAAGCCCATCCCAGTGACTTTGCACCCTTCAAAATACTAGGGCAATCCCTTTAAATACAATTAATAAACAGCCCTAGGGTGAAAATATTCTGAGAAGCCATGCTCAGTTTAGAAATATTAGCTAGTTTTTCACCTTCAGACCCAATAAATGAGAAAAGACTGGAACTGCACTGAACTAGACCCATCCCCAATGTTGCATGAACCAAGTAGCCTCATTCCTAGCCACCAAGAGTACAGTGCGAACATTTGTGGAGATGGAGGATGCACATCAAAACCTATAGAAATGATAGCTTCCACATGACCTGGAATCATGATCACATAGGGTAACAATCATATGAAAACCTTTGTGCATACAACTGTATGCACAAAGGCTGCCTACTCAGAGGCATAAATACTGTATAAATACTTGCCAAAAGTAGTCAAAGCCCATGTTATCAGAGTGAGTCTTGTCTACATATCCCTACTCCTTACTCATGGACTGCACAATTGTAATATCTTTTGCCTAGACTGAGTAATATAAGAATAAAGAATCTGTTGGCAGCTGCAGAATCATGGAAATCTGAGCTGTTAATTTAACAAAGGAATACAACTAGCATGTGCAACCATGGAGGGAAATCTGTGCAGTGTTCAATGGTTAATGATTATTGCTTAGCAGGAAGATGGTTAGAGCAGTTCCACTTAAGAAGAGGTGGCCCTTGCCAATGACTTTCAGGCCCCATCTTTTTTTTACAGTTTTTCCTTCCTACTCTTTCTTCTGCAATATCGTACATGTTTGAACACCAGTAAAAAGGGAGGGAGGGAGGGAGGGAGAAAATTCTGAAGTTAGGCAAGTTAATGTCCCAAACATGCAACATATCAGAAATTCTGCTCACCTGAGTATTTTCCAGTTCAACAATCCTATTTCCTTGAAAAGGCATTCAAACAAAGTATGCATGCCCTCAGGAGCCAAAGGTCAACAAAAGTGAGATAAAGGAATCTCTACCTATGCAGATAGATCTTGACAATAAACTTTTTTTAACCTTAGTGGTTCCTACCATTTGTGTAAAACAACACTGCTATGAAATGCCCGAGTCTTTGTTCTCCAAAATTATGTTTATGTGTTTCAGTAAGGCACTGGTTAATTTTACTCAAAATGTGCTGGATCCATTATCGTGACATCTTTCCAACATGGTTTACAGGGAAAGAGAGGGAAAGACCTTTTTGCTATCAGAAAGTGCAACATTGAGAGACAGCCTTGGTTTCATGAAATTATTATTATTTTTAAAGCAATCAGACACCAAGTAGGATTTCTTTTGGACCAGGGACAAAAGAAAAGTAGTTATAGGAAAGCCATACAAGCAGAAAGTTAATAAGGGGATGAAGAAAACAAATGGGAAGACTGTGAAGTCGAAGGCTTTCATGGCCGGCATCCATAGTCTTTTGTGGGTTTGAAGATGCCAGTCACAGATGCTGGCGAAATGTCAGAAAGAAACTCTTCTAGAACAAGGCCATACAACCCGAAAAACCCACAAAAAAAATAGGGAGACTATTAGTTCATCTAATAATAGCCGGAGTATAGTATGAAAAATCTAAAGTTGTAGTAAGCTCTCTCTCTCTTTCTCTCTCTCTTTCTTTCTCTGCAGTAAAATAAACCAGTTCCAATTATTGTAAAGGAATATTCTCAAAGACTTTTGGAAATGAAAATAGCACCGATATACAAAATCATACACTTCAGAACTTTTTAAAGATCCTCCTCTCGATAAAATATTTGACAGAATAAAAATGACCAGAGAAATGACAGGATGCTATCTCAGTACATTAACAACAAAACTAGATTAAGCTGAGTGAAAACTGCAGATGCAAACTGGACAGGTGGGTTAACAGGGGTGTAAGGAAGGACTTTCCTTGACATTTTCCTTGGGAATCTGATCTAACTATGAGATTAGCTACTTGAAAGGCAACTCACTACAGTAATAATTTGCAATGTGCCTAACTGAGTGGTATATGATTCAACAAACGTTGGAAAGATTCCTGTACATTTTGTGGGGGTTTTTTTTGGGGGGGGGACAGGAGGGAAGGGAAGAGCAAACAATGTCTACCTTTCTGTTATTTTATATTATCTTTGAAACATTGTTCTTGGACTTTAGGCTAAAATCCAGTGCAGTATCTTAAAAGATATGGACAAAAGGATCCACCCCTGCTTTGGTGATAACTGTTATTGGCATCTGATCATAATTCAGGCATACAACAAAACCTATATTTTGGAACTAAGAATAACCTATGGGATTTATTTCACATTTTTTCCAGTCTAGTGTTCAAATTTGACCACCACCACCCTACTAGCCCATTTATTGTGTCACATGGGGCCAACCCAAGTTTCAGAAAAATCTGAAATGGAATGGCAAAGGTCATGTTGAGAACCCAAGTTAGAACCAGTGATTTTAGAAACATATCTGGTTTTATTGTAATGCTGGTTCTGTTAGCCATACATAACAAGGAAATTGTGTGGAAAGAATACATGCAGAAAAACAATCCTGCATCCTGGCCCACCAGTCAACTCTTCTTCCAGTGCTTTCAAACTATGTGATGGTTCTTTACCTACATCCTTTGTATTATGAGGATAGAAAAAAATGATTTTTATAACAACATCCTCACAAATCCTAGAGCTGATCTACAGGCACTAGAATATATTGTTGGCATGGCCTGAGTGATCCTGGGCTCTATTTAGCTGCAGTGAGGCATAAAACATCCACATTTCTGCTTGTCATATAAAAGAGATTACCAAGGCCAGCTGGTTATTCTTACTGTTTTAAGAGCAAGATCAGATAAGCAGCATATTCCTTCTCTAGTAAAGATCTCCAATTCCATGGGAAGGAGATGAGAGGAATCTCTAGAATTATAGTCCTGACACAATAGTGTTCAATGAGATAGCCACTATTATAACAACTAAACTTCTGTAAGCCAAATGCCCCAATCCCAAAAAAGACTCAGCACAGTGTAGTCCTACGTTCTGGCATTCCATTAAAAATACAAAATAGGGACTATAAATCAGGGGGAAAAACTGTAAGAGATGAGTGTCCTGTGCTTATTAAAATAATTTCCAATACCAGTTTGATCATACTGAAATCACGTTAACACTAACCTATTAATAGCCAAAAACACTTGCAAACATAAAATAACTCGTAGTTCTATTGGAGTTTTTTTAAAAAACAAAAACAAACAGCCCACATTTATATCAATGACCAGCAAAGCTGAAAATAAATATTATTAACATGAATGCTTGTACTCCTCATTTCTATACAGATGAAACTTTTCAGTTATAAAGAGATATCTATCAGTTAGTGCATTTAATAGGACACATCCACATATTAATAGCCCAGGAAAGCTGGATACTCAGAACAATGTTTATTCCAAAACCTGACAGCAACTTAGGCACTCAAAACCCAAGTAGAGATAACATATAATAAAAGCAAATGTTTACCAAAAGGAGGGGGGCATCCATTTCTAGGCATCATGTTCATTTTGTTTTCCTTTTTTCATTTTAAGGGCACAATGAAAGATTCTTGAAACAGATATGGAAGAATCTCAATATGCCACTCCATTTTTCTCTCTGAAAATTTAAACTAAAGGAGTCTAGGGCAAATATATTTTAAGAACTAAGAATAAATACCTAGGACAAAACTATACATGCAACAGATGGTCCACTGGCCCTCACTGGCACTCTTCAGTGGTAACTGAAGCAAAATGAAATGTATGTTAGACTCTGTACTAGATGCTTTTGCCTCCCATCCCACCACCCACCCAACCCCAAAAAAATCAGATTTCAGGCCCATGTTTCCAGGGAAAAGGAAATGTTAAAAGATAAAGTAAATATTGGCTACTTCTGCAATTCAGAAATAATGCAATTTGACACCACTTTAACTGTCATGGTTCAATTCTATGGAATCCTGGGATTTGTAGTTTGTTGTGGCACCAGCACTATGACGGACAAGACTAAATATCTCACCAAACTACAAATCCCAGAATCCGATAGAATTGAGGCATGGCAGTTAAAGTGGTATCAAATTGCATTATTTCTTCAGTGCAGATGCAGTCATTATTAAAGAAAATAGTATTAGAAAAGTTAAAAACTGAACTGCTTGCATTATAGATGCCAAAGAGCTGTTTGTTGTGTTCCTTTAAGTCATTTCCAAAATACAACAAGCCTAAGACAAACCTATCACAGGGTTTTCTGAACAAGATTTGTTCAGATGAGATTTGCCATTGTCTTCCTCTGAGGCTGAGAGAGTGGGACTTGGCCAAGGTCATTTAGTGGGTTTCCATGACTGAGAGGCATTCAGATCCTGGTCTCCCAAGTTTGCTGCACTGTTTCATTACTATAATAACATTTGATAATTTCTGCCACTAGTGACTGCACAAAAAAAAATACTTTCATTTTGTATATTGACATAATGAGCAATGCGTTGCGTGCAGCACCTGCAGTGGAATGTTAGGAGAAAGCAATGTTGCCCTTGTGTTTCTGTACAGTAAACACGGCTAAACCATTTGTAAGCATCACATAAAAAGAGGACATTTACGAGACATAAAGGTATCTCATAAAACTCTTATGAATTAGGAGATTCCTGGCCAAATCCCAGAAGAGATAGTCCTTATAAACATGCAGGAATGTTGTAACCTGTATGTGAATGTCAGTGATATAGTATGTTAAATGATTCATGTTTCAAAGCAGTGAAAGTCCTCAATGTTGGATTTTTTCATAACCTCAGAAACTAAAATGAACATCCGTTTCTTTTCCTGCTTCCACAAAAGCATTTTATATACACAGCTCCATTTGGCTGAACAAAGATACAAAACCCATTTTTCCTCTCCAAGCTGTCAAGGTACAAAAGAAAATGCAAAAAGTCTTGCACAGATGTAGCAAAGGACTGGATTTTATCTTCTGGCAGGTGCTCAATATGCAGCCCACATAATCACATGTTAATGACTGGAGTGTGTTAATCAGCATGCATACCTGATTCCATCCAAAAGGGAAAGAAACCAAACAATTTAGAACATGTAAATGCTGCCACTTTCAAAGCATACAGTGTAGATGTGCAGCAATGGAAAAGAAACAACATTTCCAAATGCTGTTATCCAAAGATCTTTGCAAAGGAGACAATGTCAATAAACTCAGTCATGTCTAGATAAAAATGGAGCTTCTCTTGTCCATGATAAATCAATCATTTCTAAAGGACAAAAACATCTCATAATTAAAACCATCATTTTTCTGGAAATATTCCCCCTGAATACATGAAGTTACCCAGTAATGAGGGTGATGGGAATACTACTCTAAATTTGTTTAGAGGTATTCCTGTTTTTCAACATTAAGCTAGACTTCTTGCATTTTGGTAACAAGGCATTTGGAAAGCCCATTTAGATTTGTGTGGGATCAAGAAGAAATCTGCAAAATACAGTTTATAATTCAGCACATCACAGACTAATTTCAGTGTATCTCCATCTATGAGTTTTACTGCCAAAGAGTAACAAATTACTTATCCCCCAGTGAGCTTGCATAGGATGTACAATGCAATCTTGTGCATGTACATAAAAGCAAGTACTATTGAATCCAATGGTAGTTACTATCAAGCAAATGTGTAAGACACAACCCTAAATACACTCATGTAGGAATAAGTCACATTTAACACAGTTATTTCAGAATATACATCCTAAATCCTACTGGGATTTATCCAATGCAGAGGATGGGAGAAACAGAATAATTGTGTTGTTTTATTTATTCTTATCTCCTGAGACAGAGAGAGACAGTGTGGTGTACTATTTTGATTTTGATGGTGAACTAGAAGTCTGGGAGACCAAAGTTGAAATCTGTGCTCAGCCACAGAAACCAGCCAGGGACCTTGGGTAAGTCAAACTCGCAACCTCAAATGAAGGCAATGGCAAGCCCTCTCACAAAAAAAATCTTGCAAAGAAAACCCCGTGATAGGCTCACCTTAGGGTCACCATAAGCCACTAACAACTTGAAGGCATAAAGCAGGGGTAGACAACCTAAGGCCCAGGGGCCGGATGCGGCCCCCCAAGGCCTTTGAACCAGCCCCAGGCCAGTCCTGCCACCGCCACCGCTGCCGCCACCACCCCCCATTGCCGCCCGCCATGATGATACTGATTATTGTTGTTATTACTTGTTCTTGGGGTTTTCTTAGCAAAATCTCCACAGGGGTTTTGCCATGGCTTTTCTGGGGCTGAGAGAGTGTGCATGCATATTTTTTTCAATTTAATTTTTTTATTTCAAATTGTTATTTATTTATTTATTTATTTATTTTTGATGCTTTGGCCCCCCAATTGTCTGAGGGACAGCAACCCGGCCCCTGGCTCAAAAAGGTTGTCTACCCCTGGCATAAAGCAACAATTGAAACAGATTCCTCACAACAGAGAACATCACTTATCTAGGGACAAATGGATTTACACACCAGGTTATATCTGTGGGTTTGTAGAGGAACAAATAGTTGGTGGATTTCTTCTTCAGAGAAAGAGCTGAGAGAAAACATCAAAATGTATTTCAAAGAAAATAACTTGAAACAACTTCAGGTGAAAACTATTTGGAATGCACATAAGGCAGTGTTATGAGGCATTTTCTTTAAAAAATCTAGAGAATTAATCATGCAAGAAAAAGAAATCTAGAAACTTGAGTTAACAATAAAAGAAGCTGAAGAGAAACTGGTGAAAGATCCAGCCACATCAGATAAAATGAATTGATTAAAATACCTACAGACAAAATTGGATGCTATTTTGAACCATGAAATTTCATATAATATAAAGAAAGTAAGGCAAAACATATTTGAGCTAGACAATAAACAAGGAAAATGGCTGGCAAAAAAGATGAAAACAGAAAGAGAAAATAAAACAATTACTGAAATAATAGATGATGTAAGCCAGGCCACAACTCAAGAGGATATTCAATTGAAATTTCTCAATTATTTCTCAATTTTATATAATAAGAAGATGTTGGATAGAAATACTGATGCAGATTTCAGAGGAAGTAACTGACAAAACCACCTCTGAGTATTCCATGCCTAAGAATACCCTATTAAATTCATGGGGCTGCCATAAGTTGACAGGCAACTTGAAGGCACATACACACATGCATATATGTTACTTGGCGATATTTCCACTTGTGGGCCATGGTTATCCTATAGCCAGAAGCATCTGGAATAAGACAACCTGCATGCAATTTATCTGCTACTTACAACACAGCCATGCTAACGAAATAGCTGTCTGGAAGGGAAAGAAAAGTTTAGTATATCTCAATACTATGATGCTGCTATGCAAGTGGAAATTGCCTTGTCTGTCCCACCAGTTGTACCAGGCAGTATTATTTCTTGCTAGTCCTCCCTATAAAAATTAGCCAGATAATTAACAAAATTTAGTCTAGGAGGATATGTAGCAATAGCAACAGTAAGTACCGTTTCTTTACCACTTATCAATGCATTTAAGCACTCCCTCAATGGTTTACAATGTGTAAGCTAATTGCCCCCAACAAGCTGGGTACTCATTTTAACAAACTTGGAAGGATGCCAGGCTGAGTCGACCCAGAGCCCCTGGCTGGTTTTGAACTCACAACCTTGTGGTTTGTGAGTGAGTGGCTGCAGTACAGGCATTTAACCACTGTGCCACAAGGGCTTCTTATGTAGCCCTCAATTTATGCAGCAATTAAGTAAATCTATACAAAGAAGAGTATGTATTTTGCTAAACCTGAAATAAAGCCTGATCTTTATCAATGCATCAGTTTAACAGACATAATAGAATGGACCAGTGTTCAGCGAATATGAATGGCAACACATTTACATGGCAAGCCTAAGCACAATTATCTGGAAGTGAATTTTATTGAAACAAATTGAACTCATATCCAAGCAAGTAAGTTTATGACTGTGGAGTTAATTTACAATTTGAGGGATGAACTAGTGCACCACTCATACCAATACATCTGCTTAGTCAAGTAACAGTATTACAGCTTTTTCAAGCCCAATGAATAATCCAGCAAACACAAGAACAATGACAGCTTTAGCATATAGTTGGAGATACTGACAGAATGTTGGAGGTACTGGCAGTGTGCATATAGGCAAATAATATGATGTATGTGGAAGCAAATAAGGGTGCAGTGGGAAACACAACTCTTGAGAAGTGAGTTTCTGATTTCCCTGCAATCACTTGGGACCAATCCCAAATGAATGTTTTTGGGTCATGACGTCATAATTTACACATTCTGCAAGGCTGACCTAATACATTGTACTGCCTGAGGGAGCAGCAAGTACTGCTTCCTCCCTACTTGCTCTAGTTAAGATGCATTGTAACCCAAAGCCAACAATGTTATGTTAGGGCTTTATTACACAAGTCTTGAAAAGCAGAATTCAAGCAGGATAGTATTGTCTGTGTCTGTACCTTATCACACAATACTGTGTCTGTCCAGTAGCTGGTCTATAGTCCATCAGTTGCTGGAGTGCTTATTGACAGGCAAAATCCTCAATGCCTCCCAGTCATGCTGCTTTTTCGCTATTGGGTTTGTGTAATAGGGTCCTCCGAAACCAGTTCCGAAATTCAAGCAGTCACATGAGAGGGTATGATTATGTTCCTCTAACTCCACTCCCTTGCTTTTCCCAAGCAGGATGTTTTTCGTTTCTTTTTTCAATTTCTTTTCTTATTTTTTAACTTAATGGCTTTCTATGATCATACAATTGTGCTAAAAATAAGAATTAATATAGACCAAAGACATGCTGGGAAGAGCATAGGGCAGGAAAGTGAGACTATGGAGTCTGGCATGAAGAAGTCAGAGACTGAGTCAGAAACAACACCATGGCAATTTGGAAGAGCTGTATGATAATAACTGTCCCCAACCCTTCCTAGACTAACTTGACTGTGATGCCTTACAAGCCTTGTGTCATAAAGTCCTTTGGCACATGAGGGAGAAAATCCCAAAAGCACCTCTCTCTTCTCTGAAGTAAATAACTAATGCATGGAAACCCTTTCAGGAAACTGCATTAGTTATTTGCATGGAAACCCTTCCAGTCAGCCTCCTTACTCCGCATAACAGCAGGGCTGTCCTGCCATGCTTTTTCATGGGCAGATTATGGATATATCAGAAGATCCACTATACACCCCAAAGCTATTCATTGCAGTCTTAAACTGCTTCAATTTTTGACAATTACCTTTCCTTCAGTAAATGCTCCTAGTTCTTAAATTCCAGTACCAAACTCTCAACTCTCCCAGTAGTAAATCTCAAAATTGTTTTACCTACATGAAGAAAGGGTAATATAAGGTGTGATAAATACAGATAACTTTTTTAAAATGGGAGCCAATGGGGTTTGGTTTGCTGTTTGTTGTTTTTTGCTTTTTAAAAAAATCTTTTAACACAGTTCTTTTCCAGTAAAAAGAGTATTAACCCTAACGCGAACCATGGTGTCAGTATTTCCAGCTGTACACTGGAAACTACCTCCTCCCTCCCAATTGTTTTGGGGTGTTTTTTTTTTATCCTAATGTAAAATCGAAGAGGATGGTGATGAGATACTTGAAATAGAAGCCACTCCAGGTCTGACATCGCAGTTGTTGCACACTGATGAATCTGTCAAATGAAGAGTGAGCACAAAAGGAATTTCCAAATGCAGCTGCTATTTCCCATTTGTTAAATCCTTTTATTACACTATATAAGTACACAGCTGGGAAATACTATAGAGTGGGGGTTAAAACAAAATATTTTGGCTTCCAGATATACAGAACACACAAAGGACTCAGAGAAAAGCAATTCCTGGTATCAAAAGGAAGTGAAAGTTTGAAAACATTTCTAGTCAATGTGTAGAGCTTGGCAGTTATGGTGATTCATTTTGTTTGGTCTTTTGTTTTGTTTTGTTTTTCATAACAGGACATTCAATGTAATATATGTTGCTGTTTTGTTACAAATCAGGATGCATATAAAATGCTAGAAATTAGTTTTTTAAAAAATATATATGTCTCAATGTTCTGCTTACTTAACAGCTACATATGGTGGACCCTCTATTCAAGCCTTTATTCATATGTTATGAATTGGGCCCAATATATAACTATTGTAGTCACATGAGTGAGTTACTCTCATCTTTAGTACAACATCTTTGAACAAGCCTCTTGAATGTTCAGTAGCAATGTCTACAAGGCAAAGTCTAAGTGCTTTCCCAGTAGCCCTCTCCGGAAAGCTATAGAATATTGTCTGTTCTGATGAAAACAAGAAGAGATCCTCCATCTGCCTGGATTCATGTTTTCATATCTGGTCATCAGCAGATAACTTAACAATAAATTGTAATTTTTAATAATCCATTATTTTTAGATATACCTTTAAACATGATAGTTATTTTACATGGTACGCATGATTTATTGTCTACATGTGAACCCTCCTGAATGAAAAAGGTGGGTAAAAATATTTTGGAGTATCAGTCCATGACTAAAAGTTTCTAAGATATAACACTTCATATGAGGAGACCACTCACCAGAGCACAGGTGGTCAACCCAATGTAAATCTCAGAGTGAATTTATAGTCCCACAAATGTGGGAGTGAACATCACTTAAATCTGAAGAAAATGGAGCTAAGTCACGTCAATTCACAACCAGCTCACTATGAGGGTTGTATAGACTGTGCCTTCAGTTTTCTGACATATGCCTGGTTTAAATCCAAATAGAACTGATTTTTTGCCCTCTGTATGCCTGGATTAATCCATATGACTGGGTTTAATCCCTACTGAAAGATCTTTTTCCCTCTGTGAAAGCTTTCCTCTTCAGAGTGAACTATTTTCTTCAGTGTGAGCTCCTTTTTGTTTTGTGACTCACACTTTAGATTCTATTGCCCTAAAAAGCTAGTCCTATTCTACTTTGGCAGTGCAGCTAAATTCAAGTAACATAGCTCCCATTTAAATGTTACAGCTTCCATGTAAAGACTTACAGAAAGCACTTACATCAGTCCTCCACATATCACACCTGCCAATGACAATGAAAAGGCTCTTAGTCCAGGTAGTAGCCAATATTCCTGCACTCGACTTTTACGGTAAAGGCAACATAAATTAAGCATTATATCCAGTGTAGAAATCAGTAGGCTGGTCATATTCAAGTCAGAACTCAATACCCCTGCAAAAGCAGCATGTAAAACAAGGGGTACAATGACCTCATGGCTAGGAAATCACCTTGCACAGTATGTATGAATAAGAGGATTTCAGAAATAGTGCTGCATTTGCCACACATTCTCTCACTTTAGAATAACTCCTTATGAGATAATTGAGGGCCTTTACAGACTGCCAGAAATAATGCAGCTTGAGGACCCTTTAACTGTCCTGGCTCAGGGCTAGGGAATCATGGGAACTATAGTTTATTGTGGCACCAGAATTCTCTCACGGAGAAGGCTCAATGTCTCAAAAAAAAAAATACTGTTCCCATGATTCCCTACCACTGAGCCAGGACAGTTAAAGGGGCCTCAAGTTGCATAATTTCTGGCAGTCTGTAAAGGCCCTGTCTCTTTTTTCCCTATGGACATTATCACACGGGGGCAAATCTGCTGGTTAATCCACACAAATCCCAAACAGAAACCGGATTTGTGCCCCATGTTTTCACACATCGTCGCACAGAAACTGGACAGAAAGTGGACAGAAACTGGTATTAACCG
>CM034701.1:109943228-109962189 GCA_020142125.1 Phrynosoma platyrhinos
TCCTCTCCACTTACTTTTAAGTAACATAGCTGGTAACATCTTTAAAGGCTAGTGTTTTTCAATCCGTTAAATGGGTTACATGAATTTGTGTAGAAAGGGTCTGCACAATTTGCAGCAAATACAGTATCGTGATCTGTATAACAAAAGTGGGGTAGTGATAAGGAGAATGGGGTAGAGTGGTTACAGCTGATTGTCTATGATAAGCACTCTTTCTAATGCATCAGATTTGGCGAGTCTTGGGAGATTGTTGCTCCACAATTTGCCCATGAGATAGATGCAGGATTTAAAAGTCAAAGGGGGATTTTATTATACTGCCTTCTATCTGGGCAGTTTGTAAAGACAAGATTCTTTTCCCATTATTGAAAAACTGCACAAGAAACCAAGAGAATCATGGATTGCATAGAGGCTGCATATTGTCCGGCTACAGGGCAATGCAATAAAATCCGTCTTTGACTTCTTAATCACATGGGCGAATTGTAAAGACTTCTCTTTGAATAAAACTATAATTTTTTTCAGACTCTGTGACTTTTTTCTCCCTTACTGTTAATGATTAGCAGGTGCTCTACAGCTGAGATTTTTATTTCCTATTCTCATTTATAAGTATACATTAAAGCTTTGGCTGTAATTCCCTGAACTACTTCTCCATTTTGGATTTGGATTTGGGAGAATATAGAGTACTATCAAACATCTCTGTTTACTTCTATTAATGCAAACTGAGTTCCAAGTGCAAAAGTAGTTTGCACTCAATTAATTCCGCAGAGAGGAAAGGAGGGAATGAAATCTTGCCTTTCCCAGTAGGCTCAGGCAAAAGCAAACTGCTGCAGTTTATTCTTGCTTGTTTGTTCTTCCTCATTTATAACTTTTGACATCTTCACCACACTCTGAGGTTGCTTGGCCACATCTGTGAAATGTTGTAGGATATACAACATGAATAATCTTAATATATGTAATTAGGTCCTTCTTCAGCATCTTCTTCCCAAACATATGCATTTTCTTTTAGTTTTCATAAGCAAGCAAAAACTACCTGTTTGATTATTTTCACAATTAGACCAGAGGTTGTGTGCTCACTAAAACAACTAACTGTTGTACACCTTTTCCCCTTGCAAAACAGAACTCAGAAGGCACTAGCTAAACAATTCCAGACAAGCTCTATGACAACAACTACCCAAGAGTAAGCAGCACTGAACACAATGGGATTTATTTTTGAATCAGCATGTGTAGGAGTGCTCTGCTACACTATTTTTCTTTTGAGCTAGGTAAACTCATTGAAAAATGTATCAAAACTGTAATGCAGAGAGGAGTGTAACACTAAGTGGTTCATTGAATGAATTATGTGCAGCTTCAGTAGTGCTCTGCAGTTTCATTTAAGTATCTAAAACAATTTTGCATTTTCTACTGCATGTGTTAGATAAAGGATAAATAACGTGCAATGCAAGCATGTGTATAGAATCCATGATAAAGTAATCTTTCAAAATTTCTACTTGTGTCTCTGTTGTATAGAGAATAATTTTTACCTTTTTAAGCCTTTCCCACTACAGCTGGGAAATAACAATAATTATATCAACCAAAGAATAAATTGTATCAGTAAAAACAGAAAAGAATAATATTTTATTTCACACTAAGCCATTGTTAAATAAAAATGACAGCTGAAATGTGTTGCTGTTGACATATATATTTAATTTTAAAAGTTTTAGAATAGCATTATTGCCAAAACTGCATCAGTTACTCAGGAATGAAGTCTCCACCTTAATTACTCTTTAATAATAATTGATTTCATACAATTTTCTTAAAAATGCACAAATCAGTTAATAGAGGAAACCACATGAGCATTTTCCAAATTAGCAAATCATTAGCTCAGTAGTACTGTTTCTATAGACAAATAATTACTGATTAAAGAGCCTAGAAATCTGAGACTAACAGTTAAATTTACAGATCTGACACATGCTTTCATGAATATTACAGTGAAGGAAATATCAAGTGTAAAGAAAAATTATTAAGTTAATTCTTATTTAAACAGTAAGGTTTTAATGTGGCAGACTAAGTTTCACATAGGATTTAACAGCTAACACTAAATGTCTTACAATTATTGAGAAGATTCTAATTTGATTTCCTACAGTGTGGGGCAGGGCATTAGTATAGGTGCAGCTGATCTAAATATGCAGATTTCTGAATAATCATAATACTTTTTAGAGGAACTTGAAACTTACAAAAAGATTGATACCTACTTAGTAATAAATAAATTTATTATAGAATTATAATGCAGAAGTTTTGACTGTACTGAGTACAAAGCATTGAACTGGCAATGATTACAGCTAGCTTGGGATAAACACTATCTGTACTTGTGACTTATTGTATAAATAATTAAAGGATTTGATTCCTGGATGTTTTCCATATTTCAAAGGGACCTAAATAATTACTGTCTCCTAATACAGTAGTCCACTCCTAAATCCCAAATTGTGCAACACTGTGACATAATCTAACCACCACATTTGGATTTCAATGACATGATTGCAAAAGGAGACTCAGCAGAATATTTGGAACCTAGGTGCAAGATTTATTTTAAAAAGAAAAATTATTTACACACACTATTCCAATTAAGGCACAACAAAACTGAGAATACATATCCATTGGTTTTAAGGCAACATTGCATTTAAAACCGCTCTTCAGCAGAGGATTCTATTCACTTGAGCATTGGTAGGCATCTTCCAATTACAAACAAGACTGACTTCTTCCAGAAGGAATAAGCTTTGGCTGCTTTTTCAGTTTAAATTAATCATGACACAAACCCAGAAATGAAAATGTCTCTTAAGAATAATTCTAACTACAAACTGCACCAATGAATAACAGTGCACAATCCTAATTAAATGCAACTGTGCAGCTGCAAAAATAGGTTAAATCTGTCCAAAGCTATGAGATGGCTTTGAAAGGCTGGTTTGTTAGGGAGTGTTTTCTTAAGGAAGGCTGGGCCCTTGGTCTTAATCAGCCAATAAATTATTTCCTGCAATTACATTAAATAGAAAATTATCTTCAAATTGGGAATGTTAATTGAAAATCAAAATTCAGAGTGAAGTTTAGAAATTACATGCTGAATATAATTAGTCTGGAAAGACTTCACCTCAATTTCATAAACAGGCTTTCGGCAATTCCTCAAGTGACCATTATGGGGGGGTGGGAAGCTATCCAGTTAAGAGCGCTGTACAGTAGAAACACCTTTTCTTTCTTTTTAAATATGTGTCATTGCATATTCATTGGCACACAAACCCTAGAGTTGACAGAGTTGTATGAGTAAACAAGCATTAAATGCCCATAGACAGCTAGGTCTTACACAATAGAGGATCCGTTGGGATATACTTATTAACAATTGAAATAGTAGAAAAATCAACTTTTGTTATGATTGAAGAATCAAGCTACAAGCTAAGCAAATATATTTACATGCCCACCCTCTTTACACAGACAGAAACATGAAGATCCTTAAAACTCTTTATTGGTGAGCAATTCCTTGCATGTAATAAAACACAAAAGTAGAATCTGAGTAGAATCATAGAATCATAGAACCATAGAGTTGGAAGAGACCACAATGGCCATCCAATCCAACCCCCTGCCATGCAGGAACTCAAAATCAAACCATCCCCGACAGATGGCCATCCAGCCTCTGTTTAAAGACCTCCAAAGAAGGAGACTCCACCACTCTCCTCCTAATGTTGAAGTGGAATCTCTTTTCCTGCAGCTTGCATCCATTGTTCTGGGTCCTGTTCTCTGGGGCAGCAGAAAACAAGCTAGCACCCTCCTCAATATGACATCCCTTCAAATATTTTAACAGGGCTCTCATATCCCCTCTTAGTACATGGACCAAGAACTGTTGCTGAAGCCGGTCCAAAGAAGGGAGGCTTTTTACTTGCAGAGGGGCAATTGTATCTCTGCACCTCTCCCATGTGATTCTTCACACTGAATGGCTATTGCCAGTAAATGGACATGAAAGAAAACATTTTTTTTTGTTTTTTTAGAGACAGCTATCAACAACACAGCTGCAGTTATCATGATGAGTAAACAGGATAAAAATATGTCAGATACTTATACTTACTTCTTTTGCACTAGACAAATCAATTCAAGAGTGGCAAGAACAGGCCTTTGGGATTGCTGAAACCTACCCATGCCAAAAATGCACTTGCCCTCCCCCCGATGAATGGCATCTAAAGAAGACACTCATGCCTGCCTAGAAAATTAAGTTTGCTTTTCACTACTCCCCTTAGACATTTGCACACCTGAGGCAAAAAGTCAAAATGCTAATACGACACTGCCCTTGGCTGAACAGGAGCGGCTCATCTCAACTGTCATTTTTAATGGCACACAGAGCTAAAAATAAGAAACTAGAAAATGACATCCTATCCAGCAAATGTTTCATCCTATTCAACAAATGTTTCATACAAAATGTTTTGTGGTTTACAAAATGGAGCCAATGCTACATTCAAGATGCCTACTGGCTTCATTGAATATAATCATGCTGTTTTCAGTGGGGCTTACTCTCAAGTATGTGTGCAATGGGGGGGGGGAGTTCAAAACATATGGATGCTTTTTTCTTTTCCCCCAATAGGGGTAAAAGTACTGTGGGAAGAGGTGCTTTTGGCATGAATCTGGCATAAAGGAAAGGGAAGAAGATGTTGCCTTCCTCCCATGCAATTATCCTCTTTCAAATTAAAAATTTGGTGATTATAGAGGAGGAGAAATCACAGAACAGCATAGGAGTTTATTGCACTGCCCTTTCCTGAGTTAGGCATGGGATTAAAACTTTTAAATGTTGATTTTATCACCTCGGTTCCCAGGCAGGAGGCATCCCATACCCAATCATGGCATTCCGTACCTGATTTGGACTTCTTCCGCACCTTGCAAAAAATGGGAAAATCCCATTCTTTCAAAAAGTCCTGGAAAAAAGTTTTCATCCCATGCCTAGTTCAAGAGGAAAAGACAGGAAAGGGCAGTGTGATATACTCTATAAATTAGCCACATTCTGAACATCAGCATTCAAATGTGAATATCAAAATTCACAAACAGTTGTGAATCTGAATGGCTTGTTAAATCTTGTTAAAAAAGTTACCAGGGGTGGGGAACCTATGGCTCCTCCAGAACTTTGGGACTAAAACTTCCAGAGTCTCTTTCTATTAAAAATACCAGCTGGAGTTCAGGGACCTGATATTTGACATGTCTGTAGGGCACAGATTCTGCATTTGTAGTCCACAAAATTCCATGGTATTTCCTGGCATTTTTTGAAGTATTCATATTTTCATCAAACACCTCCACTATTACTGTTTTGTTCTGACTTTATGTCACCTCTTAGTTTACCTCATGCTATTTTTGCATGTAGCAAATTTATAATGATAGATCAGTTCCCTGAGAGAAGGTTTTGGTGTTTTTTTCAAACACATTTTTTCTTTTCTTTTTTTCTTTTTTAGATAAGAATCTCTTGCCACTTATAACCCCTGAAAACAGGGATTTATAATGGAAGTGCTGACACAACCCTAACTAAAAAGACGCAAATGGTGCTGCTATAATACACAAAATCAAGTTCTATTATTCTAAACTCTTCTCACTTGTGGGGTTTTTCTTTACTGTGCTCCCAGCCAAACTGCTGAAGCATGAAAAATTTAAATGCAATCAAATGGATCCAATTCCACTTTCCTAGAACAAGTGTCTGCAGTGGTACAGTCATAAAAGAAGAGGCATCCAATTTGTTTCACGCCCTTTAAAAAAAACTGCTTATAATACTCGATAGCAGAGGAATAAGAGGAAATTACAGTCACTACATTAAGGAAGTATTTCAGGACATATGAGGAAAGAGATTCCCTGAATGAGAATCCATTCAGTTAATTTAGAAGAGGGCATTTCTATAAAAAAAATTATATCAGACTATGTCATGTTAAAATAAAAGCACACCCATTCCTGAAATAATCTGTTCGGTTCCTCAATCTGGGTCAACGTAAATTGGACACAGAGGGAGAGAAATTGCAGCAGCCCTAGCCACCATTGCAAATGGTAATGAATGCTGAGAGAATGCTGGAGCTGATGGGAGATACAGCCCAACAATATCTGGAGAGCTTCAAGATTCCCACACTTTCTCAACACTAGGGTTTTGTTTAGTAGAGGTGGGAATCATGTGGCTCATAAACACAATAGTCTATGTAGTCCTTAAATCTCCACCCTGAAAAATTGGATTTTGGGTGAAAGACAGGCCAAATAAAGTGGCTTCCAGCCATTTTGGGCTCATGGCATTTAGACAACACACACCCAAAGCCGCTTCGATACCACACTCCAGTCCTTTGGAGAGAAACAAAAAGGAAGCAAGATAATCCAGCCCCTAGTGGTGTGGGTTGGGGCCAGCCATGATGGTCTTCTCTCAGAATGAGCCGAGCAGTCATTGCAGACCTGGCACACTTTTGGCAAGAGCAGCCTCAGGCTACTCCTTCCCACCCATCTGTTACGGGCTTTCCTCATTTGGTGAATAATGTCATACAAAAATTAATAAGGAGAGATTTGTTATCAGTGGAACAATTGATTCACCCTCTGGGGAAACTTTCACTCTAGTAAAGACTGCCTACCTCCCTAGATTGACATTGCTTGCTTGCTGTCTATATGACTCAATCTGTGAATGATAGAAACTTTTCACCTGAAATAAGACCTTTCAAAATAATCCAAAGTCTGCTCTCAAAATTTTCAGATAGTATCTTGAATTCCCAAAGTCTGGGAGGAAGTATCTTCATTGTGTTAATGAGAGTTGTGTTTATCTTGATATAAACACATGGAAGCAATGGACCAAAGCCAAAACAAAACAAAATCCACAGATACCAGTAATGAGTGATTTATCCTCTGGTAATATTAGGACTCTTTTTCTTCTTGCAGGCCATCTCTTGCTTCCTTTAGGAAGGCTGGATTGAAAAGCCATACACAGATGCCTTAGGCCTCGGGTCTTAAAATCCCCACAGGTGCAATCTATCATCTTCCCCCAAGAAAAGATTTGTCAGGTTCAAGGGCAATGGGTGGCTTCCATGTCAGTGGTACAGTACTCCACTCTGGGTTTTATTCCAGACTTTAATGGAGCTAGTCAAGGTACTTTAACCTGATCCCCCAATATATTCAGCACCTTGGATAGCTTCTTTAAACATTTTGAGGATTAATTGCATCACTGAAATGGAAGTCTGGTCATTCCAGTCAATTCATCCCTGACCTGATAAACCCTTCTTCAAATCCAAGGAAACATTTTAAAATATGACTGAGCATTGTCCTCTTTTATGCCCCTTAATGGATAAATAACTGCAAATTGTGTGTTGCTTTAATAAAGAACATAATCCAGTCTGCATCCTATTTTAATTATCCTCTTCCAGCCCATATCTCTATTCTTAACTTTCTGCCCTACTGCTCCTGGTTCTTGCTCCAAGAGTTGCTCCCCCTACCTCTAAAAAGTAAGTACAGAGGGTAAGATCTGTCTACCTCTACTGTGGAATCCTGCCTCTCTTCCAAGACATTTTACATTCTACACAGACTGTGGTACCTACATCTTGTTGCACCACAGTGCATTTAGTAAATCTTTGGTCCTCCTTCCTTGTTGAATTAGGCCTATTGAAATGGTTTCAATTTGGCACAGAGCATCTATAGCCCATTCCTCTAAAGCAGTGGGTCTCAAACTTTGGTTTTCTAAGTTTGGTTTTGGATTTCAGCTCCCAGAAAACCCAACCAATTTGCTCAATAGTCAGAGAGATCTACTGCTGTAAGTGGCTCATATAGCAGCACCAAAGAACACCAGAATAAGTTAATAAAAATCCACAAACTCTAAAGTAAATTGTTGCCACTTCAAAGTGTAACTGGAGCAACATCATTCACGCCACCGCACCCCACCACAAAAAAAATCACAGCAAAATGAAAAACAGCTTATTAGGAGAAAATCTTCTAACACAAGCCTCTTCATGTCATTTTAGTTTTCTACTTGAAAATGATGAATATGTAGGCAATTATTCAAAAATGGGCTTGCTGCACCTGCACACTGAATGGTACAATCTGTTTCACCACATGATTCTTCCATTTCTGCTAAGGGTGTAGCAGTGGTATCGATGGCTTCCAAGTCAGTGGGGTGTGCATCCACTCCTGGCTTTAGCCCAAACTTTAAAGGAACTATCTAAGGTGCTGACTCCATCCCTAAAACAAGGTTCAGAACTTTGGCTATTTCCTTTAAAATGTCAGACTAAATCACGCTGGTGTGTAGATATAGGCCAATAATTGTTAACAGCTTTATTTATTTAAATAAAGTGAGCAGCTTTATTTATTGCAATGAGTCAGCACTTGTTTATTTTGTTCTGGAGAAAGATCCACAAGCTAGTCACAGAAATAATTTATTATATCCATGGCATATAAGAATACCCATAGCCAAAGGACATGACTTAATTGGAATGGTGAAAACGGAAATCTTAATTGTGGTGCCAGATTATTTGGAACTCTGCCCCTGACAAACATGTTATGTAGCCATAATTAAGAAAAAAATAGTTAATTGTTGCAGTAATACTATAATGCAGCTGACATTTAAGAACAAACAGTTACTTCCTAAAATTATAATATATGTTATCCAATTACGAGGGACATACGTGACTGGAACAAGCCTGTACAGGAGTTATGACATTTGCATCCTACCACATAATTTATGAACAGAAAACTAGTGTAACAACTTGTTGTTCAGCAGTATGTAAAGTAAGGTACTCCATAACTAAATTGTTCATCCTGGCATCTCTGTCATTAGCTTTGTTTCAGTAAAAAAAATCTCACAGTAAAATACACTGGTACAATTACAAAATTCTGTAAAAATGTGACACATGAAAACAACTGTCAACTGTTAAATTAAATCATTGAATCTTTATGGACACAAGATACATAAGAAAATGAAATACAGTTGGCCCTCCATTTTCACAGGGGATCTGTTCCACCTCCTCCCAGACAAAAACAGAGGTTAGTAAGTATTCAAGCCCCATAGGCTTGAATGGGGCATGCCCCATTGATTTAAACACAGATCACCCCTCCATGAATATGTAAAACTGTGGATTTGAAGTCCATGAGAATGGAAGGGCAACTGTAATAAGAGCAATCAGTACTGTATTCACTCCAGCAACTCAATCCCTAAAGGAAAGGATTATTATTTTCATACCATCTATGGATTATTGTATTTATATGTGGACAACTGTAATATTTTACATGTGGGGCTGTCCTTGAAGAAAAACCAAAACCTTTAGCTTATTCAGAATGTGACAGCATTTATTAATACGTTTCAGACACATTACATCAACCCAACCTTGGGGAGAAGTCTCCCATACACAGAGTACAAGAATACAGGCTAGGGTTATCTGTTTCTGCCTCCTGGATATTCGTTGCTTATGCAAGAAATCTTTTTTCCATCTATTCCTAAACTGCTGTAATGGCAGGGAAATGTCAAAGTAATTCTAACAGAATAAGGGTCAGTGATGGGGCTGGGGGCTGGGATGAAAATATCCTTTGGTCTGTGGAAGACATCCTACAGGACCTAGAGGAGAGCATATCTATAGATAAAGAAAGAAGGATTTGGGGAGGCTGATAACTAGAGAACTGAGAGACTGAGTGGAAGAGCATCCACAGGATGAGGAACCTAAAAAGACTGGAGGCTCAGAAGATTTTACTAAGAGTAGAATGCTGCATAAGAGTGAAAAAAATGAGGAGGCACTGTGATCAGCATAATAAAAACTGGTACTAGTTTTGATGATTTCCCCAGTGAACACTCCAGCCATCTCCACTACACTCTGCGGACCAAAGCTCCAAAGAAATAGATGGTTTGTAACCAAGGATTCCTTTGAGATAATGCTGCTTGGCTATCTTAAGTAACATAGTACTCTATTATTGCTATTGGTAGCATATATGAATAGTGTCAATGTTGTTCCCAATATTTCACTGCGTGAATTGGAGGCCAAATCTCTTCCCACCTCTCCCACCACCCTCACCACCCCCAGCCAATGCTTTAAAACAACAGAACACTTTCTAAAAACAAACTGTACTTTTGGTTATCCCCTCCACCCACCTCCTGGTACCTCCTGCTTCAGTTAACTTCACCACATAGCATGGTAGTGCCAGTTCTGAACAATGTATAAGACATGGAGATAATTATCTAGGTAGTAGGCAGCAGGAGAAACTAATATATTTCGCATGCCTAAGAGGAGAGGGTAAAATTTGCAGGCCTGAACTCAACACATGATGAGCGAACATCAGCGAGACAGTGAGAATACAGCTCAGAACTCCAGAAAGTTAATATTTTCTGTGGTTTATATTTAGCCAATAATATTGCTGTCACTTTATTTATATAGCTTAAGCCTGTTCTTTGGACTGGTGCTCATATGCCTCGGAATGCTTTGACTCATGAATTGTTTCTCCTGATAATGTTACATCACGTAACTACCTCTGTTTAAATAGTTAGTATTAGTGTCTCTGTGATGCCTGTCTTTAAAGTCGTATGACTCTGCCATGTGTCTCTGCATATCTGATTTCTTATGGTCACAAAAATAAAAAATAAAAAGCAGTCTTCAACAAGGGTTTTCTTAGACGGGAACAAACACAAGGGCACTGGCAATAGGCCCGTCAACAGGTTTTTGCTCTGCTTCTACTTGCTGATTTGGCAACAATTAATAGAACATGAAGTATAACTAAACATAGACTATTAACAATACAAGGAGAAGTTCCAGCTAAATGTTATTAGTGCTTCTGTCTGATATAAAACACTAGCTGCCTTGGCTGAAGGTCTACAGAAGTGGTTTGTATGTTTTAGGTCCTTCAATGCTCTTGGACAATTGTATTTTTAAAGTAAGCACTCACAAAGAAACTGTAACAGGTTTATTTTCAAAGAAGGGTAAACAGATTCTTTAAATATTAAAAAAAATATTTTAAATCCTTTCCCCTCCCCCAGGCTGGTAAACATAAGGTGTATTGGCATGTGTTGTTCCTCTATGTGATTCTGAGAATGGACTGAAATATCACACAATCCCATTGTTCTTATTTAAAAAGCACTTTTTCTCATCTATGTTGTTTTCTAAACCTAAATTCTCCATTTCAAGCAGTCTCCCTTTGTTCCATATAGGGCAACAAAATGTTGATTTCAAGTTAAGTTAATGCACTAGTACCTTGGTCTAAAATGAAACAATGGCCAGAAACCTATTGTTAATTCCAACTACAGTAGTTGGAGTAGGAGTAGGATCTACTCTACTTGGGATTAGCCAATAGAATTCATACCAATGATCACTGTAATCAAGTTGCAGATTTTAATTTAATTTAATTTAAACCCTACCATGCAAATCTTTTAAAAAACATTTCTGGCAGGCACAATATTTATGGTTCAGCAGAAGTTACACAATCCTCAAAGCAGTTAAATATAGGTGCCAAACTACATTGCCAGGAGCATTCAGTACGTGAGGTGCTGTTATCTAACACCTTGCTGAATATAAAGTTACTTGTTTCTGCAACTGAAGACAATCAAATTGTCACCTTGTGTTGTAATACTACACACTTGATAATCAGCAAAGTGCAAGTGTATTTACCACAAAATGAGAAAGAGAAAATGTTAATTTCTCTCAAGAATAAACACTTCCTGAAAGGCTGCTTGGGAATGTTAGGAGATTCTCTGGAGAACCATGAGAGGTCATGTGACAGGCTTCAGAGGAAAGTGGAAAACAGCAAAGACACTAAATCTTGATTCCTTCCATGAAAGGAGGTGAATTTATTTCCAAAAAGGGCCTATTTGCATCCAATCCTTTTTATGTGTATGGACCTACTATGATCCTCAGCTGCAGTCAAGGGCAAGCCTGTTTAGTAGACCAGAAGCAAAATGAGCCCTGCCACTCTGGCACATATAGGGTTGCCATAATTAAAACTGGAGATGCCTTCTGCCTCAATCAATAATGGTTGCGTAGAAGGACTTTCAGTAAATGTTGTTCACAACACAACCATGTAACAAGCAACACCTGCTGTAGTGCCCTCTTTTTCACAGTCATTAAAGGGACAGGAGGTGTCTCCAGTTTTCACTCTGACAACCCTACTGGCACATTCAAGATTAAACTGAATCTGTTTCATGTTATAGACTTTATTACTAGTGTCATCTTCAGTTTGGATCCATAGCAACTCCTAGTGTGGTTCCACTTAGGGCCTTTACAGACTGCCAGAAATAATGCAGCTTGAGGCCACTTTAACTGTCCTGGCTCAGTGCTAGGGAATCATGGGAACTGTATTTTTTTTTTCTGGGACATTGAGCCTTCTCTGTCAGAGAGCTCTGATGCTACAATAAACTACAGTCTCCGTGATTCCTTAGCACTGAGTCAGGACAGTTAAAGTGGCCTCAAGCTGCATTATTTCTGGCAGTCTGTAAAGGCCCATAGTTACTCTTATGTTTTCAAAACATAGTGTTAAAAATATCTAATGATATCCTGAAATGAAGGGAAAACTGGTGAACTAAGCATCTATGAGCCATCTTTTAAACACAGAAGGCAAGGCAGGCTATGTTAACATTGCCCACCTTTACAGGGTAATTTGTGACTTGGGCTCAAACATCCTTCAGTGAGTAATAAAGATAGTTCTGTGTCTCAGATTTGCTGAACCACACAACATGACATCCAGAGCCATTCCTCCTTGGAGAAGCTGAAAACTTTTACAAACTGTGTACCAGAATCATTATTGAAACACCATTATTATTAAAAGTAGCATACATAATTTTACCAAGTAATGAGCAATGTATTTTACAAGATATACATTAAGGACAACTCCTTTAGCAGAATGTCCATAGTAAAATGTTAAATGGCTAATGGGGGGGGGGGGGGGGGGGGGGGGGGAGTTTGAGATTTTCTAGAAATCTCACTTCCATTGATAAATGACATACTTTTCAGACAAAGAAAGAGATGGTATCTTTGTAGCTGCTCTTAAGACATGCAAATAAAAGTTAATAGATAAATAGCATAAGCAGCATTAAAGCTGTTATAAAAATACATCCCTCCATTCTATTAAAAACAACTCACAGATCCTCAACAATAGTCTCCCATTAAAGTCATTCAGAAGATTAACCCATGAAAACTTCAAATGTAGTCTAGCAATGTTTGAGGAATTTGATCTTTGAGAATTCTGATGTTATTTGAGCTGATCAACACCACCTGGGCTGATAAGTGAACCAAAACTTTATGATCCACTACCATTTGCTCTTCCCAAACATTCTTATGCAGTTTTTGTCTGCATCATATATGAGAAAAAATATATGTGCGAAAATGTTTCACATATATGAGAAAATCTTTAGCTGGAAAAAAAACATTTGGAAAGGCAAATTTTAGAGAAAAAAATGTGCTTTGAAAATATTAGCTATTTTACTGTGAATATTCATGCTGGCTTTCAATTTTTTTTAAAAAAAAAACAAACCCTGCATGTTCATATGAAAATGTGCTAAGACATATGAGAAAGGGACACAGGCTAGAAACAGAGCTTGCAAAAGCTCCTCTTTTGACTACAGCTTCCAGAATTCCATAGTCAATATGGCCAAGCCCTGAACTAGAATGAACCATCTATTGCTATTGTGGTCCAATTGTTGTTAATTGCTATCAAGTCAACTTCAACTTATAGTAACCCTATGAATGAGAGACCTCCAAGTCACTCTATCAACAGCCCTGGTCAGGTCTTGCACACTCGGGGCCATGGCTTACTTGATTGGATCTATCCATCTGGAATTCAGTCTTCCTATTTTCCTACTGCCTTCTACCTTACCAATCATTACTGTCTCTTCTAGTAAGTCATGTCTTCTCATTATATGGCCAAAGTACAACTGCCTCAGTTTTGTTGTCTTGGCTTCTAGGTAGAGCTCAGGCTTGATTTGCTCTAGGAACCATTTATTTGTATTTTTAGCAGTCCACTGTATCCATAGAGCTTTTCTCCAGCACCATATTGCAAATGAGTTGCTTTTCTTCCTGTCAGCTTTCTTCACTGTCCAGCTTTCACAACCAATACTGCCAGAGTATTATATATTACTCACTGTTTATAGGCCTAGAGTGATATCATAATTAATATAAAACAAAATCTTTTAAAAGATATTTCCAAATGGATGCCCTTAATAAAAATATATTTGGGTAGATTTCCATAGTTGATTAAGCATATGGAAGCATGCCATTCACAAGCAAAGTGCAATCCACTTGTCCTGGCATGCTCATTAGGCCCAGCTGCCTTTCTCCAATGCCACCTGATCAACATTTGCCACAAGCCACAAAGATTTATGGCTGCTTCAAATGTTGATTCAAAGATCTCTTCTGGCAAGTTAATACTATGCTATATAATCATAGTATGGCAAGGATATACCAGGCACATCCATGATACAGAGATATGTGCATTATGGCTTCTCTTTGATATGGACAGAATTTTTCCATATTTCAGGTTTTTATCAATGGAGTACAGGGGTTTCTCTTTCAGATTAAAGAAGCTAGAGATTTACAAATCAGTGTATTTAGGGACAAGGTTCAGTAAAAACCAAAAGGCCACCGTCAATCATAACAAAAGCTGTTATGTATTTTAAAAACCATTTTTTTCTATAGGAAAATATATTTCACTAAAAGCATGTGTGCATTTCTGTGTGTGTGTCTGTGTACACATGCACACTCACAAACTTGTATTTTTTAAAAAAGTCCATGATCCAGCACTGAGTAATGAGTATTTAAACCATATGAACAGAAATAGATAGACTAAAGGTCTATCTAGTCAAAGATTCTGTTCATATAGAGCCTAACCAGTTGCCTAAGAGAAGCCCACAAGATGGAAGCAACAGCACCATGCCATTCAACCCACTGAATTAAATGAGAACACATTCTGTTTGAATAAGACATATTGTGGCCAGTATCTAGCAATGTTAGGGCTTTCTTACACAAGGAATACTTGCCAGTTCCTTCCTGTGAAACAGAGCCTACAGCACCTAATATTTGTTGGTGGTCTCCCATCCAAGCACTAACCAGGTCTGACCCTGCTTAGTTTCCAAGATCAGATGGCAGATGATGTCTTTAGGATATTTAGGTTACATTATTGCACCAAAAATCCAATACTTTAGAGACAGGAGTAGGAACTGAGACCCATAAAGACCCATCATGCCATCTGAGCTAAGGCTGGGAGTGAAGCATATGCATCCTGACTTGTGGATCTTCTTTTTGTCTGAATCCTTAGGTAAAAGCTCTCAGAGGTCTGGTGGATGTTCTTCCACAGACATCAGCAGCAATATACAGTCCAGAAAAACTGTCCTTGGGCAATCAGTGCTATAAGCCATGCTGCTGCAGCTACTGGACACTTTTTATTGCTTGTCCAAATGCCAAAAATGACTTTCCCCCAATAGCTTTGGGCTGCTAGTTTGGTTACCTTGCTAGTTTGGTTTTACTACAAATCTAAGCCCATTTACCCAGATTACCCTCATGCCTATTTTCACTATCAGTTGAAACAGTAACAATTCTAAACTACTTCTGAATATGCCCTACTTTGGTACCCGTGATATTCCATGGGCTCTCCACGTGGCAAATGAGGCTTGTGCCCCCTCCAATAAGAATACTGTCTCCACAAATGAAATTTTCCTTCAATCCTCAAATATCTAGCATTGTAATATGAAACACTGAAAAGCATTCTCACTTAAACCACTTATATTTGTTATATTCACATTCCTTTGCTTGTTTTCTTTGGACATCTAAACTGTATTTCTAAATGCTTAGCTGAAGTTGTACATTAATGCAATACTAGGAATTTAGGGACTGAAGAAAAGTTTAATTGGGGGGACTTCTTATGGAGGCAACAACCACATTTTATTCCCCGCTGGTTACACCCCATCTCTGGTCACAGATTTGTTCCTCATATCTAAGGGAATGGAAAGTTCCAATCCTGGCTCACGCTTAGTAACAGGAATCTAATAGGAATTGAGAATAGGCACCACTACACTGTACTTTTCTAAGAGTTAATTTATGAAACTATAATTAGGAAAGATGCTAAATATTAGGATCTTTGAAAAAGCTGCAGAAAGCATCTTGCTTGTTGGAGTGCAAAGGAAGTTTATGCCATGAATCTACAGTGTTCAAACTTACGTTCATAATTTCTCTTTCAAAGTACTTTCATGCTATCCTGGCCACATATACAATCCACTCATTATATTATAAAGGAGCTGTTCCACCAGATCACACAAAATTTAGCTTTAAAACAAGTTGTGTAGACAGAATTTTTCAACAGAAACTAAATGCTTTTTATTTAAATTTTCTGTTGTTTGAATTAATAAGCTCTGAATGTTAGTATCTTCCTTATATAATTGAGTACAACTAAAACATTTCCTCACAGTGCCTAATGTAGTACATAAGAGCTGAAAATAAAATTGTTTTCTACTGTGGTTTTCCTCTCTGACTTGATTTTTCCTGTGTCTTTAGAATAAAACATATGATCTGTAGTTTTTTTGTGGGTTTTTTCGGGCTGTGTGGCCATGTTCTAGAAGAGTTTCTTTCTGACATTTCGCCAGCATCTGTGACTAGCATCTCCAGAGAAAAATATAGGTCATGACCAGCACTTTTTCTCTGAAGATGCTAGCCACAGATGCTGGCGAAACGTCAGAAAGAAACTCTTCTAGAACATGGTCACACAGCCCGAAAAAACCCACAAAAAAACTATGGATGCCGGCCATGAAAGCCTTCAACTTCACATATGATCTGTATTTGAAAGGAAAGAATCTTAGTTTCTTCAGACCTGTCAATTTTTTTACTCTACACTTCTTGTTTATATATTTATTTATTTCTAGCCTGCCTTTCTCCCAAAAAGGGACCCAAGGTGGGTCACGATATAAAAACACATTAAAACAACATTTTAAAAAATAATTAAAATAACCTAATTCAAACACTAGGAGGTTAAAATTTTAACATACAAAATTTAAAAATACAAAGGTTAAAAAATAATCTAAACCAACCAACCCCATATAAAACCAGGCCTGCATGATTTTAAAAAGCTTGCTTGAATAAAAATGTTTTTGCTTGCCAACGAAAGGCCAGCAGGGAGAGAGCCAGCCTAACATCCCACAGAAGGGAGTTCCACAGGGTGGGAGCAGCTACCAAGAAGGCTCTCTCTCTCATGTCCTCACCAAGTGAGCCTGTGATGGTGGCAGGACTCAGAGAAAGCCTTCTCCTGAGGATCTTAAGGCTCTACCTGATTTATATGGTGAGATATGGTTTCTCAAATAGCCTGGACTTAAACTGTGAAGGGCTTTATAGGTCATGACCAGCACTTTGAATTGTGCTTGGAAATGAACCAGTAGCCAGTTAAGCTGTTTCAATGCAGGAATTATATGCTCCCTATAACTGGCTCTGATCAGTATTCTGGCTGTGGCGTTCTGAACCCACTGAAGTTTCTGAACAGCTTCCAAATGCTGCCCCATATATTGTGTGTTACAGTAGTCCAAACAGGATGTAATCAAGGCATGTGTCACTGTAGCCAGATCTGATGTCTCAAGGAATGGGCACAGCTGGCGCAATAGTTTTAACTGTGCAAATGTACTCCTGCACTGCTGAAACCTGGGCATCCAAACTCAGAGTGGAGTCCAGGAGCACACTCAAACTGTGAGCCTGAGATTTCAGGGGAAGTGTGACCCCCATCCAGCTCAGACAAAGCCTCAATTCCCTGAACTGCCTTACAACTGACCAGGAGCACCTCTGTCTTGTCTGCAATGAGCTTCAATTTGTCTGCCCTCATCCAGTCCATTACTGACAGCAGACAATGGTTCAGCACAGAGGCAGCTTCCCTGGAGTCAGGGAAAGGAGATAGAGAGTTGGGTGTCATCCGCGTACTGATGACACCACCACAAAACTCCGGATGACCTCTCCCAGTGATTTCATGTAGATGTTAAATAACACGGGGGACAACACAGGTCAGTGGCCAAGGAGTCAAACAGAAGTTCCCCCACTCCACCTTCTGGGTCTGCCCCTCCAAGAAAGACTGGAACCACTGCATAGCAGTACCCCCAAGTCCCATCCCAGAAAGGCAGCTCAGAAAGATACCATGATTCATGGTATTGAAAGCTGCTGAGAGATATAGCAGGACCAACAGGGACACACCAAGGCGACCAAAGCTGTCTCTGTGCCATAGCCAGGTCTGAAGTCAGATTGAAATGGATCTAGATAATCCGTTTCATCCAGAAACCCCTGGGAGGCCACCACTCACTCCAGAACCTTGCCCAAGAATGTAATGTTAGAGACTAGCAGTTAGTTATCCAGAATGCTGGGGTCCAGGGAGGTCTTTTTCAGTAACGGCCTCACCACAGCTTCCTTTAGGCAGGATGGAAATTTGCCTTGCTGCAGTGAAAAATTCACCACTCCCTTTACCTGCTTGGCCAGTCCCCCTCTAGTTAATATCAGAAGCCAGGAATGCATGTGGTGGCCCTCACTTCTCTAAGGATCCTATCCACATCCTCAGGCTGCACAAAGAGAAACTTATCCAATAATATGGGAAAAGCAGGTGCTAAGATTACATCTACTGGACCTGTCTCAACTTCATCATCCATGTCACAGCGAATCCAAGCAATTTTGTGTCTTGCGAACTCCTCACAGTCAAGTAGTCTTTGTTTCCTTCTTGGGGAGCAGAATGTAAAAGGTGCTTGATAACTTGAAACAGCTCTGCTGGGTGACACTATGAAAATGAAATGGTGGCAGAGAAATATAGTTTCTTTGCTGCCACCACTGCCATGGCATAGGCTTTCCAGTGAGCTCTAGCCTGTCTTCAGTTGGATTCACTCAGAGTCTTCTGCCATCATTGCTCTAGTCTCTGTCCCACTTGTTTCATCACCATCAGCTCCCTGGTAAACCAAGGGGCATATCTAGCTCCACTTCGTGGGAGGGGACGCTTAGGATTGTGTTTTTAATTTATTCTTGTGTTGTTTTAATTATTTTTTGGT
>CM034701.1:109970899-109983471 GCA_020142125.1 Phrynosoma platyrhinos
TGAAGGACACATGGAACAAAGAGCCATATGAAGATGAATTCTAAAAAGCGAGGTGGAAACTGCAAGTAAGAGAAATGGTGAAAAAGAAATCACCAGGAACAGATGATATTCCAATTGAATTGTTGCAAGCCATATTGACAGAGTCAATTCTAGTGCTAACCAACATATGTTAACAGATATGAAAAACAAAACGATGGCCAACAGATTGGAAGCGATCAATATACATCTCATCCACAAAAAGGGAGATACAAAAGACTGAAGCAACTATAGAACCATAGCACTGATCTCCCACGCAAGCAGAATCATGCTCAAAATTCTGCAACATAGACTCAAACCAGATATGGAAAGAGAAATCGCATAGGTTCAAGCAGGGTCAAGAAAAGAAGAGGCACTAGGTACCACATTGAAAACATACTATGGCTAATAGAGTGCACCAGGGAATTCAAAAAAAAAAATCCGCATGTGTTTTATAGACTATAGCAAAGCATTTGACTCCATAGATCATGAAAGGCTATGAAATGCTCTTAAAGACATGGGAGTGCCACCACATCTGATAGTCCAGATGAGGAATCTGTACTCAGGACCAGAGGCTACTGTCAGAACAGAACATGGAGAAACAGATTGGTTCCCAATTGGCAAAGGGGTCAGACAAGGCTGTATCCTTTCACCCTATCTGTTCAAGTTGTATGCCGAACATATTATAAGAAGATCTCTTCCGGCAGGCCTTTCCAGATTAAATCATCCCGGCCTCGGGCACTCCCACCCCAGTGATCCTTACGTGGCCCCATCTAAGGATGGCGAGGATTACTGCCGTGGGTTTTATTATTGGGTTTTAATTGTTTTGCTGAATGTGGATTTTAATTTCTGCAGATTTAATACTGTTTTAAGGGGGGGAGGGTTGGATTGGGTTATTGTACTATTTTTATTGTTGTAAGCCGCCCTAATTGGGATTCCAAAGGGCGGGATATAAATAATTTATTATTGTTATTATTATTATTATTATTATTATTATTATTATTATTATTAAAATCAGTCTTGGACACTGCAGAAGGAGGAGTGAAAATAGGAGGAAGGAATATCAACCATCTAAGATATGCAGATGACACATAATACTAGCAGAAAACCTCACAGACCTGGAACACCTACTAAGGAAGATCAAAGAAGGGCAAAGGCAGGCTTAATGTTGAACATAAAGAAAACAAAAATAATGACCACAGAGAACTTACACACATTCAAACTAGACAATGAGGAAATAGAAATAATAAAAGAGTTCTCCTATCTGGGATCAAACACTCATAGAAATAGGAGCTGCAGTCAGGAGGAGACTATCAATTTTTTTATTTAGATAACCAAAGCTATTTATTTCACTGATGAAATCACAAAATAACATCTGTGCTTTAAACAGCCCTTTAAAACAAAGCCCACAAGACACAGAAGTGTGCCAATAGGTCAAGAATAATAAAAGCCATGCATATGGATTCAATGTGGTAGATTTATTCAGCTTCAGTTAATGGTTTCTATAGAGATTGATGTCAATCTCTCTGGCCTTTCTTGTGTCAACAGTCAGTTACAACAGAGAAGATCATGGCTTTTGCCTTTGATTAGAAGAATCATCTTTCTGCAGTTTACTGAAGGTCACAGCATTTGCAACAAGTTCTCTCTTATTACAAAATCCTGTGTGTAATGTATACACTATGGAGCATACGGAAAAGAATTTATTTTATAAACATGGGTCAAAAAGGTTATTAAAGCTGCAGTGAATTACAGCTTTTTCCTTCTAGCTTTGACTGTCTTATGCACAGCACTCTGAAAAACTACGGAAACCTTCAAATTTGACTAATTAAGCTGTCAAAAGGTAACCATGTCACACTACCACAATTTGTTAATAGTATTGCCAACTTTCTGTATGACATGACAGGACAGTGAATCATGTCTTTAACTCCCATTAAAGTTAATTAATAAAGAAAATTCTCCACATTTTAGGCATGGAATATTACACACGGGTGGGTTTCTCTTCCCTCCCAACCCCCCAAGTTCTTTGCAATGGAGACATGGTTGGCAAAGAGGCAAACAAAGAAAGTCAGCACACTATAAAAATATGGATTATAATCAGACTCTTAAAAATAACACTGGTTATAGAAACTTTCTATAAATATATGAAATATTAAGTCTTTAGAGATTCCCTTAGGGTGGAAGTCAAAATGAATTAAGATATTACTGCTCTCATGATATCAAACTATTCTTATCAACCTGGCATCTCAACACAAGAAAATCAGCCACAACACAACTTGAAACATAAACATTGTCATTTTGCAAAACATGGCACTGCAACTATTTATCATTCGTATCTTTAAGGATAGTAGAATAGCAGATGGGAGAGGAGAGGGGTGGAAAACTAAATACAGGAGGCCCATGATGTCTAACTAAATAGACATGCACCAAAACAAAAATAGGTGGATACACCATGTACTGCCAGACTTGCTTTCTAATGTTTGGACCATTTTGTTAAGACTTACTTTGTATGGGTGCTTCCAGCAATGATCAAGCATACAAATATCACAATTGCTTTTTGATCAAAGTCCCTCTTCTTGAATCATCCAAGTTGGATTGATTTCACTGCTGTGCTGTAAGCCACCAGTTTAAGTGATAAATTACCCTGCTAGTTTCTAAGACCCTGAACAATATAGGGTCTATTTATATTACAGATATGCCCTGGAACATCTCTGTTCTGTCTACACATGTACACACCATACATGTGTGGGAATCACTCACAAAGGGCTCTTTGTGTTATAAAAAATATATATATGCATGACTTCCCATTACACAGGTGACCAAAACTTTATTCAGGCAATCTGAAAATGTGAACAGACTGGAGACAGATACTACTTTAACTTTATATATATTGGTGCAGTGGTTTGAGCATTGGACTATGATTCTAGAGAGCAGGGTTCAAATCCCAGTTTGGCCACAGACACCCACTGGTGACCTTGAGCAAGTCATACTCTCTCAGCCTAGAGGGTGACAAATCCACTCTGAAGAAAATCCCATGATAGGCCTTAGAGTTGCCATAAGTCAGAAACAACTTGAAGGCACACAACAGGAATAGCAACAAATATTCCTGCTATTCTTTCAGCCTGGGATTCAAGGCAGCATATAATGTTTTTAAAAAACAATATAATTAAAATTAATTTAAAAACTCTTTGTACCAAAGTGAGAACATAATTACACTAAGCTTCAACTTAAAAAAAACACAAGTTAAAAACAGCATTTAAAAGACATTTTAAAAAATAGTGAAATGAATATATATCACCTCATTCCCATTAAAAGCTTTATCTGTCACAACATACTAAAAACCAAATTTCTCCTTAAATAAATAAATAAATAAAAATTATCTATCAATTGAAAGACAACAAGGAGCAGGCCAACCAGACTTCTATAACTTGGGAGCAGCTACTGGGAAGGCTGTTTCTCATATCCTCACCAAATGTGCCTGGGATGGTCATGAGCAACAGAAAGCCTTCCTCCACAGTTCGTAGAGCTTGAGCAGACTCATTTTGAGTCGTATTGTTTTCCAACAGTCTGACCTAAGTCATATAGGGCTTTAGAGGTCAGTCAACACTTTGAATTCACCCTTGACATCATCTTGTTGAGCAAGAAGGTCTGACGAGGGATTGTAAGTGCATACTACTGGACATGGTTACAGTTAGTATCCCACAGCTAGCAGTCCTGGACACTTTTTTGAAAGGAAAGGTTCTGACCTTTATATTCATGGAATGGCCACCTCTCATGTTCGTTCCCAGGTTTTGAAATTAGTGAGATTGGCCACTTTTGGAAGCACGAAATTCTAGGATTGGCTTTGATTCTGAAGCAAACCTAGATATGAGTAAAATGAACAGCCCCTGGTAGATCTGCCTAACTCACTGAATTTAAAGGAATGATGGCTCATCAATTTTCCCCATCTTCCCAAGCTGATTTAGAAATAGCTGCCTTGTTCATCTAGTGCAGGGGTAGGCAACCTAAGGCCCGGGGGCCGGATGCGGCCCCCTGAGGCCTTTGTACCGGCCCAGGTCTGGTCCTGCCGCCGCCGCCGCCACCGCCTACCATAATGATATTGATTATTGTTGTTATTACTTGTTCTTGGGGTTTTCTTGGCAAAATCTCCACAGGGGTTTTGCCATGGCTTTCTGGAGCTGAGAGAGTGTGCATGCATATGTTTTTTTAATTTTTATTAATTTTTTAAATTTTAATTTTTATTTATTTATTTATTTATTTTTGGTGCTTCGGCCCCCCCCCAATTGTCTGAGGGACAGCAACCCGGCCCCCAGCCCAAAAAGGTTGCCTACCCCTGATCTAGTGTTTCTCTATGTATGATTTTAGAAGGGGTCAGAGCTATCATTTTTTAATTTTCCTCTCTTATTCTGTCATCACCTCAGTCTCCTAATCCACAGGCATATGCATAGAGCACAATAATTTCTAATATCTATGAATGTTCTGTTACAAAACTGATTTTGGTGGTAGGTGAAAGAAGAAGAAGAAAATCATCATCATCCCACATTTGCTCCAGTCTAGGACTCAGGATGGCTTACAAGAATTAAAACAGATAAACCTAAAGTTAAAAATATAGTTGAACTATCAACAGAATTAAAAGCAGATGATAGTATGACCACTACAAAGGAAAACAGCAAATATAGAAAATACAGCTTATTATGAAAGGTCCTAAGGTCCTAAACAATAAGCCCTCAAAGTCTCAATTGACCTACAGAAGAAAAGTAGGAAAGGTGTCAGTCTAACTCCCCTGGGAAGGGAGTTCCAGAGTTTGGATGCAGCTGCCAAGAAGGCCCTATCCTGTCCTAGATTTCCACCAGCTGTAGCTGTGAGGGTGGTTGGAGAAAGAGACGGACTGCCCAAGAAGATCTCAAACCACAGGCAGATTCATAAGGGAAAATCAGAAGAAGTTTAAAAGGAAGAGGAGGCAGTTACAAAATACTCTGCTTCAGGAGTATGATGAAAGGAAGGAGAGATTTGCTCCCCCCTTCCCTCCATACAGAGAAGACCATCAACTGTACAAATTTGCAACTATTCACTATAGAAGGGAAATTCAAACAACCTCAATTTAGATTTAAAGTAAATGACTGGGCATTCCTTCTTATGTGGAGGTTACTACATATAGAGAACCCTTCATACACATGTTAAATAAATGATAATGATGCATGTGGTGAATGGTACCCATGGCCAATAGGTATGACAATAATGTTGTTTGTTTGTGCACGCTTCATTCGAAACTTCTCTCACCCCCAAACAATTAAATTATAAGAAGTTTAGCAGGAAAGGCATCACCTGATCTGAATATTAATTCAGCCTCATGTTCACACAGCACTGGTACACCTGTGGGGAGAGGCCATCTTTGGTGGCTTTGCTCTGGAATTGACGCCAGCAAAGAGGAGGAAGAAGTACATCATGGTATGTCTGTGCCAGGATATGGACGCATAGGGCAGAGCCAGAGGACTTACAAATCCATGCTGCCCCCATTACTTCCTCTTTGGTTCCTAAGTGTCAGCCCATTCACCCTCTCTCTAGTTCAGTGCAAGCTGTTGTTAATCATATCTGGGTCAGGTAGGAAATTCCAGTTTTGCTCAAAGTGTTTTACCTACCCTGCAGTGAAGCTGGGAGAAGAGGGGATATTGGCATGGGTGTCATGTAATAAGACAGTGGCTTTGAATAGGTAGGGAGAGAAAGGTTAAGAAGTAAAGTGAGCACCCATAGGCACTGATAAGGTGAAAGGGATGTTTTCAGCCTCTCTCCTTTTGGATGCAAGGGGTAAGAAAAGGAAGTACCCTTAAGGTCAGCCTAGGACACATAGACATGGACCCTAAGGCAAAGAGTTATTCAGGAAGGCATTCCAACAATTAAATCCAAGTGAGAAGCAATCCAATCATTTGGGTTGTTCTTAGGACCCAGGTGCATTACATAGTGGATGAAGAGGAGGTTGGAAAAGGCTCCCTGCTTCGGCAGATCCCTCACTAGGCAGCCCCCATCCAACTTTCAGTTCACAAGTTAGTATTCAAATACAGTGGGCTTTTCTTATCTGCGGGCTCACCATCTGCAGATTTGAGCTTCTACGGATAGCAAGCCCTGTTGTTTTTAAAGGAGGCGTGTGCACATGTCCACGCCAGCCATAGGAAACAATGGGACTTGTTTTTTTGTTATCCTTGGGGGAGTCTGGAATAGATCCCCTGTAAATACAAAGTTAAAATAAAATTACCCAATTTAAGCACATGTCTCGTTTCTAGTCTCCTCATTAGTGGGGCAACAGCCAGGTGACTGCTCAGATTTTCTGCACCCACTTTGTGAGGAGAGATAAATGAAGTTGAGGAGAAGGTCACCATAGAACCATGAGATTATAGGAGGAAGGGATCAGGAGGAAGAAGCAATCAGGAGGACTGAGGTTCCAATCCAAATAGTCAATGATAAGGGGAGACCTCCTGACAGAAATACTAGTGGCAAGGGAGGGAAATATTTTGGGCACACAGGTTAGCATTATAGGAATGATCATGAGATTTCAAACTCAAGTTTCCACACTCCTTCTAGTTCCTCTGAAGCAGCCATGAGGTGGAGATTAGGAGTATTTACTCTCTGTTTTTCATTGCAGCTTACTGTTGTAATACAAAATAACATACTACACTGTGACTTTTGCGGATTTGATTATTCATGGATTTTAATAATATGTTCTCTCTAGAAATATCTAGGTTCTCCAGCGCAAGTCTATGGTCAGCTTTAACCAAAAGTCACAATGAAAGACCTAGAGATTCCTAGAGAGAACACTCCACTAGGCATTTATAGCTCCCCAGCGCAATTTCAAGGTCAGTGTCTGGCAGATGTTGACCACAGAGTTTCACTGGAAGACCTAGAGATTCCTAGTGAATGTTCTCTCAATTAAAAACATTGTGTTTTTCTTATGTGTGGTTTTTCCACACTTACCAGGGTCCTGTGCCCCTAACCCCAGAGAATGTGGAGGGAACAAGTGTATAATTATATAAATAAAGCAGAATCATAAATCATGGTTTGACTCTGGCTTGTTTCAGTATAGCATGGTTCATATTGAGGATAAGAACTGTGATCCACCAGATGCTGTCTGACTGCAATTCCAAGCATTCCTCACCATAGGCTGAGATGGCTAAAACAGTTGGCTAGGACAGTAAACTAACAGCACCTGGAAGGCTTCACTATTCCCACTACTGATTTATACTTGACAGAGTTTTCCCAGTTCAGATGTAATGTTGAACTAAAAGAGTTAAACTAAACTAAATGTTGAAATAAAATTAGTTAAACTAAAAGAGAAGAGGATTCCTCAAAACCCTCTCTTTGCAGCCAAACCAGGACAAAAGGGAGCAATAGATATTGATTACAGAAAAGGTCATTTAATAATGACCTTTAATGACCATTTAATAATAGTTATTTGATAATAACTACTCCATGATAATTTAACTAGGCTTCACCAATATCCACTTATTTCGTAAAGCAAAGACGTCTATAGTACTGTCTAGGTAAGCTAGTAACAGAGCATGTGCCAACAGTTCATTCAACTCACAAACAGAAAATAATTCTGGTTTTGACAACTTTTTAAAAATGAAATGAATCTATTTGACAATTATTTCCACTTGTATTTAATCAACACATTTTACTTGAAAGCATTTGGGTCAACTATTGAGCAGGATCCAAATAGCAACTTCCATGAGGAGAAAGCAATTCTGATTTATTCCATTTCTCTGCTTCAGTTGCTATCTACATACTGTATCACTTTCCATCCCATTTCAGAAGATTTGCTGACCCACAAGAGAAATTATAGGACTGATGGAAGGGAAGGAATGAGAAGGAAACAAGAAAGCTCTGTTACATGATAAAATTTCATTCATGATTCCCATCATTATATTCAGGTACTGTATTTTAGTCTTAATTTTTTAATTAAGAAAAGCAAAGAAAAGCATCCTTTTTACCTAAAGATCAGTGTTTAAGACTTGATAAAAAAAATAGCTTGCTAGTGCCCCTTATGTAGTTAAAGAACCTCACACCAATAAACTTTCCATGACTGAATACTGGTGTACCTATAATTTCAAAAGTGGGAGGCAAGGACCGTAATGAAGAGACAAAATATGAGGAGCTGAATTATTCTTCATGCTCAGAACTACAAATTTATTATTATTATATGCAAAGCTATTATTATTATTATTATTATTATTATTATATGCAAAGATAGAGTGAAGACCAAAAGCACCCAGCATGTATTTTCCACAATGTCCTTTCCTTCATCTATACACAGTAATCTAGATGTGAAATGCAAAAAACATCCAAATCCTACAGGAAAGAAATTTCAGCCAGGTGATTCACACTGAGTTATTAGCATACCACTGAAAAAAGAACACAACCTGAGAAGTGTGTTCAGTGTGGGATCTTTTGAGCTTTCTTCCCCTGCTCTCATCCATATGACCTCAACCTCCCACTCATCCTTCCATCATAAAAGTACAGCACCCTCAAGTACAATAATGAATGGAAATCTCAGATTATTATTTTAGAGGCTTAATGGAGTCTCACTGTTTTTAATGGATTGACACAAAGCACTTTTGTTAGATATTTTGCAATTCATACAAACAGTCTTGGAAAGAGATGATGTTTGTTTTTTGTAATTAGCTGCAGACATATGTCAATTTATTTCTATAGACTTTTTCAGTCACTAGTTAAATAGATGCACTAGCAAGCTCTCTTTTAAAACACTGCACTCAGTTTTTATCCTCAAAATGAAGTGGTTTTAAATGCTGAAAGAACAAAACAAACATATGCTTAATACTACCTTCTTCTTACAGCTTACATGCCCAGTTTGCTACCTAGGGGGAAGGAAATTCATACTTTATTTGCATTGTGCCTGTAATTAATTGGACAAACCCTACAATATACTATGATTTTCACCAAACAAATAATATAGAAGTTAGAATAAAATTTCTGTGACATCTAACAAAAGAACTACTACTGTTTGATGACTTACTATTCCCCTGACAGGACACAAAATTTCAGATCAGAATGTCTGTCTAAGAGTGTATCATGAAAATAAAGCAGTTTGACAGTACTTTAGCTGCCTGGACTCAACGCAATGGAATTCTGAAATTTGTAGTTTTGTGGGAAATTTAGCCTTCCTTGTCAAAGAGCTCTGGTGCTGAACCAAACTACAAATCCCAGATTTCCATAACACTGAGCTGTGAAAATGAAAGTGGTGTCAAACTACTTTATTTTTGCAGTATGGCAGCAGCCTAACTAAAGAGGGATTTATTATAGCAGAAAAACAGTCTCTTTCGTTTTCTTTCTTTCTCGTTCTTTTCTCCCCCACCCCCATTTGCCAGAATGTCAATTGTCAATAAGCAGAACACCAACTTTCTCAAAAATGCATAGATCTGCACCTGAAATCCTGCTTATGGATATCACTAACATGATAGAACTTCCACACACACATATACACCACACTACCCAAAAATTGGTTTTGGAGGTTTTTCATGCCTCCCAGAGCCAGTGCTGTAGATATGTGAGACTGCTTCTCCCCTTTTCCATTCTGCTGATCAAAGCAACTCTGTCATTGGCACCCAGACATTGGATCCTGACCATAATTCACTCATGAAAAGTGTACATTGTCAATCTACAGCCCAGAAGTGCCAGTCCTTGCACTGGATATAGGAAAGATAAGTATAGCTCCTCCCCACATTATAGTCATGTGCATCATTCTCCCAACCTCTCACCTACCCACCCAAGAAGATCTTGAGAGTTGAGAGACCTCTGGAATGGGCTTCAGAGGATTCTGACAGAATACCTTATGCAAGCTGAACTTCTCCACTCATGGAAGATATCAAAGTCTCTAAGAATGCTTTTCTTATTTTCTTTGTCATCCCAAATGCTTCTGTATGTGCCTTCACAAAACAGTGTAGCTGTGACTACCTTTATTTCTCCACGTACACCATATGGCTGCAAATCATCGAGTCACTAGATCATACATTTATTTTTATGATATATTATTCTGTTTGATGTCATGTTGACATCTAATTGATGTCATTTTTGCTTTTTTTGTCTTTGTTTTGTTTCTGAGTTTCAATAAAAAGATCCTTTCGATGAGTTAGAATACTGACAGACATGAGCATCTCTTTTATGATGTATTGCAAAGTAATTGACTATATTTCTAGCTTCAGTTGAATGTATAGAAACCCTCTCGTATCTAGGCAGATCTTTCAGTTCCTGCATAGTATAAGATTTTTATAATTCAAGTGTGTAATCTCAGCAGTACATTTTTTCTACAACTAAAGATTAAAGATACAATTTCCAAAAGGAGCTTGACCTGCATTTGACTGCCAAAAGACAAAAACAAAAAAATAAATCCTTCTAGTCTTAAAATGATGTGAGGATACCAAAGGAACTCAATGAAACTGAGGGCAAAACTCTGCTATTTCAACAGAGATGAATGTCTTACGCATATTGGGGATTAGGAATATCATAGCATGGAATGACAAGGGTGCAGTTCCTAATTCAAAAGCAAAATTTGTATGTAGTTTTACAAGGGACATTATCACTCCACTCAAATAACCCGGCTTACCTCTTCTGAATTATAGTCTAATTTGGGAGGCAGCTGGGTCCTATCACAAGGATTTTGCCACATAAGCTGCCAGGTGAATCCCACCCAATGCACTTTGGCAGCTTTATTTCGAAACATGGAGCTTTCTGTCTTGAAAAACAATGGCTGCTGAAGCACGCTGAAGAGCCAGGCTGCAGCCAGGCTGGAGTTACCCGGCAGTTTTGGTGGCAAAATCCTTGTGATAGGACCCAGCTGCCTTCTGAATTAGACTTCAGTTTGGAAGAGGTAATCTGGGTTATTTGAGCTGTGCGATAATCTCCAAGGTCTTTATCTTTTTCTGCCACAGCATGCTGGTGCTTCACAAAACTACAGATCCCAGGATTCTATAGGATGGAGCTACGACAGTTAAAGTGTGTCAAACTGCATTATTTCTACAGTGTAGATGCACCCTGAGATATTCCCTCTTTCTGAAGAATTGTGTAAGTCTTCACATAGGTCATGCTTCCACAAACACCATAAAAAGGAAAAGGGAAAAATGGTCACACTCATATACCTAGGTAGTCCAAAATTCATTTTGGTGCATAAATCAAGATATAGGAGAGTTATATCGTTGCTTACAGAGGAAGCACATGACTCTCTTGTCAAAGTGCTGGTTATGATCTAAAGATCCCTATACAGCTAAGGTCCAGGCTATTTGAAGGACCATATCTTCCTACATGAGTCTGTCTGCTATTTAAAAACTTTGGTGGAGACACTTCTAATCTCACCACATTCACAGGCATGTTTATTGGGAACACAGGAACGGGCTTTCCTTGGGGATCCTCATAGTCTCTGGAATTCTCTTCCAGTGTAAACTAAAATGGTTTCTTCTTTGCTTTCTTTTCAGTAGCATGTGAAAATTTTAATTCTAGCAAGCTTTGGGGAACTGATTGTTTTTCTAAGAAAGTGGATTTTTATAGTGCTGTAGTGTTTTTATTCTTAGTTTTAAATAAATGTTTTAAACAGTTTTATTTTTGTTTAGTTTAATGCTATTTTAATCTTACCTTTGTAAAGTTTTAAATCATTTCATTGCACTTCTCTTTATTTTTTAAGTCACCTTCAGTCCCAGTTTGGCAGACAAGCAGCATATAAATAAAGGGATAGGTGGATGGACTAGCTCTTTGTTTCCTTCTTCCTGCAAGTGGGAACATTAAAGTGTGTGCACACAGAATTCCACTAAATGGGAGGGCATTTCTGTTCTTTTCATTACAGACCTACATCGTATTAACTTGAATATTGCAGTTTTTCTTCTGAAATATATATCTTCATGAATGTATGGTGCAATACAGCCAGGCCACATTGGGAACCATAATTTTCCCTCTAAGAGGAGAAAATAGAAGATAAGAAAAGCATTCTGGCTCTTCTGTTTCCTCACTATATACCACTTCTCAAAGTTGATCACCACTGAAATTTTGATAAATAGCTCGGCTAATTATTTTTTCATCTTCTCATAACACTGCCTTTTAGATTATCAAATTTACAGTATTCAGTACTTATGAAGCATCATTTCCTCTTTTTAAAAAAATTATCAGTTTTACAGTAAAATCCAAGAGTCCTGCTGTTTTCTTTCTTCTCCACTGTGCTCATTCTTATTGCATCATTTTCTCCTTTACATTTAAGCCCACAAATTAAATCCAATGCAAACAGCAAAGGCAAATACCTTTAGAAGACCAGACAAATATTTAAGAAGTGCAAAAAGAGAGATTTTACGACTATCTCCAGATCTTCCTCCAACTTTTGTTTGTTAGGCAGGATTCTCTCACTTTTATCTCCTTCTTTTTAACAGAATGCCACACCTGTAATGATATATTTCATAGCCTATACAAATAGCATAAAGTTATTAAACAATAGCAAGTGAATAACAAAGGTCAAAAATTTATATAATACCTTTAATAACTGACAGAGTAGAGGAAGAAGTTGAATTGTAAAA
>CM034701.1:110010503-110027685 GCA_020142125.1 Phrynosoma platyrhinos
CCGTAGGTTGCCGACCTCTGATATAGAAAATGCTTGATCCATCTGTCTGAAGCAGTACATTTTTGAGACTGATTTTCATCTTGTGCTCTTTTTTTTCCTGGCTTACAAATTGGAATTTGGGGCACATAAAAAACAGCAACCATGTTGACGATGTCATGATTATCATAGATTTCATGTATACTTAACTTCAAAAATACACAGAGCAGACTGAACTAGGGATATAAAGACTATTCACACATACTGTCAAGAAAATGGTCCACCACTATGAAATTATACACACACACACAACTTTTGGATTTGGTTTAAATAGGTTTTAGGTCAAATAAAGCAACCCTTGTTTAACCCAGTGTCTGGTCTCATTATTTTGTGGTTGGTCATCAATGTGTGCCTGAGCCTGGGCATCTGGAAGACACTACAGAAAGGGCATGGTTTGATGGACTCTGCAAACAGAGGACAGATTTGATTGGCCTGGCACAAAAGTTTATAGCTTGTGAGGCAGTGGAGACAAATTTCTTATGGCTCTGCCACCCTTGCATGACAGTTCTTTGGAGATTTGCATGGACCCACCTTCCCGCCCTCTGTGCAGTGTGTGCTCTGCTGGTTGCTTCAGAGACAGGTAGGAATTTTCCCCCTTTTACATGGGTTTTTATACCTACCCTACACTGTATCAGTCAGACATTGTCATTTGGTTCAGATAGTGTCTATAAATAGGTTGTCATTGATAGGTTGTGGGGAGGAAAAATCTGACTTTGGTGTACACCTTGGCACTATTTTGGTGAAGGGTCAGGCTATGGAATCTTCTCCATAATGCTGGGGGACTGAGAGGCAGGGAAATAGGCTTCCCCTGTGGCTAACCACATGGGTTTTGCTCTCTCCTGTAAAGTCTACAGACTTGCAGGGAAGTGCCCTTGGCTTACCTTCTAGTAAATGGCCAACCAGGGAGCAACCAATGATTTTGGATTACTCTCAGAGTCAAATGTTTCTCCCAAGGGAAGGCTAGGGAGGTGGTCACAGGTTGTCATCTGGGCTTCAGGACCCACATTAGGTTTCTCTCCCCACACCTCGTTGTTGTTGTCGTTGCTGCTGCTGCTGCTGCTGCTTATCTCCAGGCTCAGTTTAAACATGTTTTAGGTCAAATAAAGTGGCCCTTGTTTAACACAATGTCTTGTGTCTGGTGTCATGATTTTGTAGTTGGTCATCAATTACATTACATTTTTCTAGTTGATTAGTAGTAATTAGAATCAAATTATGTCATGTTAATTTCCTTCCAAAAATGCTAAATTTAAGTAAATAGGTAGGAAAGTGTAAACCAGCTATCAGGCAGAAAATTAAACCACAGTAGTTTTTAAGTTGATAGCCTAAAAATGAGAGGTCAAGGACCAAATAATGTTAGTTTTACTTGTGCATGTGCTCTTTTTTTTAGGGGTGCACAAGGACTGTAGTCTAGGTTCTTTTTTTCAAAATAATGTTTATTATATTTATATAATGCAGAGTAAAAACATAGAAAAAAATCTAAATATAGCAAATGAGAGAGACAGAAAAGAAACAAAAAGAAAACAAAATAAAAAACAGAATAAGAAGACATAAAACTGACTTCCAGTCTTTTCTTCAGCAATTTTCATTTAATGGAGCCAAAGAACAGCATTATCTCTCCTGGACAACTAGTCCCTAGGCTTAGAAAGCAATTGCTCCATAGACTGTCACACCCAGAAGAAGAAGGTTCAGAACCTTTGCTTGGGTTCCAAAGAAATGTACTTTAAATGTGCTTTAGGAATAAAAAAGGGGGGAAATTACCTAACTGAAGGAGATTTAGGTTAAAGTCTTCCAAGTGACCACCTCCATCCTTTTGTTTGCCCCATCTTAGCATTCATAGGCTGCCCCCAAAGCCTCTTATCCAAGAAAATGCCTACCCACATGCTCCTCTCAGTACAACTTCATTCGGGGGAAAGCTCAGGGTTCAGGGCTGGCCTTTGCCAGCAAATGCTCCTGCAAGGTGCAGAGCGGGGACTTCCAACTCCATTTCAGAGCCTCTGAAGAGGTGAAGTAGAACATCGGGAGCTACTGGAAAGCTTGAAGCTGCCGGGCTAATTCGAGTTGGATCAGCCTCTCCAGGTCACCCATCTGGCCCTCTGTTCTGGAAAAGCTGCTCTTCTCTGGTTCCCTGGATTCTTTCTGGAGCCTCAGCCAGCCCCCAGACTGGGCTGCTCTCTGAGGTTCTCCCTTGTTCTATAGACACTTTCTGGCAGTAAATTCTAGGGTTTGCCAGTACAGAGAACAAGTCGTTCCCATGCTGAGCAGGTCTGCTGGAGACGGTCACATCTTGCTGAGGGTTCTGCCTGTAGAAAGAGGTGTACTGCTGCTCAGAGATAATGCTGTACAGCTGGAGAAATTCGTTTGGCTTCCCTGGTTCCAAATTCAACTCTCTGGAAGGCAACAGCCAGTGAGCCAAATGGGGATAGGCCAGGGGTCGGGCACTGAAAGCTTGGTTCCTTTCCTGGGCAGTTTTGGACTCCAAATGCTCTTTAAGACATCAAAGGAGGTCTGAGACTCAGTAGGAGCCCTTTCTATGTTTCTGAGCTCTGGATCCAGCAGCTGCAAACTGCGCAATTCCTGGGAAGGATGCAGGCTGTGGACTGGAACAGGTTCCATCCCACGTAACCTCTACACATCTGGGCTTAGTTGACACAGGAATACTGCTGGGGACCTGTCAAGAGGAAAGACCCAGAGCCACTGTCATTCATGTTAAGATTGGATAAGCCTGGGGATCATGGGCAGTGAAAGGCATGCAATGCCTTCTGGAAATCTGCTTCTCTGGTAAGACTCTCTTGATGGCTACTTCAGGCTTCTCTTGCTTGCCTCTGGCCCTCCAGAAATCTTCTGCTGACCCTTGTTCCTAGTGCTGAGATGTTCTGAGCTGCTCATCAGAAACCAGGGAGATTCTGGATGAATTAATGTGCTGAGAATATGCAGAACAAAGATGATGGACTGTTGTCAAATGGAATCTGTACTGGTCAACACCTTCTGGCTCAACACAGGATTCAAAGCTTTCTCCTTGGCCCGGTCTCTATTCTGCCATTCTTACTGCTGTATACACAGGACTGGGAGAGAAGCTAGTGAGGAAGGATTCTAGCAAGGAAGGATTCTTCTTGTCCTCTTCTCTTCTTCAGAGAAACACCTTGGTCAGAGTTCCTGCTGCTGCACTTGCTAGATTTCGATTCCAGATAAAACTCTTCCTGATCTCTGTTAGCTGGGCTCTTGAAATCTGCATGGAGGGTGTGTCTGTGACAACACTTGCTAACTTCTTGAGCAAAGACAAAGCTGACAAATCCAGTAAGGTCCTTTTTTCTTCCCGCAGGACACTGATCACAGCCTGACGTGATTAAATTATGCCCGGGGAACTTTGCTTTGAGCTCCAGAAGTCTTTGAAGGTCTTGGGCCAGTTCCTTCACAAGAGACTTGCCTTTTGCTGCCTCAACCCCTGCTGCTAAGGGAGCAGGGGACATGTTTTCCTTGTCATTCAAAGCCAAGGAGGAGGAGGAGGCAGCATTGCTCTAAAAAGTTCCAGTCTCTGTGACCTGTGGACTGAACTCCAAAACCGAAGGGGCAACCAGTGGCTGGGATTCTGCTTCTGCAGCTTCTACAGCAGTAATACGATGGGGTTCTGTAACTGAGACCAGGATAACATGAAGGGAATTCTCATTATTCCCTCCACCCAGAGCCTTTCCAGTGCATCCAGATTGCTCAGTGGGAACAGATTTGTGAACAGCAGCTTCATGGACCTGTTCTTTCTCTAGCTTCTCCATGTGGTTGTCTCTGCACACAGGGGTCACCTCCATCATTACCTCTGACTCAGCTATAGGGCTCAGCAGCTGCTCTACGTCAGCAGATTTCACCTCTCTATTAAACATCCTCAGGTGCTGCTGTGTAAGCCTGTTCTGGATGATGATCACAGCCGGTTTTGTCCCAAGGGAGTTTACTGTGCGCAGAGTCTCAGTTGGGAACTCCAGAAAGGGGGCAGCATCTTCTGCAGCCCCCTGCAGCCCTTTTGCTCTGGGGCTTGGTCAGTGGCATTCCTGCCAAATTTGATGCTGCTCAGCTCCCATCGAGTTCGGCAGCATTTGACTCTAACAGGTTCCTCCTCAAAGCTGTGCTTCTCTGAGGGAGATAGTCAATGGGATGAATGAGAAAAGCCACAGTTGGGAAAAGATTTCTGGTCTCCTTCCCCCCCACCCATTGCTAGGATTCATGCTGAAGGCAGTTTAGCATCCTCTGCCCCGCCTGAGCAGCAAGGAAACCAAAACAGACACATTTCAATGGTAATGATAGGCTTCTTCTTCCCAGTCCCTTCCCTCCTCCATTTTGTCTCCTCCCCCAGTCTTAATTAAGTCTCCTCCCTCTATAATAAAACAGAAATACACTTATTTCTGAAATCCATCAATATTTCATTAATACAGGTCTAAAGTTAAAAAGTCTACTAAATACTTGTCTTACAAAAAGTTAATATAAAATTAGCATTCCATTATCTCTCTGTTAGTGATAGTTAATACTAACAACTAATTCCATTAAAATGAAATGTTTCTCCACTCTTCAAACTTAAAATGATAGGTTTTATCAACACCTATTCCCTTCCCTGAATTTTAATATGTAATCATTATAATTAACCATTAGGCAAATCCATAGTCCACAATGTATATCTCCCATTTTCCCATAATATAACTTCAACTTAGAACTTATTATACTCTGTTAGTATAAAAAAATCCCTCATTGTAAATCAAACAGTAGTATATATTTGTTAATTACCTCATTAAGATTAATATATAAATCAATCCCATATCAGCACTCTTTAAGCCATTTAAACTTTATTTTGTATGATACCCTAATATTAACAAATGGGGTTTTCCCAAAAAAATTGATAAAATAAAAATGGAGGAAAATACCACTCAATTAAAAATATGTCCCTTTGGTACAATTTTTCACATTCCTCCCTGCAACTGATCTCAACCATATCAATTGCCAGTCTTTTCTCCTAGTGTCATTGCTGTTTCTCTGCATGACAGCTCCAACATTGTTCATAATTTTCATGTTTCCAAACTTCTCTATTGTAGGAGGCTGATCTTTAGCCACTAGTTTACAGAACCTGATTTCCCATCTGGTTCCCTCTCTGATATCAGATCCACATGATCATCTTCCTTTCCCTTTGCATAGTATGGCAATGTCCCTTATCATCCTGATATATTCGGATCACTTTTTCTGGATTATACTCCTTCAAATGTTCAGATTATTCAGATTATTCAGATTATTTATAGCATTTGGTATCCTTTATTGTCCCGATCTCATCATCAAGGGCCTTTCATCTACCTTGTACTATTTTTCTCATTTCTCTTATTTCCCTAAGCAGAGAATACAGTTTCTCACAGTATCTCCATTTTGGAATCAAACTCAGTAAATTCAAAATAATTACATCTAGTATAAAACAAAATGAGTAGATATTTTAAATAGCATTGTTGCTAACTCTTTTACAAACTTTGTTATTTCCAATTCTGTTTGTACTTTTTTGCCAGTAAAAAATACAACTGAAGTAAAACTTTTACCAAGACTCTCCTTTCTAAAAGAAGGTAGTTTATAGAGGCAAAAATATCCAAGTTGAATCCAACATTTCTTTAACCAAAAAGTTAAAAAACAAAATCTAAAGTTTTCGTTGTTGTTACTGTTGTATGCCTTCAAGTCATTTCCAACTTATGGTGACCCTAAGGAGAACCTATCATGGGGTTTTCTGGGTCTGAGAGTGTGTGACACCCAGTGGATTTCCATAGCTGATCAGAGAATGAAACCCTGGTCTCCAGAGTTGGAGTCCAATGCTCAAACCACAACACAATGTTGGCTCTCAAAAAAATCTTTCCAGCCCTTTAGGCTTTCTAGATGGCAGTTGGGCATGGTGAAGAATCCCAACCCTCCCACACAGCTCCTCTGATTGCTGGTTGGTTTCCATAGCAGCTGTTGAGTAATGGGGCCATGTGGGCAACCTCCTTTGATCTTCCTTTGATCTAGCAAGATGAATTTCTGGCTGGAGCTTACCTGCAGTTTGTAAACAGCTGCCACCACCTCTCCTCTTGTGGAGCCCAGACATCTGGGAGTATCATCTAGGTTCTTGTGCCACATCCACCCACTATGATCTCCAGTAAGCAAGAGACAAGCCTTGTGGGACTATTGCTACAGTGGAAGAAGGGACTGCCTCTTCCCTCCCTGCCATTCACCAAAGAGAGTGACAACATCTTAATGACTACATCTCTCTTGCAACTGCAAGAGGACAAGAGATAGTCGCCACAGTTAGTCACTTTCCCTCTTTCCCTTTCCACAGCTATTTAATGGCTGTATGAGGACCTTCGTGGGGCTTGGCTGCTGCCAGGATGAGGAAGAGATAGGAGAGGCAGAGCAGATTTTCCTTTCTTCTCTTATTGCTTGCTTTTTCTTTATTCAGATTCATTGCATTTGTACTCTGTCTGCTATCCCATGAAATAATTCAAGGTAGCATATGTATGAATCTCATGCAGTTTCCCATCCAGGCTTTGATCAGACCTATTCCTGTTTTGCTCCATCAGGTGCCTTCTCACTGTAGGACTTTGCCTCACTCCACTCCCAGTTGTCTAGGAACTGGATATGACCATGCCTGCTACACAAAGAAGCACTGGGAACATCTATTAGTAGTCATGGTAAGTGGTAAGTGAGTTCAAGACAGTGACCACCAAAACTACTCATATCTTACATATCTCTGCATTTAAATTAATGGATCTGTGCTTAAAAGATTTTCATTTTAGCAAGAAACAAATAGAAGAAAAATTAACATGCAAGTATCTTCAGTGAGTAAGGGAAGTTGATCATAACAGTTATTGTATTTTTGCAACCACAGACATAACAAGATGCATTGTCAGCCCTCACTTAGTGAAATATTTGTCTTGCCAAGCTGCTTGAACAAATGCTTTTTTCATTTTCCTTTAAGAGAGCCACCCACCCATGTTTCTGTAAGAAGGAGTACAGACATTTCAGTCAAATTGGAGAACACAAGTACTTTGGACACTTTCCTAGTATAACCACTAAAAGAGGGAAACATAGATATCTTTATGTAACCATCAAAGGGGCAAATCTTTGGCTAAATTCACACAGAATAATAAAATAGGATCTTGTTGAATCCTGTCCACCGTGAATAAGCTGCATGTTTTGCATGCAGCCCATTTGCTCCTGCTCAGTTCTTCCTGCCCACAGCTTGGAAACAATGGGGGGTTGCAGAATGCCAGAAATAGTGCAAATTAAGTCCACTTTTAGGCTTAGGGTTAGGGTTAGGGAATCATGGGAACTGTATTTTATTGTGGCACCAGAGCTCTCTGACAGAGAAGGCTCAATGTCTTAGGGGGGAAAAAAACAATTCCCATGATTCCCTAGCACTAACCCTAAACCTAAAAGTGGACTCAATTTGCACTATTTCTGGCAGTCTGCAACCCCCCAATGTCTTATAAGCAGTGGCATAATGTGTTAAGATGTTACTTTTGAGGGCAATGGCCAAAGTTATTACAGTACTTTTAAAAAGTAAAACAATTAATGTTGTAACTTCATAATTAGTAACATGTACAAAAAAAAATCCTAAAATTTGGAAATCCTTATTTTAAAATTGCTTTTAGATATTGATTTGGAGGAATTTGTTGGCAGTTTTGTACTTTGGGGTATATATTTTTTTAAAAAAAATAATAATTTAAAAGTAAATGCAAAATATCAGGCTTGACCTGAGCAATATAACAAGATAGACTTTTATCATAAAGGAAAAAATATATTTTTTTTATTAATCATTACCAAGCAATGAGATACTTTTAAAGACATAATGTGCCAGTGTTCATTCTTCTTGTCTAAATTGGGAATCCTGGTTTGCTCTGACCTCTACAATCTAGGATTTTAAACCAAGAGTTTACAAATCATGGTCTGTTTGCAAAGAAGCTTCATTTATATACCACTTCATACCGCGCTATGAGGTGTCTAGGCGGTTTACAACTGTAAGCTCATTGCCCCCCAACAGTTGAGTACTCATTTTAGCGACCTTGGAAGGATGCAGGCCTGAGTCTACCCTGGCTGGTATTGAACTCGCAACCTTGTGGTCTATGAGTGAGTGACTGCAATACAGGCATTTAACCACTGCACCACAGCGCCACCAGGGCTCATTTGTTTGTAAGCAATATCCTAGCATTCCTAGTTCAGACAACACGCTAGACAATCTATTCTTGGGTTTTTAGCTATTCATGCTAGTGAGAGAAACCAAATTAGAATAACCAAGCTGTGTGCTTGAACACAGTTCATTCACACTATGCCAAGACTTTCCAGGATCCTGCCTTACTGCTTTGTGCAAATTTAGCTGCTAATATAAAAACCTGTGGTGACAGTGAAACTGTCTCTTTTCTATTTTAAAAGAAGCCATCAGAATGTTGCATGAGATCAGATGTTAAAAACCACTGTTGGTTTTACAGCCACTGTTTCTGCAGCACTTGAATTGACTAGGAGCTCTGCCATTGCCAAGCTCGGGTCCAAAACTGGAACAATCCACATTCAATTCAGAGCAGCTGCAGGAGTGATAATGTTAAAACCAAAACACAACTCACCTCTCCCATGCCAGTGAATCCACCAGCCACCCCTTAATTAACAAAAATCCCCATGCTAGAGAAAAACTACCACTAAAACAATTGCACATTTCCTTCTCTGATGAGTAACAGCTTCATCTAGGTTTCCATGAACCTGTGATCCTGATTCTGATTTCTGCCCTACTGGCTATTATTTAAAAGAAAAGCTAGACATATTAAATGCATTCAAACACTTAGCATATCATCTTTGTTGTTGTTGTTAACTATCTTGACGTCGATCTCAATCCATGGCGACCCTATGGATGAGACATCTCCAGGCTCCCCTGTCCTCTACTGCTCTGCCCAGCTCCTGCAAACTCATATTTGTGATCTCTTTAATAAAGTTCATCCATTTAGCATGTGGCTTTCCTATCTTTCTACTTCCCTCCACCTTTCCTAACATTATTGTCTTTTCCAACAATTCATGACTTTTCATGATGTGTCCAAATGATGACAGTCTAAGGGCCTTTACAGACTGCCAGAAATAATGCAGATTGAGGACACTTTAACTGCCCTGGCTCAGTGCTAAGGAATCATGGGAACTGTGGTTTATTATGGCACCAGAGCTCTCTGACAGAGAAGGCTCAATGTCCGAGAAAAAAAATACAATTCCCATGATTTTCTAACACTGAGCCAGGACAGTTAAAGTGACCTCAGTCTGCATTATTTCTGGCAGTCTGTAAAGGCCCTAAGTATTGTCATCTTGGCTTCTAGGTTATCTCTGGCTTGATCTGTTCTAGGACACATTTGTTTGTCCTTTTAGCTGTCCATGGGATCCTCAGCACTATTCTCCTGCACCACATCTCAAATGCATTGATTTTCCTCCCATCTTCTTTCCTGATTGTCCAGCTCTCTCATCCATACATGGTAATAGGGAATACAATGGCTTGTATGATTCTGACTTTTGTGCTGAGTTGTATGTCTTTGGATTTTAGGATCTTTTCTAGTTATTTCATAGCTGTCCTCCCCATTCTTAATGTTCTCCTGATTTCCTGGCTGCAATCCCTGTTCCAATCAATGTTTGATTCCAGATATGACAACTCTTTTACTATTTCTATTTCCTCATTGCCTAGTTTGAATGTGTATAAGTTCTCTGTGGTCATTATTTTTGTTTTATGTTCAACAGTAAGCCTGCCTTTGCACTTTCTTCTTTGATCTTCCTTAGTAGCTGTTCCAGGTCTGTGAGTCTTTCTGCTAGTATTATGGTGCTATCAGCATATCTCAGATTGTTTATATTTCTTTCTCCTATTTTCATTCCTCCATCTTCCATGTTCAGGCTTGCTTTCCTTACAATATACACTGCATATAAGTGGAATAGGTAGGGTCACAGGATGCAGCCTTGTCTGACTCCTTTGCCAATTGAGAACCATACTGTTTCTCTGTGTTTTGTTCTGACAGTAGCCTCTTGTCCTGAGTACAGATTCCTCATCAGGACTATCAGATGTGTTGGCACTCCCATGTCTTTAAGGGTGCTCCATAGCCTTTCATAATTCTATGCAGTCAAAGGCTTTGCTATAGTCTATAAAGCACATGCTCATTTTCTTTTGGAACTCCCTGCTACGCTCATTAGCCATTGTATATTTGCAACGTGATCCCTGTTGCCTCTTCCTTTCCTGAACCCTGCTTGGACCCCTGGGATTTCTCTCTCCCTGTGTGGTTGGAGTCTATTTTGCAGCATTTTGAGCATAATTTTGCTTGCATGGCAGATTAGTCAACAGATATGGAAAACAAAATGATGGCCAACTGATTGGAAGCAATCAATATATATCCCCATCCACAAAAAAAAGGAGACACAAGAGACTGCAGCAACTATAGAACCACAGCACTAATCTCCCATGCAAGCATATCATCTAGTTGACTCCAATTTATTCAACAAAATAAGCAAATCAGTTGAAGCAAAATTGGTATAATAAAAACAATAATATCCTTTCCACCAAAGGGTGGTATATCAGAAAATATACAATAAAAAGCAAACAATAAAACACCATATTATAAAATGCTAAAATACTAAAATAATATACTAATATGTTAAAAACAAAAACAAACAAAATACTCCTGAATCACTACCCATCTCGGCCACCTTAGGCATGCTCAGTAACTTAATCCAGTGACTCAAAAAGGAAGGTCTTCAAACCTTTACAAAAGTGGATCAGATGCTCTTCCAGCTGGAGGTGCAAAAAATAGGCTCTTCCACAAACATGGGGCCAGATTCTCAAAGGCTTGCAGCCTTGACAGAGCTGTACCCATTGGTGGAACCTCCAATAATCCTTTGTCTGCAGATCTTAAATTTCTAGATGGTACATATCATGCTAGCTGAACTGCCAAATATGGGAAGAGATTAAAGTGCAAGGCCTTAAATACTAGGAACAAAAGCTTATAATGAGCCCTGGCCCAAACTGGAAGCCAGTGGAGGGATCTATGAGAGGAAGATACATGTGAGCATTTGGGGAGTTTTAAGACAGTACTCTTAAATGTGATATCACCAGAAATCTTTCTCCTCTCTTTCTCCTATTAGCCACAAAATATGAATGGATGTGTAACAGCATTATGCTATTCCTGGGAACAAGATAACCTTTTGACTGTTCAGCCCTGTTAATCGTACCACCATACTAGCTCATTCCCGCTCTCCACGCCTTTTCTCTGCATCTCCTCCCTTAAGAGTCTGTCTATGAAATATGATGAACTCAAAAGGTATCATTATCAAATTTATGGCATATGTTCACTGCATGGCACGTTATGTCTCATAGTTGTCTGCCCTGCAGTAAAAAAAAAATGCATAGCGTTTAAACGCATGTGGTCTATACAAACTATAGTTAAAACACTATTACACCGTTATATGTTTTTCTATATGAAACAGTAAAAAAAACCATTTTTATTCTTCTTTAGGCAACATTTTATTACAATTAAATGAAAGGCTTAGCACCGCTACATCTTTGGAAAAAAATGACAAAATAGATAGATAGATAGATGGATGGATAGATAGCGGACACAGTTTTAGAACATTTAACTGAAAAGATAAAAGCCACTTATTTCCATGAGGTTATATCAAAATCAAATATGCTTTTTTGATCTTTAAAATGTGAATGGCTTCTCTTTTGCAGTTCTTCCATCTCTATACAATTTGGACAAGCATTCTGACAGGGAGAGGGGGGGAATGAAGAACTTAAAAACAAAGCACTTGCCTTTTAGTCTTGACATTTTATTTTATTTTATTTTATTTTATTTTATTTTAAAAAAAGAGAAAAATTCTATTCCCCTTCTGCATTCACTAGTGGCTATCACTGAAGATCCATATCCCCACAGCTGTGAATTAGAACATGCAGCTCTCCTGAAACCAAAACAAGAGATGCTTTTACTGACTTGGAAAAAGGGAACATTGTAATGGGAAAACACTTGCATTCCCATTTCCTTTGAGCTTTAGTGTGAGCTTCCTTGTATAAAAACAAGAAAGAGCCACCTATACTATGTGACAAGCTTAAAAAGAAAACAGAGGCAGACAATCACAGACACACAGAGACGTACTCAAATAAAATTCTGGAGGGGTAGTACAATCCTTACACATGGCAAATCCATTTAGCATTGATAGAGAAAGATGTGTACATCCACAAACACTGGTTAGATCAAGCCAAACCTTTATTTCTCCTTTGTGGGGAAGTTCACTTAAGTATTAGCTCTTCAGACCATCCACTCTTCTGGGACACTGCCTGTAAAGCTATTATTATTGTTTCAAGCATTCAAGAAGGCCACACTATAAGCTGAAATAAACCTATGTTTTATACTCAACAGGAATACTGCACAGGATATAAACTCTTTCTGTCCCTAGGGACATACAAATCAAAGCATTAGGGAATGTAAAGCCCCATTCATAGCAAAGAAAGCATCCACATTAGATAAAATCTAGAAAAGGGCAAGCTCATACCGATAGTCAAAGTAACACATAAGGCGTTCCCTCACCACAGAGCATCTCACTAGTCAGTACTGGATGTACCAATATTTTCACCATACCAATCATAGATTGGTGTGCCATATGACATCACATGTACACTACTGGAAATAACTCTCTTTAGTAATGTAGACCTTTTTTCAAGTATGTAATTAACAGTAGCTCAAATCATACTGGCTGTAATACTACAAAACATTAATAATAGCACCTTGTTTGAATATTACATAACAAACAACACAATGCCTATATATCTTGCCATGCTTATGATCATCTATGCACCCATTAATTGTTCAAGAATGTGTGAGGATATTCTGATTTGCTTACCTCAGATAAGCTATTTGCAAGATCTCTCTGCCTAAAAGCAGTATCGTCATTAATTCTGAAGTGTAGGCATACATCTTGACAATCCCCATAGCTATACCCCAAGGATCAAGATGGGAATCATGAGACCCTCCAAATGTTGTTGGAGTGCAACACTGAGCATCCCTCACCAGTGGCTGTGCTTAGGATTGATGGGACAACAACATCTGGAGGGCCACATTATTCCCACCCACCCCACACAAGAATTCAAAAATGGAGGTAAGCTGTGTTAATCTGTGAATGTGTGGACACAAACACACAAATGCATACATCCAAAGAGTGGCAGTATATAACATAATATCCAATGTATTAGATCAGTTGGGAAAAGGCAGCACAGAATTTAGCATGCTGGATTCTGGTGGTGACACCTTAAATTGCTGTGAAGAGCCAGACATAACATGTCTCTGAATATTTTAAGGCAAGGGTAGGCAACCTTTCCCCTTTAAGGGCCGAGGGACTTCAGCTCCCAGAATCCCAGGAGCTATTGGCCAACATGGGACTATTGGCCAACATGGCTGAGGCTTCTGGGAGCTGATATTATAAGGACATCAGCATCACATTTTCCTAAAGTTCCATTTTTCTCAACACCAGGAAGAAATATATTTTCCCAAAGTTTCTGTAAGCATAGCTAAGCTCAGAGTGAATACAGCCATCTAAAGGAATGGCATTGAATTCCATCATCCCTGCTAATTAAAAAAAAAAAAAAAAACCTACCTGTCATTTTGCAAATTGTGGCTTCACTATACTACTGAAGGTAATCCACGCTTTGGACCATTTAGTTTTATAAAAATCCAAAGCTGCTAACTGGCATTTTTGTTCATTACTGGTTTTTTAGTTTATTCAAAGCAAGGGGACTTTTGTCTAGAAAAATCCTTGTTACACAATGGTGTCTGATCTAATTCGGAATCTTATTTGTTTCCACACCCAGTTATATAATGTATACATATCTTTAATGTTTATCTTTCTTATTTATTTATTTATTTATTTATTTATTTATTTATTTGATTTCTATCCCATTTTTCTCCCGGAAAGACACAAGGAGGCTCACAAATAAAAATCCTAAAAATTCTTATTACAATAAAACAATTAAAAAATATCATCTAAAACTAATATAAAATTATAGACATTAAAACCACACTAAAACCATGATACCCACCCTATATAACAAATCACATGATGTATAACATGATTATACATCAAATGTCTGCCTGAATTAACAGAAGGCAAGTAGGGAGGGGAGGGGCTAGCTTTGCTTCTTGAAGGCCAGAGGTCAGAAGCAGCCACCAAGAAGGCTCTCTCTCATGTCTTCACCAGGCAAGCCTGTGATGAGGTGGGACTGAGAGAAAGCCTTCCACAGAAGATCTTAGGGCTCTAGCAGGTTCGTATGGGGAGATACGGTCTCTCAAATAATCTGGACCTAAGCCAGGTAGGGCTTTATAAGTCATAACAAGCACTTTGAATTGTGCCCAGAAACAGTAGCCAGTGAAGCTGCTTCAGCAAGGAAGTTATATGGTCCCTATAACTGGCCCTGGTCCACATTGTATGCTGAAGTTTCCAAACAGTTTCCAAAGGCAGCCTCATGTAGAGTGCATTACAGTAGTCCAAATAGGATTACTTCTAAGGGCATGTCATGAGTTAGTTTTTTTTCAAATTCCCCCTAGGCTCACACTGTTTACATGATACAGGGCCGAAACCCCAAATTGGACACAGACAGTATTCATGGCATCTGTACCCAATTCAATTTTCCTCCCCTTAACTCAAATTTAAAACTCTTGCCTTTTACTCCATGTTTTCGGCTTTCTCAGCAGTGATGACTGATGGCTGCCTTCTGACACAATCCCTGCGAGGAGCTCAGTGGTGTCACTGTAGGCATGAGTTGCTCTGAGGTCAGAACGAGGCACCCGGCATCAATAACATGACAAGTGCCTTGTTGTGATCGCAGCAGCAGTGCTGAGCAACAAATGGGTATCACATGGGAAGGCAGCCGCTCATCATCATTGCAGAGAGAGCATAGGTAACAGGGGGAATTCAGGGCCCAAATACTTCAGAGGCAGCCTGGAGTATTCTGGCCAGTGAAGACAAGCCCTTAGTATTTGGTTCTTGGTTCTCTCCCTCTTTCTCTCTGTATGTATGTTAGTTTATAAGTGTAGCAAAGCATGCACACACACCTGATTCCACTGGATGGAAAATAACTGCACATGTCTTTTGTGGACCTGATCCCTGGGTAGACATCTACAGGGGTCTAGTGGAGCCTAGGCCACTTTCAATCTGTACCCAAAGTAGGGCACCCTACTAGTGGCACAAGTATGGTTACAAATACTTTTGCCTTCATGGAACATTCCCCAAGGGGGTGTCTGGAATAGAAGTAAATTCCAATAGCAGAGCACAATAAACAGTTCTTCACTCATTGTTTCAACAGTCCTGTACATTGTTATATTCATCAGCCAGCAACTTCTATTGCTTCTTTCTTTGTTCCTTTACAACTCCTTCCACTTTTTGCTCTCCTCGTTCACTTTGCAAGGCTCTTATATAAATACACAGTAGGTCTTTGAACAGTGTACCTCTGTAAAGAGGCTGAGTATAGCCCAATTGATCCACCTTTAAACTGAGAAGAAATCCATTCAGAGGTTTGTCTGATTTCTTTACACTGGAAGCCATACAAAATAATCTTAACAGCCATACAGAATGTTGGGAGTGATGTTGAACTACTCAATTAAGCAGGGAACTGATCAGTTAGATTTTTTTCCCCAAAGGATCAGCGTCAGCTGTCATTTAAATGGCCTTGAAATGGACTGCCAACCTAATTTGGGATGACTGTTGCAGACGACCACAATTCACTAACAGTGAGAGATATTTTGTTATACTACTACTACTGTGTTGTTGTCATTGTGTCCCTTCAAGTCATTTTCAACCTATGATGATCCTAAGGCAAATAGGTTCTATCATGGAGTTTTCTTGGCAAGATTTGTTCAGAGGAGATTTGCCATTGCCTTCCCATGCGGCTGAGAGCATGTGTCTTGCCCAGTGAGTTTCATGGCCAAGCTGGGAATTGAATCCTGGACGCCAGAGTCATAGTCCTAACACTCAAATCACGATGGCATGCTGTTCCTATAGGTCAGGGTTAGGCAACCTTTCCTCTTTAAGGGCCGAGGGACTTCAGCTCCCAGAATCCCAGGAGCTATTGGCCAACATGGGACTATTGGCCAGCATGGCTAAGGCTTCTGGAAGCTGAAGTCCCTCAGCCCTTAAAGGGGAAAGGTTGCCTACCCCTGCTATAGGTGCTCACAAGTGTCTTTTTCCATCTCTGGAGCAGCCCCGAAGGTCTGAAGCACACAGCTTGCTTAGCTATCACATGGTAATAATAATAATATAATAATATTTTTTTTATTTATAACCCACCCCTCTGCTCTGCAAAAAATACAACAGGTAAAAACATTCCATCCTCCCACCCCTAACCCTCCCACCCCTTAAAACAGGATTAAACTATCGTAGAAATAAAATCTAATTACACAAATAAAATACAATACAATACTGCCAGATTTGGCCTATCTATCAGAATGGCGGGAGAGATGAATGGTGGATCGCCTCCAATTTAGCCGAGCGGCTATTCCGGGAAGGCCTGCCGGAAGAAAACCGTCTTTACTGCCTTTTTAAAGGCAGCAAGGGTGGTAATAAGATGGATCTCGTCCGGCAGGCCATCCCACAGTCTGGGAGTGGTTGCAGAGAATGCCCTCTGGGAGGTCTGCGAAAGCCTGGTCTTTATCGGTTGCAGCAGATTCCTCCCAGAGGACCGGATTATGTGGGGGGGGATCATACAGGGAGAGGCGGTCCCTAAGATAAGATGGACCCAAGCCATGTAGGGCTTTAAAGGTTAACACCAACACCTTGTACTGTGCCCAGAAACTACTCGGCAGCCAGTGGAGGGATTTAAGCACCGGTGTTATGTGCTCCCTCCGAGATGTTCCAGTAATTAATCTGGCTGCCGTGTTTTGTACTATTTGCAGTTTCTGGGTTAAGCACGAAGGTAGCCCCATGTAGACTGCGTTGCAGATATCCAGATGTGAGGTTACCAGAGCATGTACCACAGTTTCCAGATCCAGGTAAGGGCGCAGTTGGCGTATCAGCCAAAGCTGATAACAGTCACTCCTGTTACCACCGCATTCACCTGACTAGACATGTGAAGCGATGAATCTAGGAGTACCCCCAAGCTGCAAACACAGTC
>CM034701.1:110031459-110043649 GCA_020142125.1 Phrynosoma platyrhinos
ATCACCCCCCTGGACTGCCAGCCAAGTTGGGCAAGGGTCAAGAGGGCAAGTTGTCTTTTTCAAACTACTACGGAACTTGTCCATGTCCTCAGTACTTACTGATTCAAATTGATCCAGTCTAACAGTCATGGCGGAAGCGCTGGATACCTCTCTAGTTGCTACTGACTTAACCAGTTTTAAACCAGGTTTGGTTAGGTGTGGTTTTTTAAAAAAAAATAAAAATAAAAAGTTATAAAATGCATCAATAACTAAAAAGGCATTCTTCAAGTGAGAAAACGAGTGTAGTATAGTGGTTTGAGTGTTGGACTGTGACTCTGGAGACCAGCGTTCAGATCACTGCATGGCCTTTAAAACCTACTGTGTGACTTAGGTCAAATCATTCTCTCTCAGAGGAAGGCAAAAGTAATCCCTCTCTGACCAAATCTTTCCAAAAAAAAAAAAAAAACCATGAGAGGGTCCCTTTAGGGTCACCATAAGTTGGAAATGCCATACACACAACAAACAACAACAACAAATTCTTCAAATGACATTTAATGAGGAACAATAACAGGTTTCTTTTTAAAAAACACATTTAACTAATCACATTTTAATTTCTTAATAATGGATTCATTCATTAATAATTACTTTTTTTCAATTGTTAAGAATAACTTTTGACTAATAACACTTCAAGTTTTGTTCTAAAGCCACCATTAGCCTGGAAAAATCCCATGGAATTTGGAAAGCTTGCTGAGTACCCAAGGGCATTTCTGAAGTAGCTTCTGCTTTCACAGTAGAAAGTAACACAACACAAATTCCAGAATGAAAGCTCAAGATCTGTCTGCATTCCCAACCCCACCCCCATCCACTGGTAAGCCTCAACAAAAACAATCCTCACTGCATAGATTATGGAACTAGCAGAATTTACTACTGAGACATACACAAGCTCCCATTTTATTATTAAACAGAATCTTCAGCAACTCCATTATAGTTTACTGTAATATCACATACCTACCTCAGTTGTTTGTATTCAATAAAGCCATAAGCCAAACAGACACATTAGTCCAAGGACATAATGTCTTTCAGGCTCTATAGCACTTAGCAGGTTAGTGGGCCTCCAAGGCCTAACAGATTTAACCAAGACTTTTCACACAATCAGGTAAAGAAAGCTCAGCCAGTCAGCAGATGTCCCTTTCAGATAACAAAGAGAATATTTTAGTGACAATGTGAGAAAAGAACAGTAAAAACGGTTTTAAAACCCACTCAACCATGTTGCCTTTTCTTTATTTTTTCTTTCTTCTTTTGGCACTCCAAGAATCCTCTCCATAAGTTTCACTGTGACATTCACTACACTCTTCCTGAAGCAAATTTGAAGGCAGCTATACATGCTTGTCAGAGCACATCCAGATAAAATACTTATAAAAAAATCACTGTGCATCTATTAGATATGATTTTTAAAGAAAAAACTGAATCAACACAAAGACTACAATGTGTATTGCTATACAAATCCTTCTACATGCATACAGAAAAATAAAATTGCTATTCCCAGTTATTGTTCAGCAATTTATCTGCTATTTCACCTCAATATCTCACCTCAAAAACTGTAAGCAATTAATACATTCAGATATGTAGAGATAGGAGTCAGGGAGAAGAGACAAACAAGTAGTAGTCATCAGTATTCTAGATGATCTGTAATAACTGTGCTTCATTCTATACTACCGAAAAACATGAAAGTTCTCTACTGCGAGTAAATCTGGTTACATCAATCACTTCATTTAAGTTACTCTTAGGAGACTGTTACTAAATATGTTCAGCAATCCATGATGACAATAATGCAATAAACTTAGCATATTGTGTAAGGAAAACAATTGGGTATGGTTTTAAATTCAGTAAAGGAAGCCATGATTTGCATTGCTCTTGCTTTGGTTTTCATTATCTTAGGCTGCATTTCAATGGCAAAAACCTGTAAACGAAAGCAGCTTCCAAAAATCACAAATAACAACTGAAGAATAACATGGACTGTAGAGAGAGCTAGTATGGTGTAGTGGTTCAAGCATTGGACCAGGATTCTAAGAGACCCTACTCAGTCATGGAAACCCACTGGGTGATACTGGGCAAGTCACACTCTTTCAGCCTCAGAGGAAGGCAATGGAAAAATGCCTCTGAATAATTTTTTCCAAGAAAACACTGTTGGGGTTACCATAAATCTAAGTCGATTTAAAGGCATACAACAACAGTAACTTGTAGACTGTATGACTACAGTTATAATATGAATTGAGTAATCTCTGTCTGATTTATTTACCCAAGTGCTTGATACAAATTTGCTATTATTAAAACAGCACCATTTTGAAAAGAAAAAAAATGTAATGATTAACATCACATTTCTTTTACTAGAACACAGATTTCAAACTCTGATATTCCTTGTTGAATTTACATTTGGATTTCAGCAAGACACTTTTTACCTTTCTTCTTAAAGTGTTATCTTAAAGACACTGCTATAGTTAATGAATGAAAATAAGTACCTTTAAAACAAAAAAGGTACAGTCTTCTATAACCATATTCTGCAAGTCTTGCCTTCAAGAAATTTCTAACTTACAAATCCAATATCCAAAGTTGTTTAGGAAAATTGGCTAACTCTAGCATACGTCCTGTGTATATTCAACAAAGATGTTTAAGAACAGGTAAAGATGAAGGTGAAGGAAGGCAAGATTCAGAGTAAAGAGCTACCTTTACTTTATGCTGCCCTATAAAGAACAAGGTATTCTACTGGTCCTATGAAAATAATGAAGAACAATAGCTTGACATGGACACTGTTGGAAACACGCAAAATAAAATTGACTGAGATAAGTCACATCTCTCTTTGATCCATAACTATGATAAGTTAGAAAAGGTCCATTTTTGTTACCCAGGAAATCTTCTAACAATTCCTTTACCTATGACAAAGCAGGACTGCCTGTCTGCCTAGCATAATGGTAATATCTCTTGCTTGTCCACATAAGCATACTTTGTAAGTCAGAAATAGGTCAGTAGAGGTAACTACTGGGAAAGAAATATATATAGCTGTTGCTAACATAAAGATTAGTTCTTAGATGGAGTCCTATCATTAGCACAGAGCCATATGTTGCATTCAGAGGCCAACACAATGCAGCTCTTCACCAGAACAGCAGAGTACAAAATTGGGTTGTTGGTGTGGGCAGCTGACACTTGGACACCCAGATGAGAACTAGATTCAGCCATACAAGAACAACTCTTGCAAAACTAAAAACTAAGACAAAGCATTGTGGTGCTTCCTTACCTTTTTGTGGGAACCAGGGAAACAGGACTATGCACGAAGATTGTACAGCAGACTGGAGAGCAACAAATGTTCCAGACAAAAGGTTCACAGCCTGGGGCAAGTAAGCCTGAGAGAACAAACCATTTCTTCCTCTCATTGTCACCATTCCCCTTTGGTTCATGGGATAGATTAGGCACCCAGCTAATTCTGAAAAAGTGATATCCTAAAAATATCCTAAAATATATTTTACCATTTTGTGAAAACAAAATATTTGATGGGTTTCTTTGATACTTGTCAGTTTTTCTTTAGGGGGGAATTTTGTTTCACACACTCCCATTCACCCAAACCCTTCACACATTAAATGAATAGATGAAAGAACAAGGGATCGTGCTGCGTAGTGCCCAATGAATGTGTGTTTCTGTGTGTTGTGTGCCTTCAAATCATTTCCAGCTTATGGCGACTGTAAAGTGCACCAGTCATGGGGTTTTCTTGGCAAGATTTGTTCAGAGGAGATTTTGCTATTGCCTCCCCTGAGGCTGAGAGAATGCAGCTTGCCCAAGGTCACCCACCATGTGTCATGCCTGAGCGAAAATGAATCCCTCCAGAGCCATAGTCTAACACTCAAATCACTACACCACACTGGCAACTGTCTTTCCCCCAACCCATTATTCATTGGAAACTAGTGAGAAGATGCACTTTAATAGATTGTGTAAAGTTCTGTCACACAGAGAGGTGTCCTGGACTAGACCCTAGAATAATTACTTTTGGGGATTATAACTCACACCATGGCTTGTTGGGCTGGGGCTGCACAACCTATAATCCTCCCAAACACGCATTTAACACATGAGGTTGAAGCACACAATTGTTTATGCATAGAAGTCAGGATCTGTTGAAATTATATTAACTCTAATTTCAAGAGTGGGTATTGACATTTCCACAAGAACACTGCTTGTTCTCACATTACCAGAGTAAAACACATAGGCCAAGACAGAGAGGATGAATTGACAAGGAGAATCCTCCAATTTCTAGCATTACCCCAGTTTCCAGAAGGATGTTATTGATGTAGAGAGAAACCATCCTATGAGCTCATCTCATTAACCTAGCAACATAGAAGGAAGGAGCATTGACCATCTTGGCACAGTAATATGAGAAATTGCTACAAATGTATTAATTAATTAAATAAATAAATAAATAAACAAACACTAATCCTCTGCACATATCCTCCCACCACGAGGCCTTGCCTCAACAGAACAGTACACAGATTTACTTGCTAGTTTACATGCTAATTCCCAGCAGACAATGGACCATTAATTAGACACTAATCCACCTCACATGTCCTCCCACCGAGGCCTTGCCTCAACAGAACAATACACAGATTTACATGCTAAGCGTCTCAACCAAGGGTCACCACAGTATATATACACCCCACACACTTCCATGCCACCATTCTCTGAAGATGCCAGCCACAGATGTAGGCAAAACGTCAGGAATACATTCTTCAAGAACACAGCCCCAAAAACCCACAAAAACCTATGCTACAAGTGTTTTTCTCCAAGTGGTCATTTTTTAATTAGAGTGGTTTCAAAGCAGCAATTTGACGCTGTTGTGTCACCACGGTGAACTGTACCACATCATCTCCAGGAGAGACAACAGTGCTACAGTATCATGAAACATGAACCTTCTTGGTTTGTTGTACATATTCCGCCTACAGGGATGCTCATGTCTGTGTTTCTTGTAGCAAACTAGAGTTATTAAAAGGGTGTCAGTTTCATATGTTACATCCTCTGTCACTCAAGTGTGCCTCTCTGTTTAGCAGTATGCAACCAGCACTTCTATTTCATTGCTCATTTGGTTCCCATCCTCCTCGCCTGTATTTTGCTCCCTGCTATGGGCTGCATTCACAGCTGCTGACCCCAGCATATGCCTACTTAATCATGGTAATTGCCTTATCCCAGGAAATGATGCCAGGCAAGTTTACCAAGTGATGAGCTTGATACCTATCACCTCAACTAATTGTGTGAATTGGCCTCACATATCACCAATTTGGGCAGAAAGGGATGCTGTCAATCATTTGAACATTACAGGATAGTGCACTCAGAAAGCAAGGCCCCAAACTATCAGAAAATGGCACTGTGTATGCACACACACACACAGCCCACCAGTTCAAGCCTACCTCTCCACCCTCCACTCTACAAATTGAAACTATACCAGACTCTCTGTTCTCTGGCAGCTCTTGTGTATATATTTTACCTATTTCTTTCTGTTTTTTCCCTTCAGAATATAAATAAAGCTTAACCCCTTTTGATTGACAACATGAAACAACAATATTTAATTAACATCTCTTCATTTGTAACAAATCTTAAAGACTCCACCCAGTTAATAATGCTCTGCAGAAGTATTCTTCCAATATATTGAAAAGGCTTTTTATGAAAGGCTCAGAACACTGTGTTCTTAATTCAAAAGCACATGCCAAATTAATTATGGTCTTATGCTTTGACCAAAAGTAGGATTTGTGGGATTTTCTCTTCCTTAAGTCAAAGGATTCAAAAGTAATTTATGAATGATACTGAAATAATGTTTGAATTAGTTGCTAACATGCTGTTAGCTTGGAGTGTTCAAAAGTATTTTTTAAACAAGCCTATTGACAGAACAGGCACTAACAACCATACCTCTTCAAAAAAAACTTCAAAAATAATAAAAGCTGCATTAAGAAATAAAAAGGAAAACATTTTATATTCTCTTTACATGTCTCTGTGTTAGTGTTGTTGATCATACAACCCATTGGAATCTTCAAAACAGTTTGTATTCTAATATTTGAAAATTATCCATTCCTTTAAAAAAGGTTATAGAGGTGAATCCCTGATGTAATTTGAAAGGTGGGCTAGAATGCCATGCATGCCTTGTATTGGAATAATCCCCAGGTAGGTCATACAGGTGCTTGTAAACATTTTTTTAGAAAGAAGCATCCTTTACCTCCTTACCCAACACCTTTGCATCAGATGCAGAAGGACAGACAGAGGGCCCTGGTGCAGCTCCATCCCACATGAACTGGTTGGCCATGGGAGTGCACCTGAAGAGCCATCCAGCTGTATTTACATGCCCAGGAATGAAAACACAGCTCCAGACATGATCAGGTAGGGACAGCAACAGCTACTTCTTCTCCCAGGTACAAAGCAGTTGGGCAGCACATGGGCACACCTTCATAGCATGCCAGAGCACTTACATCTAAACACAAACACAGCTAAGTTAGTAGAGAGTTACTCTCCACCTGTGTAAATAATGGATCTAAGCCCATGAGCAGGGAGGCAGACAGATGACCAAATAGATATCCATATCTCTAGTCTACAAAATTTATCAGAACATCCAAAAGAATAATCTCCAGAGATTTATTCTCAACAGCATCACAACACTAGTTAGTCATACCAGAAACCAGAAGTACATGCTGGTTTCTAAAGCTGAACAGCACATTGTTTATTTTTTGTTATTTTTATACACCTTAATCTATTGGGAAAGAGGGCCTGAGGCATATATGTATTACAACATTGCAAGAAGTTTTTAAAAAAGAATTTTAGCTGCCATGGTTGCCCTCAAGGAATTCTTGGAGTTGTGGTTTGGTGAGCGTGCTGACAATTCTCTCTCAAAGTGTGCTACCACCTCTTACAGACCTACAGTTCCACATGTTCCTTGACAGAAGCAAGCCTACATGAGTCGGCTTTCATCTGTAATGAAGTCACATCATCATCATCACTATTTTTCTTTTTTTTAAGTTTATATATAAGTAATCACATACTCTCAGCCTCAGGGAAGACAATGTCAAGACAAACCCATGACAGGTTCGCCTTAAGGTCACCATAAGTTGGAAACTTGAAGTCACATAGCAACAAGAACAACAACATTAAAAGCATAACTATGAAAACAAAACTAAAACATATTAAGAATATCCACAAATGACACATTGCTGTATTTTAAGTTTCTTGTGCCACTTGGCTATTCCATACCAGTAGCAGCTGGTGGCTTCCTTGCCTCCTCCAATACGTTCAGCACCTTGGATAGCTCCTTTAAAAACTCATCTAAAATCCAGAGGTGATCCAGTGCTCCCCAACATGGAAGCCACCACCCACTCCTGCTTCAAAGTAAGACTCTCGAACGTCACTTATTTCATTTGTTATTTCATTCTCTCACACAATACTGAACAGTTTTCCCTCAACTAGGCAAGCTTACAAGACTCTGTGTGCGTGTTTTGATGATTTTTCATATTTCAAAACCTTTTTTGCAAAACAAAAATCTTTTACATAAAAATGAATTTTGTACTAAGATAACATAGTTATCTGTAGTTACAGAATTTTTACAAATAATGTAAAAATGCATTGAAAGTGCACAAAAGTTCTCACAACATGTCAAGTTTCAATATACCCTTTCCTACTGAAGATGAGAAAAATTGTGAATATTCTGTATATCCATTTTCCAGATACTATCAATAGGTTTTATTGCTATGCCACTGATACACAATGTGTAGACCACGAGATGTTGTTGGACATGAACTCTCAGAAACATCAGCCCAGCATAACTAATAAACATGATGAGAGCTGTTGCCTAACATCTCTACTCCCACTCTTTTGTAATTGTTAAAGATAAGAGTAAAATATTTCAGTAATAAAGCTAATACTGTGATAATATTATGAACATCCCTACTGTCTCAGGCATTGAATTACCAGACTGTGTTCCAGATATTATCATCTAGTGGAAGCCTTCTTATCAGACCTTGGGTTGTCTTTTATTCTTGAGTGCACAATACAGAAGAATCGTCCTTTATCTTAAAATATTGGAAAAAGTGACCCTGTCTCCCACTCAATAATCTCACTCCTATGCTTGAGTAGATCAAGAAAGAAATGAGTGTATTGATTATTCAGTCAGTGATGATTCTAGTCCAAACACAGAAAGATATTTGCTACGGTCTGGTCTGCAGTGACCCCAAGATAGGTAACAAAATTCCTCCCATTCAATTGCAAAATATGCTATTCTGTCTCAAAGCCAGCAAAACTGCTGTTTTCTTCATATTAATTCACTTTGGAAGACAAACCTCCTGCCCTACAGCTATCTCTTTCACAACAGATTTTACTGTCATGGCATGATAGAGTCTCACTAACTCAGCAGAGAGCCACAGCCAGGCAGTTTGCAGAAATACACTGATAAAACAGATTCAACACAACCAAAACAGGTTATCACTATACATATACCATTTTAGACCCACCAAAAAATTAAGTTGAAACTCCAAAATGTACATTGATAATATCATTATTAGGCTAACCAGAAGGTACAAATAGGGTGGAATGCTTGTTTCACTGGCTTCTTCATAGTTGGAGACGGTAGAGAGTTAATGCAGGGGAAGAAAAGTGATGCTTTTGCAGTCACAGGTTGCAGGACAGCATGGTTTGTTTGTTTGTTTGTTTGTTTTTCATTTCAAAGTTACAGACAGAGTGTGAAGAAATCAAAAAGTTCTGAATGTGCTTTCTGCCCCAAAAAGTGAGGCAGAAAAATGTTGGGAACAAATGCAGTAAGAGAAGGACATAAAGTTCCAGTCTTTGGTTACTCCCATAAATGCTCTTCCTTTGAGATCAGGTGTGTTCCTGTTCACAATAGCTTCCATGTGGGAGTATTCAGCAATCCTTTCAGGAAGACCCATTCTGTCAGGTCTGGAGAAATATTAACTGGTGTGAGAGGCAAGGTTGCCAGTGAAGCAAATTAAGATCACTTTACCTTGTTCTTGAGAGTCAGGTCCTTGTATAAAGATAACAAAGAATCTACAATCAAAGAGATGGTGAACTGGAGGTGAACTGCTCCTCTACCCACCTAGCATTGTTAACAGAGCTGAACCAGTTGTAAGAAGTGAAAAGGAGTTCAGAATCTAATGAAAAAATCTTTCCCATTTCTCTTTTGTAAGATGCTGCTTTACCTACAATGTCAAAATACTTTTTACAAAACTTTTTGTAAAAGATATGAAACAAAAGCAGTTCTATAATTCTGCTAAAGCTTTTCCCTGGAGCAAACAGAAAACTATCCATACCTATTTATTAGTAGGTACTGGAAGAGACACATACCGTAACTTTGAACAAAATGATTTTCCTTCTTTAAACAACAATGTACTGTGTTTAACAGTCTTATTTTTTACTTCCAACCAGGAAAGGATGAACAATAGATCCTCTTTCATATCTTTTTTCTGTTTTCCTTTTCATATCTTTCCCTTGCTGAATGTGATCCTAACACATAATAAAAATTTGACAGTCACTGCTCCAGCAAAGCTGTCATCTCTAACAAATCTTGTACAAATAAACCAGCTTCATCTTTATAAGATGCAGTCCTTTATAAGATGCACAGGACAGCCTGAACCTGACAGGTTAAATTAATATTTGCTGTGTAAGCTGAGTTTGAAATCCATCTTGACCAGTTCCTGGCACACACCCTATGGCAAAGGTCAAAGTAAGGTATAACAGGAGAACATTACAGCATGACTTAGCACAGAGAATCCAAGTATAAGCTGGACCAGAGACTGCATGCTGACTGAGTGCAAACTTAAGGATATTTGAGTGGTTTGTTCTTACTATGAGGATGCACCAATGTCAATCATGTTAAACTGAAGAAACACCTCAAGCAGACAAAATGTCTTACCGTAGTCAAACAGATCAGATATATGAACACATCCTGTTTTAAATATCATGTTCAGAGAGAGAGAGAGAGAGAGAGAGATGAGTGCTACCATCAAAAATCTAAACAGTAATTTACTCTGTTAGCAGTCTTAAAATTTGATCTTTGATCTACTTGGCTTTTTTTCACTTATTTATTTTGGAGAAATTAGGGACTATCTGGGGGAGATGAAATGCATAATCAGAAAAACGGACACAGATCTCCAAGAAATGTGTAGCTGTTAAGACATATCAAATGAATTTTAAAATAAGCAATATAAGTGAATTTACATAATAATAAAACTCATTTTAATTAGGAAGACTGATGTATGTGGTATTGGGGTGCCAATTGTTAAGGCTTCTGCCCTCCCTTCTTGTAGTTCTTTACCTTTAAATTGGACTGAATAACCCTTCAAAATTAGTATGACTTTAAAGAGAGGACACTGGCAACCTTTAAAATGAGGGCTGTCCATAAAGCAGAACACAAAATCTTCTCATAAGGACTGCCACTTCTCTTTCTTATTACATATGTTGAGGCAAGTCTATCAGGATAAAGTGAGAAATACTTTGGAAACAAGTAGCTGAACTTTAGGTCATAAGAAAAAAGTTGGGGAAAGGTAGGGCACAAATTCCTCAAGAGGGACCCCAGCTTTAGAAACTGTGGGGTGTGCCTACACAGTTACTTTTTGGACTAATTCCCAGCATCCTCAATTGGTCAGGCTGGCTGAGGAATTTTGGAAGTTGTAGTCCACAAAATAACTTTTCTATGCTATGATTGAAATACCACTAAGTATCAAAACTCATTCACAGCAAATAGGAAAGCAACAATTCCTCGCTGATCTTATCACCTAAAATTGCTAAACAAGTTTGCTATTTAGATAGCGTTAAAGACCTTGTAGCCACCTCCTTCCCAACATGCAAATGGGTCTTTATACTGCTATTATACTTGTCCATCCCCTTTAAAAATACTCTGTTGTGTGCTTCTTCATCCATATGTTGCCATATAAGCACAAAAGCACCACAGGAAGTGAGAAACATTGTGCTAACAGGGCCATAGTACTGATGAAGAAAAACTGTAACCCCCGGGCTAAGCTGCCAAATAAGTAGTGAATTAATTTCTGTAAAGTACTCTAACATTACAAAGGTGTGTTGAAAGGTGTCTGCTCATGTTTCAAATTAAACGCACTGCTGGTCAGCATTAGCACCTCTGCTTTGAACAGCAGCCATTTGCCTATCACACTTCAGGGGTTGGGAAAAACGGATTTTCCGTTCACACTGGAATAATTAGAACATGTCAGGAAGAATTAATTTCCTCATTTTTCAAAAGGATACACAGAAATTACCATGTTATTATATGACAGGGTCCCTTGGAGAATTGTATTAAATTTAATTTCTAGCGCAGCCCACACAACAAATTAAAGTCATAAATAAGATGGAAAGAAGCGGGACGCAGAGCATATGTTTATGGCAATGAGTGAAGCCAAGGGACCAGAAACAACTATCTTCATTTCATTTTATTTAAATCAGGCAGACACTGTGTATCTGAATGACAGCACTTGTTAATGGTGCTGAGATTATAGGCTCCTTAATTTTAGAAAAACAGAAGCAGTCAGTTGGTATTTGAATGGGTGTGTTTTCTAGAAAGCAGACACTCACTTGTATGTTTTTCCTTGCGTATGTCCGTGGTCATGCACCAGCACCATGTAGTACTCACTAGCTTCAGCATCACTCACACTCACACTCACACACACACACACATTTTTGTTGTTGCTGCTGTTAGTTTAGATTATATCATTTCATGATTGATTGCATCACCAAGCAAGCTCAGTTACCACAAATGATACCATTACAGAATTAATACAATTACATACTGAAGCCATTTCAGAGCACCATCCTACCACTGTTCAGTCATAGGTGGCTTCAGCATATTATCATATGCATTCTTCTTAAAAGGAACTTTTCAAGCGCTGTAGAAAATCCCATTCCTGATGTCCCACAAACTCACATTATCCTTATCAGCCAATATGCAACCTCATTTTTAACAGGATCCAAGGGAGACAAGAGACAAGAGAGCTTTTAATTGAAATAATTTATATTAGCTTCTAACTCAAGTGTTTTAGCAAAGTAAAGGACAGTGGGATATTTTGCTGAAAGTTCAGTTGGTCACCAGGTCCCAGGAGGCTTAGTTCTGAAACATTCAGTCTTGAAATCAGGTCAGGCCTGAGGCAACATTTTGCTTATTTTTCCTGAGGTGAAGGAC
>CM034701.1:110043749-110059018 GCA_020142125.1 Phrynosoma platyrhinos
TGGCATCTTCAGAGGGTGGTGGCATGGAAGTATGTGGAGTATATATACCTGTGAGGTCTTTGTTTGGGAGGAAGTGGTTTTCACGTTAAAATGCAGCTAGTCTGTGTGTTGTACTGTGTCAAACTGCATAGCCTGGAGGTGTGTTGTGGAGCCATATACAAGGGGGATTTGTACCTATTTAATTGGTAATCCATTATCTTTGGGGAAACCTCTTAAACCTGGGCAGTATTCTGAAGAAGCCAGCCACAGATGCAGGCAAAATGTCAGGAAGAAATTCTTCCAGAACGTGGCCACATAGCCCCAAAACCCCAAAGAAAACTATGGGCCTAAGCAGACTGCCAGAAATAGTGCACATTAAATTGAGGCACTGCCCTGGCTCAGTGCTAGGGAATCATGGGAACTGTAATTTATTGTAGCACCAGAGCTCTCTGACAGAGAAGGCTCAATGTCTCAGAAAAAAATGCAATTCCCATGACTCCCTAGCACTGAGCCACGGCAGTGCCTCAATTTAATGTGCACTATTTCTGGCAGTCTGCTTAGGCCTTGTGAATGCCACCCATGAAAGCCTTCAACTTCACACAGAACAGCATTTGTTCATCCCCACTTGAGGGCAGCAGGCTAGACAAGACAGACCATGTGGCACTTGCAACCCTGTTTTGCAACAAAAGGGAAAGGCTAAAAAGATCAGAAGAAACACCCAGGAGCTTTCCATTGCCCTCCACATGCTACCTGTGGCAGTGGCCTCACTCTGCCTTATAGTAAAGTTGACAGGGTCGAACAGACCAGCAGCTTAGACCTGTCTCTGGCCGCTCTAGCCCCGATCAGCCCACATTTGCTGCAGGACCATGGTGACCAGAGGCCATGGTCCTGAACCTGGCTACTGCCATGGCCACTAATGGGCCACCAGCAAGGAGTGGCTTTTTGCTGCTCCTTTTCTGGCTGACTTTTCCCAGCCAGATGCAGTCTCCATGCAGCTTCCAGCCACTCTGGGGCTGTGCATCATCTGCATGCCTTGCCCCCAAAGCATCTGGAAGCTGCACTTTCCTGCCCATCTGTTTTGGGCTTAAGAGACAGCTATCAGCAGGGGCAGAAGCTGGAAACCCATTTAATCATTTTAAAGAGTGATCGCAAGCCTCACTTTCTAACTGAATTCTAGTGCATAATCATTTTTCTGTTTTCAGATTGATTAGCATAGCCAGAAATGTATCCACATGTCTCATGTATAGCAAACTGATACTACTTTAACTATCATGGCTCAAACCTACCGGATCGTGGGCTTTATAGTTTGATGGTGAGGTACCCAGAATTCTTTGCTAGAGATCTTCAGTGTAGCAGTTCAGGGATGGAGATTTTAGACCCTATAACAGAGAATTCTGAGTGCCTCACCACACTACAAACCCTGGGATTCCATAGGATGAAGCCAGGGCAAATGAAGTGACTGCTATGGCTGTGTAGTGGAGGTGGACTTGAGCACTTAAATATGGAGCTCTGGTGCCACAGTTCCCACTACGCTTCCCAGAATTCCATTGCATTGAGACATAACAGTTAAAGTGGAGTCAAACTGGATTATTTCTGCAGTGTGGATGCACTAAGACAGGATGCCCAATCTAAGAAAATCTTATTTAAACTTCAGGATGTAAAAAATAATAATATTCTGGGAATGGTACTGTGCAGAACAGCTTTAGGACCCCAAGAAACTCAGACACCTGGCAGGTTAAAATTCTTAGACTATAGGTCTAAGACTATAAAATGCTTCCTAGCCTACAAGTATAATGCTAAGTGCCAGTGACTAGAAGTCTCTTGAAATCTAGGTTTGTGCAGTCTTTTTTTCCTGCCTCAGTAAAACAGTGGCACTCACAAAGGGATTTCTCCTAATGGTCAGATTATACAACGCTAAAGTCAACTCAAGTGCATTTTAATAGTGTTAATAAAATTTTAATAAACCATTATAAAATATTAACAGTACCCTAACACCCTTTAATACCTGCTTCTCTTTTATTCTGTGTATGCTTCATGCTTTTGTTGCCCGTGTTAGAGATTAAAATATTAAAATTGGATGCAATGACATGGAACAATATTACTTGTTCTAGTTATACTGTAGAAGGTAGCAAGGCAGAAGTCTTAAAATCCTGCACTCATGGAAGCATAAAAGACTATGAAATATTGAGCTTGACTGCTCTAAATTTCAATAGATAGACCACCATAATTACTGATAATCTGAACAATGAAATTGCAAGTTAAGAACAGTGCTATATGAAATATTCTTCAGTTATGGCAATTGCAGTAACATTGACCTTCATTTCCTTCAGCAATGAACAAGACATTACAAAGCAAACAGATATTATAATCAGGGAAAGAAAGGGAAATAGTAAGAAGGCTACACAAAACTGTGAAAATCATTGGCTTCAAAAGAGGCATGTGATATTCTTGATATTCACCTCACTGATCCATTTAAACTTTGTTATATATAATATAAAAGCACACACGCTACTGAAACATGATACTGAAATAATCTTTCAGCCATCACAATAGCAAAGCACCTGAAACCACCAATATTGTTATTAGCCACACTAAAATCCTGCTTGTTAGCTTGTCAATCTTAAAAAGGAGCAAGAGTTTGTACCTTCTAAGAAGTAGCTGCCATGGATATGAGCACTCCCTTGGGTGCAACAAACTTTAAATAATTTGTGAATCAATTAACTGGCAATTCTGTGCACAGCTCAAATTTCACACTCCCAGGTCACTGCATCATCAGCCTGATATGAATCATAACATTTTGGGGAAAAGTTCATAATTGAAATCATTAATTAATTTAACAGGACTTTTAGTTATGCATTGCATTACGTAGCTATAAAGGGGCAGGCATTAATTAGTTGTTTCTCTGGCAGTTTGCTCCACTTGGAGAAAAACTTCAACAGTATTTTGGTATGCTCAAATCAGCAGCAGCCTCTTACAGACAGGTTTCAGGAGGAATTTTTTAATACTATATATATTATAAAGGGAGGGCAAACCATAGAAAATGTTTGCTGGTGTGGCAAAACCCTGATTTAAATTTGAGGCCTCTGCATTCTGCAGAGCTTCTTTATTATGCTCAGTTTGAGTTGGAACACACATCAGCAACACATCCATGCTAACCAGAGATCATTGGCACAGTAACACTGCATGCATATGTACATGGCAAGAGCATTTCAGTGAGACAGGACTGATTCTAATTTTATAATTCAGTTGCTAGAACAGCATCCATCAGTACATAGGAGGGGCCATTACCCTTCATTCTTGTAGCAGTCCCTCTCCCGTCCACCTCAAAACTCTGCTGTGGAGGCCCAGGAAATACTCTGGGAGCAGATTTTTGGGCAGGCCAAAGGAGTCTTCTTATACCACTGGAAGACATTACTGCGATCTTGGGCTGCTGCCACACTAAAAAATCAATGCAGTTTGACACTGCTTTTACTGTCATGGCTCCATCCTATGGAATCCTGCAATCTGTAGTGTGTTGTGGCACCAGAGCTCTCTGACAGAGGTGGTGAAATCTCTCACAAAACTACAAATCCCAGAATTCCATAGCATTAACCATGACAGTTAAAGCAGTGTGAAAATGCATTCATTCTGCAGTGTAGATACAGCCTTGCTTTCTAGTCATAGTAGCTACATGGACTGTTTACACAGGTGTGTGCTCTAACTAGTTCCATTTTTCAGCTATACTTATTAAAGATTCTAACCCACCAGAGCTTGGATGGGGGAAGTGCCAGATGGGGTTTCATCCTCTGCACATCCTTAGGCTCCAGCTAAAGATGTAGACTACAAAAATGACAGCTGGACCTGAAAAGAAACCTCTTATATACAACAACAAAACATAACAGGCAAAATCCAGTCTCCATAAAAGCCTCTCATTGTAATTAGATTTGATTTTTGCTATGAACAAAAAGTGAAGTTTGCTTGTTGATAGCTTGCCCACAGACCCATCTCAGCTGATATTTTCATCTCACCTGATATTTGCCTTGATATTTTCTCTGCTTCAACCATGCACTACCACATTCACATCTAGCCTTGAATTTCACACTGGTGTATACAGCTAGATTACATGGGGCTCTCCAGACTCACTACAGAGCCTGAAAAAAGTTCCTGTAGACACATACATCTCCAAATCAAATGCTACACATTCTTACTTTTTGTTTCATTTATTTGTACAAATGTCTATACTATTGAAAACAAAAATGCACAGCAGTATCACATCAATAAAAATACAGAACTTAAAAATCACATGGCCAATAAAGCTAGCATACTTATAAGCTTATTGCACCAGTACCTGTAACTTTCCCATCAAGTCCCTGGAATGTAACGATATAGGAATGGGTGTTACTGCGTTAGACTATTGATAACGAAATAGTAACATTATGAGAACGCATATTATCGCACTGCATTTACTGTTGTTCCAGTACCAGTGCTAAAGTAGTTCCTCAGCTGTCCCTCATTGGCGCTTGCTCACTGTTACGAAAACCCCTACGTCTGCATTGGAAAGAATGCTACCGAGAGGTTTAGGTAGCGATCATTCATTGTTTTTTCTTGTAAAAATGATGCAATTCAATCTACAAAAATAAAGAAATATTTTTTAAATTGCCTGTGGCATTTTCCTCGCATCAACACTGGAAAAGTTGAGTTGAGTTTGTGGACGTTCTAGGATGGGAGGGGAGGATGTTGTCTTAGCCAATCAGAACATGAGGACAGATTGAGACCAGGTAGGATTATTGCACACACATTACCTGGAACAGTCTGAAAGCGTTCTTGCTGGCTGAGGACGCATTTTACAGTTCTCCTCCTGGAACGGGCTAGGGACTGTCAGAGCACAGAATGGGAACTCGATGAGGATCATACCATGTGATAAAATACATTCCGTTCCATTCTCATCACGTACTCATTATGTTCCAAGAACACAGTGCAATAAGCTTAATAGTTGGTTCACATTATAGTGAAAACTGCAGCCACACCAGAGCCCAAAAGGACATCCAGGGAACTGCAACCGCCCATACCAGTGGAGGTGGCTGCTGGGGGGGAGCACCTTCCATTTGGGCATAGGTGCAGCCATGCCAGCCCAAAAAGACTTCCAGGACCCGAAGCAATGCCCCCTCGGACCAGGTGACACCAACCCTTGGTATGCCACTGAATCCTGCCATAGGAACCATTTACTCATAGACCTTTCATCTTACAACAATTCACATTCAATTTATTGGCCCTCGTCCTGTGTATCACTGTCCAGGCACTGATCCAGGGCATGTACTGTCACACCCAATTCAGATGTTACAAAAATAGAGTTGGGTTTCATCACCATATTGATTTACTTACATATATGTCCTCCCACACTGCATAGGGGAATACTGCAAAGTGTAGCATCACATACTTGGATCAGAAGCCTATGACCACTTATTTCAGAGACGCTACTTGAGAAGACTCCACAACATGAGTTTCAGCCTATGAGGTCTGAGTTGTCTGTAGGCTTATGTCCACATGCTGAGTCATAGACCAGAATCATAGAATCACAGATTTGACAGGGATCTCAAGGGCCATTCAGTCCAACCCCGAGCCATGCCAGAATATACAATCAAAGCACCGCAACAGATGGTCATCCAGCCTCTGTTTAAAGATCTCCAAAGGAGACTCCACTAAACAGATGGTCATCCAGCCTCTGTTTAAAGATATCCAAAGAAGGAGACTCCACTACACTCCGAGGCAACATAGTCCACTGCAACCAGTTTTTACTGTCAGGAAGTTCTTCCTAATGTTGAAATGGTGTCTCGTTTCCAATAGTTAGTATCCATTGCTCTGGGTCTTATTCTCTGGAGCTGCAAGAAAAAAAACTTGCTCCATCTTCGGTATGACATCCTTTCAAATATTTAAACAAGGCTACTATGTCACCTCTTAACCTTTTCTTCTCCAGGCTAAACATAGCCAGTTCCCAAAGTCACTCCCCATAAAGCATGGTTTCCAGATATTTCAACATTTTGGTTGCCCTCGTCTGGATTCACCCCAGCTTGTTAATGCCCTTTTGAATTGTAATACCCAGAACTGGACACAGTATTCCATATGAGGCCTGAACAAAGCAGAATAGAGTAGTACTATTACTTCTTTCAATCTAGACACACTATTTCTGTTGATGCAACCTAGAATCACATTTGCTTTTTTAGCTGCTGCATCATACTCTTGACTCATGTTCAACTTGTGGTCTACTAAGACTTCTGGATCCCTTTCACATGTACTGTTGACAAGACAGGTGTCTCTCATCCTATATCTGTGTGTTTCATTTTTTTCTGCCTAACCGTAGTACCTTATATTTCTCCCTGTTGAAATTTATTTTTAGTTTTCTAATCTATTACTGTTATTTTGATTTTTTGTTCTCTCTTCTGGGGTATTAGCTACCCCCTGCTCTCTATTTTTTTATCCAAGTAATTGATAAAGATGTTGAATAGCACTGGGCCCAGAACAGAACCCTGTGGCATCCCACTAGTCACTTGTTTCCAGGATGAAGAGAAGCCAGTGGTGAGCACCCTTTGGGTTCGGTCAGTCAACCAATTACAAATCCACCTAACAGTTGTATTGTCTAGCCCTCATTTTACTTGCTTGTTTTCAAAAATATCATGGAGGACTTTGTCAAAGGTCTTACTGAAATCAAGATACCCTACATCCAGAGCATTCCCTTCATTTACCAAACTGGTAATTTTAATGGCGAGAGAGAGAGATCAGATTAGTCTGGCATGACTTGTTTTTGAGAAACCCATGTTGACTTTTAGTGATTATGGCATTCCTTTCTACAAGCTTACAGGCCATCTGCTTAAATTATCTGGTCTTATAATTTTCCCCTCAACATCTCCCTTTCGAGAAATTCCCATCCATCCTGAACTCCTTTCTTCTTTACCATTCACACCCAATCTTTCTTTTACTGAAATCAGCTTTCCTAAAGTCTAGAATGCATGTCTGAGTACGCTTGGCTACCCCTTTAAACTGTATAACAAATTCCAGGAGAACATCATCACTCCCACCCAAGGATCCTGCTACTTACACACCATTAACCAGATCATCCCTGTTGATTAGGAGGAAATCTAAAAGAGCTAATCCTCTTGTTGCCTCTTCCACTTTTCTGGACAATGAAATTATCTGCCAGGCAAGTGAGGAATTTGCTGGACCTTAAATTTTTGGCTAATTTTGACTTCCAACCAATATCAGCAAATATTCCTGCAAATACCCCATAATCATTTTTCCCACTAATGGGAGAAGTCTTTCATACTTGCTTAAAAGAATGTTATATATCTAGTAGTAAAGAAGTACTAGCAATTAGACGAGAACAAGAGGATTATTTTGTACATCTCAATGTTTTAAATTATTGTACTATATTTAATCCAGTGTAGAATTCATATACATATTTTACAAATATGCATGTCCAAATGGAGCTGGTTTAGAAAATCACCAAATATCACATCACTGGCAAATCTGGACAGAATCCAGAAAACCTGCATTTAATGTTCTTCTTTCTCCCAAAGTCATGGCAATATTTATTTTTGTTTGTTTTTTAAAATATGGATTTATTTCCTCAGTAATCACATGAATAAAAAAGACTGACTGTGTTAATATTGGGCAGGGTTTTTGAGGGGAAAACCAGCTGATTTATTTAATAAAAAGTCACACTATCCTTTTCCATCATCCATCAAACCATCCCACTTTTTTCTTGTGAAGCCTCTCAAACATTTCACCAAGTCTTTTCAAATCAGAACTTAGCGCTGTACTTTCCAACCATGACTAAAGATCCACAAATTCATTCCTGATTTTGATGCCACTACATTATTTTGGACCATATTATTTCCATGATATTTTATTTTAAATTAGTATTGTATCTCAAGTATTGTATTTTGCTTACTTCAAGACACCACAGTATTAAAATCTCAAAAAGAAAAAGGAGGTGATATTTTTGTACTCCCTGACAATCTGAAGTGTATACTGCTCAGCAAAAGTTTGGAGATTATAACTTTTAAACCAAGGATTAATTTCTGCAAAGAACAAGCCCCAAAAAAGTGAGTATTTTTTGAAGTGGAGTATAATATGAACAGCCATTGTAGATTATTTTGTCAACTGTTGTCCTAAGAGAAAGGGTACAGAATAATAATATTCAGTGATGTTTAAAACTCTCCTTTATAAAATATTCCTAATGATTCTATATTACAGTGTTTAGAAAACAAAACAATGTAACTCCTAGTACTTTTGCCTTGCTTGACTGTGATTTCCCCCTTCCTATTAAATTACACGTTTGGGTAAAATGTAACTTTCTCGAGTCAGATACAGTGTTAAACCATAAGAGACACTAATTGTCCAATAGTACAATTTTGTGCTAGAGTTCTTGTCCCCCTACAAATGTCTGCAAATGTGATCCTAGTTCCTATATGTGCTAATCTGGATATACTAGGATAAATTGGTGTTTTTGTCTCTTATTGCAAGAGTGACTAATTTTCTGCCCTCCAGATATTGTTGGACTACAAGTCCCATCACTTCTTGCCACTGATCATCCTAGGACTAATAGCTAAGCAGGGCCAGCCATAATTAGTACTTAGATGGGAGACTGCTAATGAATATCAGGTTCTGGAGGCTATATTTCAGATGAAGAAACTGACAAAATCACCTCTGGGTATTCCTTGCCTAAGAAAACCCTATGAAATCATGAGGTTGTCATAAATCAATAGGCTACTTGAAGGCACATACATACACATAACATAGCAAAAGGGCAGTTCCTATTGGTGCCATGAGAACTTTTTTTAATAAAATTCTATACTGGAAGGGAAGAGAAATTTTTTCTTTTCCACATGCAGTTTTCCTGTTAAGAATCACTACCCCAGTCCATGGATTTGATCTCCATTCATGGCTTGAAAATATTCAAAAATAAAATGAATTCCTAAAAGCAAAAGTTGTTTTTACCATTTTATATAATGGACACCATTTTATTATGCCATTGTATTTAATGGAACTTGAGCATCCATAGATTTTGGTATCCATGGGAAATCCTGGAACCAAACCCCAGAAGATATCAAGGGATGAGTGTAATTAATAAAAATAAAAGAGAGGCATAGCTGCATGCTACAAACTGAGCATACTATGCAGTCTGCCCTGTTTTGAGTTTATTAGACCAGAACCTCTATCTGCTATCTGATGTAAGGAACCAGTAGGCATTTTTTTCTAATGTGCCCAGTGGCAAAAACTGTTTCTTTCTTTCCTGAGAACTTGCTCCAGACTGGTAGCTAATGGTATGTGAACCAACACTGGCATATAGACCATCACTTTGAGTAGTGCATTTATAGACTTCTTTCTACTTCTCCTGTGTTCCCACTATCTGAAGCTCACTGGCGTACTAAGCCAAAGATAGTCTCTCTCTCTCTCTCTCTCTCTCTCTCTCTCTTTCATGCCCTGTGTTCATAAATAAGTAGATGGATTTCCTTTGATAATTATCAACAAATATGTTAACAATCCCAAGGATTTTAGGAAGTCAATTTTCCTTTATTTATTAAGGCAAGATTGTGTTAGCTAACTACTGTAAAACCGCAACAATACTATATGGCCTGTGAAAACTTTACAGATTACCCAAAGCAATAAACTTTTCTATTGGATAAAAACTTTTTCAATACTTTTAAAAATAATTTCATAAAAAGTTAGATTTTTTTTAAAAAAAAATGAAGGCTATTATTGGTGTGATTTTTAGATTCAAATTAAATAATTTGTCTCTACTTTCTCAAAGCTTCTCTATTATTGAAATTAATTTTCTATTATCCTACCTCACCAAGTTGACATGAAAATAAATGAGGTAAAGCACTGTATCCCACAGTACCAAATTGTTGACAAAATTACCAATACCTTTCCTATATTTATGGAGGGAATCTACTGTATTGACCTTTATTCTACATATTACTTAGTTGCTCTTACGTAATTGTGAGGGCTGGCCTTCCATTTGTCTTGTTATTATTGTTTTGTTTTGTTTGTGTGTGTGTTTCTCATTCACTTTCTCTCTCTTTCTTTCAATGGCTTTGTAAAACTCATCAGCCCAGAAAAGAAAAAAAAAACAGTCCTTTGGTAAAAGTCACCTCCATAATGAAAGGGTCAGGATAGTGAAGTACCATTCACATTGATCACAATCATGAAAAAGAAGGGAACAACCTTTTATATTCACAAGAATGAGAACTATGTGTTGTACCAAGTAGTATTTAACAGTGGAAGGGACAGAGAAGGAAGATCAAATCACTTTCCCCAAGAATCCCTGTGTGTTCCCCATGATCCCTTGGTAGGACTTTGGAGTTTATCACACCATTATGGCCAAATGGCAGCTCCATGCACACTTTATTGACAGGACAAGAAAGCAGGGACGCCTCCATGAAGCTTTACAGATGGGAGAAGCATTTGAATGCTGACCACAGGATTTGCAGGATTTAATGGCAATTTACACATGGTAAGCTTCCCGTGTGATAAACTCCTGAGTGGGCAGCCAGAGCAGATAAAGACAGAAAGAAGAAAGTATCTTATATACTCATGTAAAAGTTGGCCTCATGTGTAAATTAACAGAAGGTTTCAAGGTAAAAATCATGGATTTTGATATGACCCATGGATAAGTTAAGAGTAAAACTTAGGAGGCTATAACAAAGGACAGAAATGGGGAAACATCACTTCTGTCCCTCCTTCTTCTCTGGACCTCTTCTGACCACCTGACATCACTTTCCTGGTGCTGGAGGAGAGGTTTTAACATTGGATTGAGAAGGGGAGGAAGTGGAGTTAAATGAGGTGTTTCTTTGATGGGGAAGGAAGGCTTTAAAATCAGATTGGGAGAAGAAAGAAGTGGAGTTAAAGGGGGCATTTCTTTGATGGGAAGGGAAGGCTTTAAAATCAGTAGGGAACCTCTTTCACACATACACACAAAAAAAAAACCTCCTGCCTTGGGGCACAAAGAATGGGGAAGAGTGGGGTATCAGGCAGTGCTTATTTCAGGACCTTTCTAAGCAGTATTAGTGTGCTGACCCGTATATAATCAACCCAGGATTTTAGGGTCAATTTTGGTTGGACTGAACAACCATTGCAAAATCAGATTCTGAGAGTTATAACTGAAATGTTCAGTATGAAATTCCAGCCTCTTTTAAAAACTAATCTAGCTGTGAATATGATCTGGCCTTATAAATTTGGAAGAAAAATATAGTCTTATTTCATGGATGTGAGCAATTGTACACAAGAGGTTGGATCCAGATTTAGTCATACCTAGAAAAGGCTGGCTGAAATCAATGGGACTTTGGTTAGCCCCAACTAACTGAAATCCCATTAATTTTACAGGGTCTGCTCTGAGCCTTAATCCAACTTGATTTATTTTCATTTTATATAGTCTGAAAAGAAGTTAGACTGTGTGTAACATCTACTAGCAGGTCTACATTACTTGTGTTTGTTACATTTCTTGATGCAAAAATGTAGTATAGTCATTTGTAATAATTTGTTCTCATTCAGGATGTATCATTTCACACCTATGGCAGCACCTACAAAACTTACTTTTTCAACTATAGGTCCCAGAATCCTCCAATAAGATTGACAGGGGGTGGGTGGGAGTTGTAATCCAAATAAAAATTCTAAGCTCTGCCACAGTGTGTATGCAAATAGGTTATTTTCCCCACAAGTCATCTATATTTAATCTATATGAGCAGGTTTCCCAAGCTATAGCCATCACAGACACAATTAACTGTTGGGAACACAATGTTTACCTGCTGTTTTTCCATACCAATTTTTTTCAGTTTTTCTGGATTTTCTTATCGAATTGCCAGGCAACTGCAGCCTGGGTCCCAGCCGGGCTCAGCTGGCCCTTTTAAGAAGACATAAAGCTTCCGTTTTCTAAAAAGGGCCAGCTGAGCCCGGCTGGGACCCGAGCTGCAGTTGTCCAGCAATTCGGCGGTGACTTAGGGGGGATGCAGACGGGCAGCCATGGGCCACCCTGGGAAGTGGCGGATTGGGGCTGAAGTTGCCCCATGCCTCGGCTCCGATCCTCCCTTTCGCCGCCTGGGAAAGGAGTGCTAAAATAGAGCTCCTTCCACAAGCTGCAAAAGGGGCACCTGAAGAGCTGCCATGAGGCTCTTTTCCGATTCTTCCAACTCAGCCTGTCCTGACGCTGAGCCAGAAGGACATCATTGGAGCACCCGTCATGTGGAAGGGCAGGTGCTCCAGTGACATCCTCAGGAAGGGGATGGAGCACCCAGCATCCGGCTGCCCCTCCCCTTCCTTGGCTTGAAGATGGCGCAAAGCGCCGTCTACAAAGCCCCTTACTGTGTGATAATTCCTACCCCCATCCAGTATCCTGGCTGCATCCCAGGAGGTTTTTCCCACTTTAAAAGGTAATACAATAAGCTCCAAAGTCATTTTAAATGTATTATTCAATATAACTTAAAATTAATCAAGTTAAGTGAGGGCTCACCTGCAGAACAGCATTTATGCATGTGCACATATGAGGTAAGATAATGCTACTCTTGAATAGTTGGGGCATTCAACCAAGAAAAGAAAAGCTTTTTCAATTTGCATTTATTTTGTATTACCTGAAACACCACCAACCTGGAGCAAGAAAGATAGTGAAGGCATTGGGGAAGGCATTTGAGAAAAACTTTTCCCTTTAAATATTTAGGTGAATATGCAAGTATTACCTGGCCCCGTCACAGGCTGACTCTGTTCTCTAGCAGTGTCCCGTGATAGTTGTCATCAGAGAAGAAGCCAGCAAGACAGCAGCTAGCAGGTCTATTAAAAACAAAGAAAGAGAATAAGTCACAGGCACATAATTCTTTACAGTTTCCCATAAGCTGCTTTGGAAAAAAAATGTACATAAGCATTTTTTTTTTAAGAAACACAATATGGCTATTAATTAGAACTGGGAAATTTATTTTATTTTCTTGAATAACAATGTCAGGATCATCCATGCTGTTGTATTTCTGATTTCCATATATGGTTATGAAAGCCGGAAATGAAGAAAGTTGACAGGAAGAAAATCAACTCATTTGAAATGTAGTGCTGGAGAAGATTTCTGCAGAGACAATGGATTACCAAAAGCTCAAATAAAATGGTCCTACTGAAAATCAAGCCATAACTCTCACTAGAAGCCAAGATGACTAAAATTAGGCAGTTGTACTTTGGTCATGTCATGTGAAGATGTGAGTCACTGGAAAAGATGATGCTCAGTAAAACAGAATCCAGTAGGAAAAGAGCAAATCCACATTACAGGTATAGATAGACTCAATCAAGGAAGCCACAGCCCTGACTCTGCAGAACCAGAGCTAGGTTATTGGTATCAGGATGTCTTAGAGGTCATTCATTCATAGGGTTACCATAACTAAAGCCAACCTGACTTCAGTTAACAAGAAGAAGAAATCCTATTTATTTTAAAGGCAAAGTGTTAGCCGTATCTTAAAGTGTATTAGTGTATAAAGTGTATAAAGTGTTAGCCGTATCTTAAAGTGTATTTCCCTGTAATAGTAAATAGTAAATTTCAGAGATCTACCCTAGATCTCTGAAATCTCAATGAAATAGTCTCTTCTCTCATCTAGTGATTACCTTGTGGAATTTCAGGTACTCCTCACTGTCCCCCCCAAAAGTGTTATAATTGCATTTAAAGATGCCATATAATCCATGTATCATATATGGGGTTTCTTACAGTGCATAACTTTTAAAATATAAATAAAATCATTTTTGTGCCCAGAGAGACTCAGAAGTAAGGTATACATACTTGAGTCCATATTGTGGTAATGTCTTTCTCAAGCTACCTACATGCCTTAATATCTTGGTGCTAGTTTTTGAAAAATACATGCTTCTTCATCAGGTGAAGGCATTTTTTAAAAAAAAAACCTGCAGAGAAAAGGGCAGGGATTGAAAGAGCTAGTCACATAGTTCACATTTTGTTTTCAAAGGGTATGAGAGAAATTTCTATGTATGAATGTGAAAGCTGGATGGTGAAAAAAGCTATCAGGAAGAAAACCATCTCAATTGAAATATAGTGCTGGAGGAGAGATCTGCAGATACTACAGACTACTAAAAAGACAAATGAACAGGTGTTAAAGCAAATCAAGCCTGAACTCTCACTAGGAGCCAAAATGATTAAACTGACCATCATGCTTTGGACATATCATTATACTATAGAGAAAAGATGATAATGCTTGGTAAAGCAGAAGGCAGTAGGAAAAGAGAGAGACTACGATTCATTCAATCAAGGAAGACACAACCCTGAATTTGCAAGACCTGAGCTGGATAGTGAATAACCAAGGTTCTTGGAGACCTCTCATTCATAAGATTGTTGCAAGTCAAAGTCAACTTGAAGGCAAATAACGAGTGGAAAAGATTGTAGATCAGGATCCAAAGACCATACCCATAGCAGTGCTGGACTTGTTGAGAAGAAGAATGACAGCAGAAGCAGTCATAAAATATGGTTCTCTATTTTAAATACAAATCTTGCTGTTACATATGTTCAAGTTGACTCCAGCTTATGGTGACTCTATGAAGGAATTATCTTGGTGAGATTCACTGAAAGAAAGTTTGCCATTGCCTTCTCTCTCTGGGCTGATAGTGACTTACCTAAGTGGGTTTCCGTGTCTGAGCAGCAGCTCTCTTAAAATCACAAGCATGTCTTATTTGTAGTTGACAGTTTGTGGGCAGGTTTTAGATGGAAATTGGATGCAATCTTTTCTGTATTGTGTATAAAATTTCACTTATTGTGTGAAACAATTATTGTGGTTACATGGCATTTGTTAAGTCTTTCAGCCTGCAAGTCAATACTATAGAACAATACAAAATCTCTACTATTTTTAGACACTCAGTGCTCTGCGATCTCTTCCATCCAGAGAGAAACACTGAATTAAAACAAATCACAAATTGTAGAGAGGGAATAGGACAATTTGTCAGCAGGAAAAGGTAAAAAGAGATCAGTTACTACAGTCTATTACTATACCTTCAACAATAGAGCATCTTTAAGAGATCATAGAGACACTGTGCCTGAGTAATGATCTTATTAGAGGACCATAATAAGAGAAAATTGAGACTTTAAGAATATGTGGAGTGGAAAAAATATTCCAGGAAGTGTAAAAACTGTACATCAAAAATAATGTCCTGCCGTTGTGATACATGCTGAAATATCTAAGACAGTTAAAGGAATGGCCAAGATTATGTACATTTGAGAATATCTATGACAGGCCAACATATCTCTTTCCAAAGCAACAATTATTCTTACAGTATGTCATCCCTTG
>CM034701.1:110062501-110087136 GCA_020142125.1 Phrynosoma platyrhinos
AGCCTGGCTGCCATGTTTTGAACCAACTGCAGTTTCCGAACCAAGCACGAGGGTAGCCCCATATAGAACGCATTGCAGAAATCTAAACGTGAGGTTACCAGCGCATACACAACAATCTCAAGATCCCTTACTTCCAGAAAAGGGCGCAGCTGGCATATCAGCCGAAGCTGATAACAGGCGCTCCTGACCATCGCATTTACCTGATTTGTCATCAGGAGCGATGAGTCAAGGAGCACCCCCAGACTGCAAACACAGTCACTGGAGGAGACCCCATCCAGGACTGGAGGTTGCAACCCTATTCTTGGTTTTGGGGCCACTACCGTGAGCACCTCCGTCTTGTCTGGATTCAGTTTCAATTTGTTTTTCCTCATCCAGCCATTACCGCCTGAAGACATTCATCAAGAAAAGAGATGCCACTGGAATTCGAGGCCGATGAACGAGACACGGAGAAATAGATTTGGGTGTCATCAGCGCACTGATAACACCCAGCACCATGACTCCATATAATCTCACCCAACGGCTTCATATAGATGTTAAAGAACGTCGGGGACAGAATAGCCCCCTGAGGGACCCCACAAGTGAGGTCTCTCTTCCTGGAGCCAATGTCCCCGAGCAGCACCCTCTGGGACCTACCCGAGAGGAAGGACCGGAACCACTGCAATGCAGTGCCCCCGATACCTAACCCGCTCAGGCAGTCCAAGAGGATGCCGTGATCTATCGTGTCAATAGCCGCTTACAGGTCTAGGAGCACCAACAGGGTCACACTACCCCTGTCAATGCTCAGATGCAGATCGTCGGTCAAGGCAACCATGGCAGTCTCAACCCCAAAGCCTGTCCTGAAGCCGGTTTGAAATGGGTCTAGATAATCGGTTTCATCCAAGACAGCTTGGAGCTGAAGAGCAACCGCCCTCTTGATTACCTTGCTCAAGAATGGAAGCAGGGAAACAGGCCTGTAATTATTCATGTCCAAGGGATCCAGGGAAGGTTTTTTCAGAAGTGGCCTAACAGCCGCTTCCTTTAGACAAGATGGAACATGTCCTTCCCTGAAGGATGCATTGATGATATCCATAAGGAACTTCAACAATGCATCCCCTCCCTGGATGGCCAACCATGATGGGCAAGGGTCGAAAGGGCAGGTTGTTTTCCTCACCTTACCAAGCAGCTTGTCCACGTCCTCGGTACTCACAGATTGGAGCTGATCCAGGATAACTTCATCGATGGAGTCACTGGACACCTCATCTATAGTTTCTGCTACAACAGTGACGTCTAAGTCGGCTCTTATCTGAGAGATTTTATCTGCAAAGAAGTTGTTAAATGCATCACAGCAGGCCGTTGTCAGGTTAAGTAAGGGATTTGGCACAGGAGGAACCTGTGTTAGCTCCCTCCCCACCCTAAACAGCTCTGCAGGACGGGACTCTGCAGACGCAACACGTGCAGAGGAGAACGCTCTTCTTGCTGCACGTATTGCCTCCCGATAGGAACAAAGAAAGTTCCTATGGCGAGTTCTGTCAGATAGGAGCTGAGTCTTCCACCACCTGTGCTCGTCATTGTCCAGCCCGCTTCATTCCCCTAAGCTCTGGTGTGAACCATGGCCCTCGGTTCGGAGCGGGTTGGCAAGGACACTTGGGAGCGATCATGTTGATAGCCCTGGTAAGGTCGGTGTTTCAGATATTGACCAGAGCGTCGACAGGGTCACCGGCATTTCCAACCAATAAACCCTCCAAGGCTTTCTGGAATCCAGTAGGCTCCATTAGCCTTTGAGGGTGGACTATTCTAATGGGCCCACCACCCCCGGTGGGGCAGATACTGGCTCTCAGTTCCACCTTGACCAGGAAATTATCCGTCCATGACAATGCGGAGGTACTTACCACTGCCGCCCACGGATATTCCTGCTCCGTACTGAAGACCACATTGAGTGTATGACCTGCACAATGTGTGGGCCCAACGACCAATTCGGATAGGCCCATGTTTGTCATGGTTTCCATGAAATCCCGAGCCGCACCTGTTAAGCTGGTCTCGAGCAGGATGTTGAAGTCCTCCAAAACTAAAAGTCTGGGAGACTCCAACAGCAGCTCAGATACCAGCTGTGTCAGCTTGGTCAGGGAGTCTGCTAGAGAACGGGGTGGTTGGTAGACTAGCAAAATCCCCAAACTATCCCTGGTCTTCAGGCTAAGGTACATACACTCGAAGTGGACCATGTTCCAGACAGGTATCCTGGTCAAGGTTAAGGTGTTCTTATGAACTAGAGCCACACCACCACCCTGCCCACTTCCCCTCACCTGCTCCTCAACGGAGTACCCAGCTGGGAGGGCCTGTGCCCAGGTAACAGCGCTATCCTCCCCCAGCCAGGTTTCCATGAAGCAAGCCAGGTCAGCATCCTCATCCAGGAAAAGATCCTGGATGATATGGGTCTTATTTTTAACTGACCTGGCATTGCAGAGGAGCAGAGTGAGGTTCTGTGGCATGGTTGGTCTTCTCTCCGAGCCATTCTGAGAAACAGAGGGAACTGAAGGCGGGATAGCTTCCAAACAGCAATCCCGTCTTCTTTTGTCTAATGTAAGTCTAGGAACGTATCCCTCATTGATACAGGGATCAAACTGTATATCCTTTACCTTTACAACCTTCCAATGTCAAACTGCATAATTAAGCAAAAGCTGGAGTGCATTTTACTAAGTTATCTTCTACTAAGTTATACCTTGGACATTTATTAACTCTGGAATCTAATTTTAATTTATTTGGATTATGTACCTCTTGAAAAGGCAACCAGTGTGGTACAGTGGCTTCAGTATTGGAATAGGGCTCTGGGAGAGCAGGTTCAAATTCCTACTTGGCCAAGGAAACTCACTGGGAGACCCAGGGCAAATCACACTCTCGCAGCCTCAGAAGAAGGCAGTGGCAAAAAACCCTGTACAAAGATTGCCAAGAAAACCCAGTGATGGAGTCAATTTATGGTTGCATAAGTCAGAAAGAACTGTCTTCTCTATCTATTGCTTTAGTAAACCTGTGAAATTAGTTTAGCAAATGTTTTAGAAAAAAAAATCTATTTTATATTTTCATACATAAATGTCTCCTATCCTGTAATCAAGATGGGAACATGTGGTTCCTGGGCTTTGTTTGGGCAAGACTTGGCTGCTAGTGGTTTTACAGAATTAGAGTCCAGTTTTCATCAGCCCCAAAATTGCCTAATCAAAACTGCCTAATAGTAAGAGTTGTAGTTCATCAATATCTACACGTCCACACATTTCCCAGCCCATTATTAGGTTCTGTTCTTTCTCCCATACCACTTGTTTACAATACATATACTGAGGCAGAGGTACTATATTGATGTACTAACTTGTCTAAAGGAAACAGCTGTAAGCTGTTGAAAAAGCCTCACCTGAATACCTCTGTAATGGATAACTATTATCTAACGAATTCCTGTTATGATGTCATGGTTTGAGCATTGGATTATGACTCTGGAGACAAGGGTTTGATTCCAGGTTCTGCCATGGAAACCCACTGGGTAACCTTGGGCAAGTCACACTCTCTCAGCCTCAGAGGATGGGAAAACTTGCCAAGAAAACCAAGTGATAGGCTTGCCCTGGGGTTGCTATAAATTGGAGACAACTTGGAGGCACTCAGCAACAAACAACATCACACTCTACATGGGGCTGCCTTTCAAAAATGTTCACAAACATCAGCTGGTACAAGGAGCTGCAGCCAGAATGTTAACTGTGGTATTGTGGGGAGAATGTAACTCTCCTGCTACAAAAGTTCCTTAGGCTGCCAGCCTGTTTCCAAGCACAATTCAACGTGCTGGCTATGCTATATAAAGCCCTGTACTTAGGCTTACATCCAGAATATCTAACAGACTGGATTGTATAAAAACCACCACATTGTCATGGACGGATCATTTCCTGGTCAAGACTGAACTAAGAGCCTCTACCCACCCCACCAGGGGTGGTGGACCCATTAGAATGGTCTGCCCTCGAAGGCTAATGGAACCAATAGGATTCCAGAAAGCCTTGGAGGGTTTAATGGTTGGTAATGCTGGTGACCCTGTCAAAGCTTTGGTTAATACCTGGAACACTGATTTTACCAAGGCTATCGACACAATCACTCCCAAGCGTCCTTTCCAACCTGCTCCAAATCAGAAGCAATGGTATACACCAGAGCTTAGGAAAATGAAGCGGGTTGGACAACGACTAGAGCACTCCTGGCGGAAAACTCGACTCTTATCTGCCAAGACTCATCATAGGAACTTTATGTGATCCTATCAAGAGGCAATACATGCAGCACAGAGATCCTTCTGTTCTGCACATATTGCGCCTACAGAGTCCCGTCCAGCAGAGCTGTTTAGGGTGGTAAGGGAGCCGATGCAGGTACTTCCTGCGCAGAACCTGTTACTCAACCCGACAAATGCCTGCTGTGATGCATTTAACAACTTTTTTTGCAGATAAAATCTCTCAGATAAGAGCCAACTTAGATGCCAGTGTTTTGACAGAAACAACTGACAAGGTGTCCAGTGACTCCGTTAATGAAATTATCCTGGATCACTTTCGGTATATAAATGAAGCTGCTTTCAATCTGTGAGTAACAATGATGTGGACAAGCTCCTTGGTAGAGTGAAGAAAATGACCTGCCCTCTCAATCCTTGCCCGTCATGGCTGGTCATCAAGGGGGGGAATGCATTGAAGATGTTCCTTATGGACATAATCAATGCATCCCTCAGGGAAGGTCATATCCCATCCTGTTTGAAGGAAGAGGCTGTTAGGCTGCTTCGGAAAAAACCTTCCCTGGACCCCCTGGATATGAACAACTATAGGCCAGTCTCTTTGCTGAGCAAGGTAAATGAGAGAGCAGTTGTTCTTCAACTCCAAGCAGTCTTGGATGAAACCGATTATCTAGACCCATTTCAAACTGCCTTTAGGACAGGATTTGGAGTTGAGACCGCCATGGTTGCCTTGGCTGGCGACCTGCTTCTGAACATCAAGAGGGCTAGTGTGACCCTGTTGGTGCTTTTAGACCTCTCAGTGGTTTTTGATACGATAGATCATGGCATCCTCTTGGATTGCCTGAGGGGGTTAGGAATCGGAGGCACTGTGTTGCAGTGGTTCTGTTCCTTCCTCTCGAACAGATCCCAGAGTGTGCTGCTCGGGGACAGTTGCTCCAAAAAAAAGGAGCTTACCTATGGTGTCCCTCAAGACACCATTCTGTCCCCGATGCTGTTTAATATATATATGAAGCCACTGGGTGAGATCATTCAGAGTCATGGAGCTGGGTGTTATCAGTAAACTGATGACATCCAGATCTATTTCTCCATGTCTCATTCATCAGCCTCGAATTCCAATGGTGTCTCTCGTCTCAATGAATGTCTTAAGGCAGTAATGGGCTGGATGAGGAAAAACAGATTGAGAATGAATCCAGAAAAAATGGAGGTGCTCACAGTAGCAGCCCTGAAACCAAGAATTGGGTAGCAACCTCTGGTCCTGGACGGGGTCACACTCTCCATAAAGGACTGTGTTCACAGTCTGGGGGTGCTCCTTGACTCGTTGCTCCTGATGACAAATCAGGTAAATGTGACGGTCAGGAGTGCCTGTTATCAGCTTCGGCTGATACGCCAGCTGCGCCCTTTGCTGAAAGTAAGGGACCTTGAGACTGTTGTGCACACGCTGGTAACCTCCTGTCTAGACTTCTGTAATGCGCTCTATATGAGGCTACCCTCGTGCTTGGTTGGAAACTTCAGCTAGTACAAAATATGGCAGCCAGAGTGGTTTCTGGAACATCTAGGAGGCACCACATAACTCTGGTGTTAAAGCCCCTCCACTGGCTGTCTATTAGTTTCCAGGCCCAGTATAAGGTGCAAAAAAAAAAAAAAAAAGCAGCTTCATTTATATACCGCTTCATATCACGCTATGGGATGTCTAAGCGGTTTACAATTGTGAGCTGATTGCCCCCCAACAAGCTGAGTACTCATTTTAGCGACCTCGGAAGGATGCAGGCCTGAGTCAAGCCTCAGCCCTGGCTGGTATTGAACTCGCAACCTTGTGGTCTATGAGTGAGTGGCTGCAGTACAGGCATTTAACCACTGCAACACCAGGTGTTGGTTATTACCTTTAAAACCCTAAATGGCTTGGATCCAACCTATCTTCGGGACTGCCTCCTCCCATACAATCCACCCCATGCACTCCTGTCTTCTGGGAGGAACTTGCTCCAGCCATTAAAATCCAGGCTGTCTGCAGCCTCCCAGAGGGCATTCTCAGTAATCGCCCCCAGATTGTGGAACGGCTATTAAGACATATCTCTTCCAGCAGGCCTTTCCAGAATAGACTCCCGGCCTCAGGAATCCCCGTATTCTGCCCTCTCCCAATTTGGATGCTACCGCTACTCTGCTTGTCCTATTATATTTTGATGTTTATTTTATTGTATGTTATTTTAATCTAAGATGTTTTAATTGTGTTTTGTTTAATACTTTTTTAAGGGGGTCGGTATTTTGTCTTTTGGGATTTATATTGTATGTATTTTTAATTGTTGTTAGCCACCCCGATTGTGCACAGAGTGGTGGGGTACAAATAAATATTATTATTATTATTATTATTATTATTATTATTATTATTATTATTATTATTACAATTTATGGGAAGGCACCACCCTCCCATAAATTCACATTTTTCTCATCCTAGCTTTACTCATTTCTGGGGAAAACTTAAACATCACTTCATTAACTCAACTTGTCACCTGTATCGTCACTGATTGGATGGAGCTGCCTAAGGACAAAGGTGTCTGTTTAAAAGGACAATGCTGCCAGTCAGAGAAACCAAAATTGTAAGCCAGAATCAAACAGTGGGATCTTGCATGGCCCTAGCAATTTTATACATTTCAGAGTGTAATCTTTGGTAGAGGCTGTTATGTATTATCATTATGCAAAGGGAACTTGTAGCACCTTTGAGACTAACTTCGTAGAAGCTGTTGTAGCATAAGCTTTACAGACTTGTTCTACTTCCTCAGATGATTGTATTATCATTGTTATTGATTATACTTTTACATTCCAGCTTTTCTTCCCCAAACGGGGACTTGAGGCAGCTTGTAAAACTTAAAACAAATACAGACAAAAGCCCATTAAATGAAATAAGTAAGCACATTAAAAAGTTATTATTAAAATGCAATCCCATACATACCATTACATCAATTTAAAACAAATTTATTAAGAAGGCAAAAGATGGAAGAAAATAAAACAGCACATTATTAGAAGCCCTTGCAGTTAGTTTCAAGAAGCTTGTCAGAATAGAAAAGTTTTCTCTTGCTGACAGGACAGTGAGGAGGGAGCCCTCCTAGCCTCTTTAGGGAAGAAATGATCTGGCTAAAACAAAATATCCACCACATCATGGTATCTTTCTCCATGCAAAAAGCTAACATATGATGGATAAGCTGTCTAGCATATTCTCCTTAATTTGCCTTATTTGCATATTAAAGAAGATATTTGTTGTATTGAATACTTATTTTATGGGAGGCAGAGAAGATAAAATTGTCTCCATGCATATTGAGCTAAAAAAAAATATAGTCTTGAATAGCTGAATTTTGCAGCCTCAGAATACATTAAAATTTGACAGACTTGTCCACTTCAGCAACAACAAAAATATCTTGTGAATCCTGCATAGAACATCTAGGGGTAGCCATGTTGGCCATATAGCAAATCTAAAAACATCCAAACAATGATACCTTTATTGGGCCAACCAAAATGCACAATTACATGTTCCAAGCTTTTGACGTGACACTGGATTCTTTATTAGGCAAACAGGAGAAGAAAATTGAAGATGTTCATCATTTTCTGTTATTGGTCTCAGTTCAGATGGTATGGGAGGGCTACAGGCTGGCACCTCTTCCTTTGTCCATGAAGTCACTGGGAGATTTTCAAAGTCAAGGAAATTTAGGACAGCATAGGACAGCAATGGTATTCCACCAAAAGTTCATACTGCCAATTTAAATGCTTTCACCACTTGGGAGGTAAGAAATCATTAATGGCCAGTGGATAGGCGCCTGTATTTTCCTACCTCCACATGCACAGAAATAGTTATATTGACTAAACCTATGATTGGGATGCAATTCAGTTACACCTTCCTTCCATAGTTCTCCAGCATTCTTGGAATTCTGTCTGAAGCAGTTATTAAAATAGTATGAGAGACAAAAAGAGACAGTTGAATGCAGACAAATAACATAGCCAAAATAATTGTCCAATTAATCAACACAGTTATGACATCTCCCAACGCCATTGCCCTGTCAACAAAGAGCAATGCTGAATACCTAAAAAGGCTCTACCAGAGTTGCAAGTTATTTTAACATTGGAATGGCACAAAAATTACTGTCCAGAGAACTGCCTGGGAACAAACACATACAATATGACAACATAACAGAAACCTACAGAATTTTCCAGTTAGCAAAATTATTATTTTAAGAGTGGTCTATTTTCATTATTTGCCAGCTACATAGCAATTTAGTTAAGAAAGAAAGAAACCATTAACATAAAAAAGGAAACTGCACCAAGAACTGTAACAACAGTCTTATTCTGGAGACTGGCCAATGGAAAATATTGTTAATTGGCGTATTTCTTTCCTCTCAGAGAGCTTTATAGAAATCCCTCTCCTTCAAGAGGACATATTTCCACAGATGGAGAAGGGGACAGTTTTCAAATTATCAGCTTATTTCAAAGAAACCAGCACCAACATTTAGCCACTCTTGAAGGGGAGATTCTTCTATTAATGCTTTACAATGGTAACTATAGCTTTACATGAAATACAGCTTCTATTTATACCTTTTATACCTTTTATACCCAGAGATTCATGCACACAGACAGTTAGCAAAGGAATACTGAGTTGCAAGCCACAAACTATTTAAACAAAGTCAGTGAAAATGGTCAAAATCAGACTTCTTCAGAGTAAAGGGATATGGAACTTCAGCCAAAATGACCAACTTAAGCATTCATACAGTCCTTTTATTTAGGAAATATTTCTCTGTGTATCACCTAGTTTCCTGGTGTCATTCCCAGTTCTCAAACCATTCACTCACAAGATTTGCACTAAAACCTACGAGGAGGTGAGAGATGCAAAAAATTTAATGTTGCTGGAAAAGCTGCCCTGTGACTTCCATATAAATGAGGTGCCATTTTTCTCATTTTCTTATATAAATGCATGATATTTGAAATTTTACATATCAGGGGAAATGGTAAAATATTCCAAACAATCTAGCACTCTAATTAAATTTAATAATTTTATGGCATACATATAAAAAGGTAAATACAATATGTACAATATGTACAATATGTACAATACAACTAAACTATAAGCCTGCACACTTAGAGCAGTTTTAAGCAGGCTTTTATTCTATATTCAATCATGCTATCACCCTGCCTCATTCACTAAATTTTACAAGGTTTCAGATTAGGCCAGCCTCCATTCTTAATCCTCCCTTGTTTATCCACCACATCTTCTTGGTTTTTTTCCTTCATGCAAAAAATCTGTTAAAGACAAAAAGGCAAAATAGCTTCACAGTGCCTGTCTTTTACTTGTTACTGTGAATGTTTGTCTTCACAAATTTTTCCTGAGACTATTTTAAACTATAACTACCATTTTTATCCCCTGTGATGATCTTCATTCAAAAACATTGTATACCTGTTTACTACTATAGATGCAAAAATTACAAGAATGCATCCTTAGGTTTTTGTGGTTTTTTCGGGCTGTGTGGCCATGTTCTAGAAGAGTTTCTTTCTCATTTTCCTTTACTGGTGCATTTTCCTTTACTGATGTATTTTTAAAGAGTTTTAATTCATTTCATGGTTTAATTGCATTTCTACTATTTAATTGTAAACCACCTTCAGCCCCATTTGTAGGAGGCAAATCAAAACATACAGAGAGAGAGAGAGAGAGAGAGAGATGTGAATCAAAATACAAACATTGCAGGTTTTCTTACATTTAATCATCTAGATCCATGTAAGAAAAACTGCAAGCATGGCCACACAGCCCAAAAAACCCACAAAAACCTATGGATGCCAGCCACGGAAGCCTATGACTTCACATAAGAATGCATCCTCTTTGGACACAGGGCCAAAGAGTCCCAACTGGAGGTTTACCAAACCTCCTCTGAAATGACGTGGGTTTCTCTCAAAGCTTCAAACTCATTTTGGAGATCAGTTTTCCTGGTTTAAGTGTACCTGGAGAAATTCTTTAAATCCCCCAAGCCAAACTCTCTATAAAAGAATAATCCCAGCGAGTGGAGAAGGGAAGGGGAGCTTGGAAGTAATGAGTTGGAAGTAATGAGTTACAATGGACAGAAGTTACCTGAAAGGAGTTGTGACTGTTACTTATCACAGAGTAGGCTCTGATTACTTTAGGACTTTTCCCTCAAAATCAGAGCTGGAGGGGGCTCTTTTCTCAGCCTCTCAAACTCCCTATTGAGGAGTTTGGGCTAGCTCTCTCCCTGTTGCTTTTCTTCTATTAAAAAAGGCTTTTTTATTCAGGCTTTGGAAACTGAACATGCTTGATGTACAAGGAGCTTTTAAGTGGGTGGATACTGCATTTTCCTTTACTGGTGTATTTTTAAAGAGTTTTGATTCATTTCATGGTTTAATTGCATTTCTACTATTTAATTGTAAACCACCCTCAGCCCCATTTGTAGGAGGCAAATCAAAACATACACAGAGAGAGAGAGAGAGAGAGAGAGAGAGAGAGATGTGAATCAAAATATATATACATACACATTGCAGGTTTTCTTACATTTAATCATCTTGATCCATGTAAGAAAAACTGCAAGCAAAGACAGCTCTCATTATTCTGTCACACTCCAGCATGACTAAAGGATGAAGGCTGTAGCTCAGTAGCACACCACATGCTTTGTAAGCACTAGGTCTCAAGCTTAGATTCAGATAAGGCTTGGAAAGACTAATTTACAGATACCAGCCCTCTGTTTGAAAATGTTATCTATTTGAAGGGGAAGATGAAGACCTTCCAAAGGGAAGAGCAGGGGAATAGAGGATGCCCATCAAAGACTAGCATCTAGAGAGTGGTCTAAAGAAGTACAGAGATCTCTTGGTAGTTACATGTTGCAGTAGTGGTGGTGATTCTTCAAGTCATTTTTGACTTAGGGCAACCCTAAGGCAAATCTATCATGGAGTTTTCTGGGGCTGAGAGTGTGTGACTCACCCATAGGTCACCCAGTGGTTTTACATGGCTGAATGGGGAATTAAACCCTGATCTCCAGAGTTGTTGTCCAATGCTCAAATCACTAACCACTGTAATAGGCACAAATCTTCATGTAAAAGAACACATGCATGTTTTCATTTTTGTTGGTGATGTCTTCCTTTTTTTGGCAATGAAGACAGGTTCCTGTCTAAAACTCTTCAGAGCTGCTGCCAGTCAGCGTAGAAACAGCAGCCACAAGGATCCTTTGCTGTTGGAGTGGTGAATCCACTTTCAATTTCCCAGCCACTATCTTCAAAGATTCTGTGCTAGACCCTATCTTGATAAAAGTTTGGCACAAGAAGAGTTCCTGTACAACACAAAGCAGCTGTAGAAAGAACACCTATAAAACCGAGAATGGATTTGCCATCTCCATAGCAGTGGGTCCACCAATTGCCCTGCAGTCTAGGCAAGAGCAAAGGACATGAACCAATGATCTGACCAAGGTGGTGTCTCCACTGGCCAGAATACTCTGGGAGCAGCCTAGAGTAATTTGGCTTCAGAGCTGTCCCAGCTTCGCATTTAGCCACCGTCCTCATTTTCAATCGCTGAGTGTGTGCAACAGGGCAGAAAACAGTTTTCATCATGTTGCGTCTCCAAGTATATAATGGCCACTTACAAGAAATCAGTATTATTATATATTAAATTATTTATTAAAATATCCTGTCCTTCTGAGATTTTTGACCCCTCCAAGACAGCTTACAATCAAATTTATTTTAAAAATCAATTGTAATGCAAAAAAGAGGAAAATAAAAACATGAACAAATCATAATAGTTCTGAATGCCAACAATAGGAGAAGACTTTATAAGCTGTTTTGCTATATAAAATTACCTTCAATAGATATTGAAAATGCCAGAAAAGCAAGCACCTAAAAATATATGGCCATTCCATAATCAGAGTACCAACAGCTGAGAAGGTCTCTCCTCGGTAGGTAGCCATCTCACTTCAGAAGGTGGTCTACTTGAGCAGAGCCACCACAAATAATCTTGACTAAGGATGTTACTCCACTATTTTGTCCTTGCAAATGAGGATGAATCATTACAATAATTTTCTACTTACTGCAATATAAAATGGATATTCCTCCCCATTATTTTCTCCATATTCAAACATCCGGAAGTGTTATGAAGGAGTTATTTTGTGGAGAAAAACATCATTATTTCGCGTAAAAATACAATTTTCTTTAAAGAAAACAGATTTCCTACATAGGAAACTATGGTTTCTGCACAAGAAACCCATATAGCAGATTCCTTTGGTGGCATATCCAGATTTCAGACCATTTAGAATCCTAATGGCCAAAAGCAGCAAATTGTACTTGGAAATAAACTGGTAGATAGTGACATTCTTTAAACATAACAAAAAGCAATTGGTTTTCCAGAATCAAAGCATTAGCCTGCCCACAGTATTTTCAGTTTGCTGAATTTTCTGACAGAAATTTTTCACATACAACCCATGTGTCACCAACTATAGTAGTACAATATGAGTCTATTATGGTGAAATCAGACTCTTTCAATAAGAGCCAGAACAGATACTTCCCAGCAGTGCTTAAGGAATCAACACACAAGGTAGGAATTTAGCTACTGGAACACAATTGCTAACTGAAACAGATAACTCAGAAGGAATCAGTGAGCTATGTGTTAAAATGTATATACAAGACTTAGTGAAATATGTAAAAATAAAAAACTTATTTCTTTCACTTACTGCAAGATCAAGCACCACTGTGACCAAAAGCAAGACAATTTCAGTTCCAAAAGCAGACCAGAACCTGGACTAAAGTGATCCAGATAATCTGTTATATTCAGGAAAGCTTGGAGTTTGGCTACCAATAATCACCCAAAACCCTTGCCCCAAAGGGAAAGATTATCAGAAAATATTTGGAAAAATCACTATTGTTTAATGAGAATCAATAGAAGTATACTGTCTAGATTGAGGGAAGTAACAGTGCCATTCTATTCTGCTTTGGTCAGGCCTCACCTGGAATACTGTGTCACCACAGTTCAAAATAAACCTGGAGTGTGTCCAAAGGAGGGCGACCAAAATGGTGAAGAGTGTGGAAACCATGACCTGTGAGGAGCGACTTAGGGAGCTGGGTATGTTTAGCCTAGAGAAGAGAAGGTTAAGAGGTGATATGATAGCCTTCTTTAAATATTTGAAGGGAAGTCATATTGAAGATGGAGCAAGTTTGTTTGCTGTAGCTCCAGAGAATAGGACTCAGAACAATGGAGTCAAACTACAGCAAGAGATTCCACCTCAACATTAGGAAGAACTTCCTGACAGTAAGAGCTGTTCGACAATGGAACACACTCCCTCAGAGTCTGGTGGAGTCTCCTTCTTTGGAGGTTTTTAAACACAGGCTGGATGGCCATCTGTGTGTGCGGGGGTGTCTTTGTTGGGCATCCCGCCCAACACCTTCCCTCCTGTGAGCCCAGCATCAGCTGTGTCGGCGAGCCTCCCTGGAGCGCGGGCAGTAGCTTCAAAAGCCGCCCAGTTTCCACCTTCCGCTGGCACCATGCGACGAGCGTCGGTGTCCTATGGCCTCGGAGGACTGTTTTTCTTCCAGCTTGCAGCCCTCAGAGGCCCACAATGGCAGGAATTATGTATTTTTAAATTGTATATTTTTAATTAATCTTATGTAAATTGTTTAGTATGTTTTGGGGGATGGGTGGGTGGGAGTTGGAGAGATGGGATTTCATTGTGATTTATTGTTTTGAAATTTTATAATGTTGTACGCCGCCCCGATTGCCTGGCAGAGGGGCGGAATATAAATAAAAAATGTTGTTGTTGTTGTTGTTGTTGTTGTTTCCTGCATGGCAAGGAGTTGGATTGTATGGCCCTTGTGGTCTCTTCCAGCTTTATGAATCTTTGATTCTATGAAAACTTCTTCATGAGTGGTCTCATGAAAACTTCTTAAAGGCAGGTCTTACTCCACCAAAAGAGAATTGTCTACATCCTGGAGTGAACTGGTCATTCCCATGTAACTAGCCAGAAAAGACAACATACTGAGATGGTAGACCATGTACCCTAGTCTAATTGGTCTCAAACCACAAGGAAAGGCCACCCAAGCATAAGTGCCCAGAAGGGCCAAAGGAGAGTTCTGACCCAGAAGACAACCTGACATCCAAGTTGAAACAATTTTATCTAGAAAAGCGCTCTACATATATATCACAACAAGCAGCCAAAGATTCCAATAGACTGTTCTCTGAATGAAAAATAAAAAAAGCCACCCAGTTGTTCAGAAATTTGCATTGGTTGTCAATGTCACAGACATTAAACCTTCTAGAACTAAAAGCTGATCAATATCAACCAGTAATTTCTGCCATCTTGGTAAGATGCTTATTAGGTAGTTAACTTCATAATACATAGTGGGGGTCTCTAATGTCACCCCCTTCCATTACACATTCATGTTACTTCGCAACAGTATGGCCCCACCATTGAGGGTTTTTTTTCTTAAACAAGGAATACTCAGAGATAGTTTGTCATTGCCTTCTTATGAATATAGTCTACAGCACATAGTATTTCTTGGCACTTTTCCATACAAGTACTAATCAGACCTGACCCTGCTTAGCTTTCAAAGTCAATTCTGGTACATTCAGGGTATTTAGGCTTCCCTATGCTAGGTGAAAGGAATCCAGTTTTCTACCATAAACCTGCCCCTACCTAAGCACTAGGTGGAACCTTATCTTCCAATGGTCCCAGTTTGGCAGCTAATCAACTAGGATTTCAACTAATCTGGTTATCATTCCACTTCTTCAGCTGCTTTTAAGATGTCCCAGTTGTTCTCTCATCCTCATACTTTCCCTCTTTGCCATTAGCTTATTTCAATTGCTGCAAAGTAGTTTACACTCAATTAATTCAGAAGGAGGAGGGTCAGGAAAGTAGTGCCTGGAATCCTGTCCTTCCCAGGAGGCCCAGACAAATGCAAACAGCTGCAGCTTCTTCCAGCTTGTGTTTTTTTTTTTTTTCTCATTAAACACTTTTAGTCATCTTGCCCACTCTCTAATGTCGCTTGGCCGAATGTGTCCCAATTTTCACCTATGAAATGTAGGAGATTATGGAACTTTTCCACATAGCACATGGTAAATGAGTTTTCTTTCTTCTCTTCCTCCCTCTCTGCTTGGTGAAAAGAATGGAAATGTGAGGTGATCTCAGCTGGCACTTGCAAATGCCTCTGGAGCCAACTAGAAATTACAAATGTGAACACAGAACATGTTCTGTTATACATGTATAACAAATGTTATCATCCCCCATTTAGGGAAAGGGGAGATGAAGCAAAATACTCTTATATGGCATTTGTAAGGTCAGGGCTCAGTTGGTAGGTGCAAACATTGAATGGGAAGGAGAACCATGTACAGTTAATTCTTGCTGTTCTCTTCAAACTCTGATTAGGAATAACAGTGGGGATCCTACACACACACACACACACACACACACATTCCTGTTCTCTACACTGAATGTAGTTTGGTAAGGGGACATATTATGATCCTCTGTGGTCCAACATAATGTAGTGGTTTGAGTGTTGGACTAGGATTCCAGGAGACAAGGGGTATTCCTGCATGACAGGAGATTGGACTGGATGGCCCTTTGGTTTCTTCCAGCTCTGTGATTCTATGAATCCTTGCTTAGCCATGCAATCCCACCAAGTGACCTTAGGCAAGTCACTCTCTCAGCTTCAGAGGAAGGCAATGGCAAACTTCTTCTGAATAAATCTTGCAAAAAAAATTCCTCTAGGATAGGGGCAGAGTCAACTTGAAGGCACATACTAACAACTATAGTAAAGAAAGATTTGTTCGGGGGGGGGGCTTTTCCTTCCTCTGGGGTGGAGAGAATATGATTTCTCCAAGTTCATCCAGTGGATTTCCATGGTCAAGCGGGGATTCAGACTTTGGTTTCCAGAGTCATAGGCCTGAAACAGATGGGCCAAATAAAGCATCTTCTGACTGCTTCAGTGGCATGGCATTTAGATGATGCATGCCCCCGAAGCAGCTGGAAGCCACTCTGAGACCGCCTAAGGCAACCTCTGATATAAGAGCTAATGCATTCCCTCTTCCATATGAATGGCATGCCGCATAGTCATGAAAATTCAAAACTGGAGTCAGCATAACATCAGTTGACCTATTTTGACCTAGTTTGGGGGCTTTATGGGGTACCAGAGAGATGAGAAACTGTCACATTTTGCAGTGGTTTTGAGCCATTTTGCACCATTTGGAGTTGTGTGGGGGAAATCTCCCAAATGTTTTCTTAATGGCCAAGGGGGACTTTAGGGTGTTCTGAGGGAGCTCCATGAGACACACACACACACACACACCAAGAGAGAGACACACAAAGGATTGGCCCTCCCATGCAGCCAATGCAGTTGCTGCCAAACTGCAATCAAACAAGGCTGGGCAATAGATAAAGAGCTCACAACCCCAGAGACTGATGAATCTGAACATCCATCATTTTTCAAGGAAACCCTCAAGCTGCACACTCCCTTGTTTCTCAGACTCTTATAAGATTTCCATTTCTGGGACAGAGAACGAGCAAACAGTTCTGAGCACTTATTAGCAATATAATACTTCAGCATACTTGTGCTCAAGTACTGGGAATTGATAGCCATGATACAATCATCTACTGTGATTATATGACAGAACGGTTGTTCACAAAACTACACCCCCTCTTCCCTCCCCACATAGCATTTTTCTAATATTAAAGGGAACTGTATCTATTTTTGCTGCATCTCTGAGTCCCTCAGGGTCTGAATCACCAACAAAGCTGTGGTAAGAGTGTTTCAGATTCACATTTGGTCTGCTTCAGAGGCATCCTACTTCAATCTGTACATTTCCCAAATATCTCCAGACTGGTTCTGTTTGGTTTAGTATTCAGGCAAATCCAAAGCACACCCCAAAACCACACATCTCCATCATTTCTGCCACCATGTAGTTTCCAAACCCATCCAGTTCAAACAATGAAAGAACTACTGTCTGGTTGCAATTCAGAGTAAACCATGGATTCCATTATTGGAAAAGAAATTGTGACAAAAGTAACATGCAGTGGTACTGGTGAGATATACATATTTCACACTAACATGAGAAGAACATGAACAAGAACAGGATGTTACTGTCACCACAAGACTGGGGAGGTTTGCATTTCCTTTGAGCACATAGAATTGTCCAGATACCTCTGCAGATAAACCTAGAGCTGAGTGTACTTTAGTGTCAATTTGGCAATAGTAAACTACATGAACTTGTTACTTCATTTAGATGGCATGAGTTTAGGTCATAAACATCCATTTTCTTTGATAAAACTGTGAGCCAATTCTCAAATAATTTTTTAAAAATTGCCTGCAATAGGCTAGATGTAAAGACCTGAGTTTGAGATAAAGTTTCTATGTGAGACATACATTTTAACCATATATTGTGAATAGCTTTCATGGTTATACTGAACTGGTTTGTGACAGAGGCATAGAAAGGTAGATTATTAGCAAGTTTCCAGTGATTTCCCCTTACACCTATATATAGCCCCAAGAGCCAGCATGGTGTAATGGTTTGAAGTTGGACTAGGACTCTGGAGACCAGGGTTTGAATCCCCTCTTGGCCATGGAAACCCACTGGGTGATCTCAGACAAGTTTTACTCTCTCAGCTCCAGAGGTAGGCAAAAGCAAACTCCCTCTGAACAAATCTTGCCAAAAAAAAAAAAATCCTATGAGTCACCATATATCAGAAATGACTTGAAGGCACACAACTACAGTCCTCTGCATACACACCCCAAACTAGTTTCAGAGCTTGAAGGGAGGAGCAGGACTGTTTGTGGGCACTAAAATAGGCAGGAAGGACAATCACTGAAAATGATTTCCATCAGCAAGGGAATCCAAAAAGAATCTGGTTGCTATGTATATGCCATCATGCTGTTCTTATTTATGGGAAATTGTTACTTCTAACAGCTGTAGGCATCAAGAAAAAATACATCTAGTATTCTGTGCATCTCTTTTTTTTCCCCTGCAAGATAACCAACAAATTACTTTTTCTGTTAACCAAGCACATTTCACATTTGGAAGAATTTTAGAACAATTACATTTTGTTTTTCTTTGGTACAATCCTGCACCTGCTCAGCATTACAGAAATAGGAAAGAATTTTCAAGTTTGCTTCCTAACAGTGCCACCTCATCCCATATCACAACATGCCTTTGAAACTAAAACTCCTTAGTTTGAAAAGTTGATTGCAGTTCAGAAGGAAAGAGAACAAGCAAAAGCCCTCGTGATCTCTCAGATATCATTTTACATTTCTTTGGAACCTGGTCAATATACATTGCAAACATATCTCTTGAATCCGTGTGCCTGGCTATTTTCCTGCAATGTGCCATCTATCCTAGCCCTGATATATTTCCTGTGGTTACTTCTTATCCTCTGGACAAAGTTTTTGCTTCCAAAGAAAGAGAGAGATTAAAAGTGGCAGAAGACCAATTCCTAGACTAAATCCTTTCAAAGGGGAGGAAACTAGTTGAGCTTGTCCACTGGACCTGAAAAGTCATAAGCAGCCAGCATGGGGGTAGGGAATAAAAGAGGAGACAGAAAACAAGTCAAAAATTTCTTGTCTGAAGATTCATCACAACCACTACAGGACCTTCACTAGACCTTGATTGAGAATAAAATAAAAGGAGATAATTTGTTTTTTTCAATCTAATATATCCTTAAAACCTTTTAAGCACTTCGTTGTTAACATAATGGCAGGCTGGAGTTTCCTGAAAAAGTGTTCACTTGTCTCTGGGCCTCTGTTTCTCAGACATTCAACACTTCATACTACTTCAGCTTACAGAACACTCCTTTTCTTCCCCCACCACCCCCACCCGCCCCGAAGATGGTGGAGAGGCCCTCCATACACTGCACAAGCAAAAGGTTAGTGCTAGCAGAAACTGAACAAATGCATCCCTTGTTTTTCACTCCTTACTGCAGAAATGCTAATATTTTTACCACAGTGGGTTTTTTAAAAAAAACTAGGAAATCCTTGCTGCCATTTCCCTTAAAGAAAAAGAGACAACAACTACTCATTGTGTACGTATTTCTCCAATTAAATGTAAATGCATTTCATAGCTCCTTTCCCTAAGACTAAAGCTCAAATGGAAGGAAAGAGATTTTATAGCTAAATAGAGGTGTACATAACAGGCTTTCTACCAGCACCAATATAAAGAAACTAAGGGGGCTATGCAGACGGGCGGCTCTGGGCCGCACCTGCTAGCTGTGGATTGAGGCTGCGGCCCCGATCCTCCCTTTTGCCGCCCCTGAAAGGACTAAGAGGCTATACAGAGAGCCCACAATGGGCGGCTCCATGCAACAAGCGGCTATGTGGGTAAACAGGCTCCACGGTAACCGCATGCCACGGCCCCGATCCAGCACTTTGCAGCTCCAAAAAGAACTAGCAAATGCCACTCCTTTTTGGAGTACCAAAAAGTTGCCCTTACTGCTGCCGGGGCTCTTCTGCAATCCTTTGGCGCAGCAAGTGCTAAGCAGGTACAGGATTCCACAAAATGTAATTGTTCTAAAATTCTTCCAAATGTGAAATGTGACTGGTTAACAGAAAAAGTAATCTGTTGGTTATCTTGCAGGGGCGGAAAAGAGATGCACAGAATACTAGATGTATTTTTTTCTTGATGTAGACATCTGTTAGAAGTAACAATTTCCTATAGATGAAAACAGCATGATACATAGCAACCAGATTCTTTTTGGATTCCCTCTGCTGATGGAAATCATTTTCAGTGATTGTCCATCCTGCCTATTTTAGTGCCCACAAACAGTCCTGCTCCTCCCTTCAAGCTCTGAAACTGGTTTTGGGTGTGTATGCAGAGGACTGTAGTTGTTGTGTGCCTTCAAGTCATTTCTGACATATGGTGACTCTATCACAGGAGTGCCCCATAGTGATGCCAGGCAGCTGTTTACACACGTATCCCACCATGTTGCCAGGGCAGTGCTGCCACCACTATTGGTGTGTGTCACTTGGGGTTATAACAAGGCACCCAGCCATGGGATCAATGCTTCATTTCTGACCTCAAAGGGAGTGACTTGCAGCAGCAGCAGCAGTAACAGCAGCAGTGACCCAGCATCACTGTGGAGGTAACAAGGAGAATCTGGGGCAGTTCTGGGGCAGTTAGATCAGCACTATGTCTTAAAAACTGTGAATATTATGAATTCCTAAAATACCTGGGAGGGCAGTCTTCAAAATCTCATTTTTATTCCAAATATAAACAACAAAATATTTCCCAAAATAACCCTTCTGGAATTGCATTAACAAAATAATAACTCTCTGAAGATGCCAGCCACAAATGCTGGCGAAACGTCAGAAAGAAACCCTTCTAGAACATGGCACACAGCCCGAAAAAACCACAAAAAAACTAAAAAGAATAACTCTTTGTTATGATAGTTGTTACTTATCAGTTTGGAAGTGAAAAGAAAGCATCCAAAATAAGGTAGCAGTTTCTGCATTCTCCAAGGATGTCATAAGTTAATAGACGTGTATTTGTGTGTATTAAATTAAAATAAGATTTTTTTAAAAAAAAATGCTCTCAGTGGCCTGTGGGTTCTGGAAGTTTAAAAAGCATGGGAGAGCAGGGTTTTCTAAATGTAAAAGAAAGAGACTGGCAGCACACAATATACTGGAAGGAGGGCTTAGTGACTGTAAAGTTAAAAACCACCACCGTTCCATTGTATATTGCAAGAGTGGGAATCATGCAGCCCTGCAGATGTTGCTAGACTACAACTTCCAGCAACCCTACTACCCTGCATAGTTAACAGTAAAGAATGCTAGGATTTGGAGTCCAACAATATCTGGAAGTACACATGATTTCCACCCTGGTGAATAGCAACATCTCAGGACAAATGAAAGGAACTTTTTCTCTTTCCCACTCAGAACAAGCACTGCAGCTTACCTGCTCTACCTACACCTGACCCATTCATCATCTCAGTGTTGCACAGATGGATGACAGAATCCAACACAGTTCCAGTTCTTTCTCTGATCTTCCCCCTTTCCTTCAGTTGGAAAAAAATATGCATGCTAATACATGAGTTAGGACTGTTGTTCTTTCGTGACTTCAAGTCTTTTCCAAGTTATGGCATCCTAAGGCAAACCTATTTTTGTGTTTTGGTTGTTTAGTTTTTTGTCAAGATCAGAGGGGTTTGCCTTTGTATGGCTTTGTATGACTTGCCTAAGCACACATGATCAGTTTTCATGGCCAAGGGAGGATATGAACCCTAGTTTCCAGAGCCATAGTCCAACACTTAAACCACTACATCACACTGGCTCTGCATGAGGATACCACCCTTAATGTAATGCCCTCAACATATGAAAAGGTCAGAGGTTCATGCTTAGTAGGATTGATTATATATTACAATAGGATTATATAACATATAACACATATATTAGGATCATATAGTATACAGCCAGATCTCAGTTCAAGTGTCTGCATTTCAGAAAAATTGTTGTTTCCTTCTTAAATCAAAGGAGCACTTTAGAACATTTTACACCGGACTATGTAAATCTGTGATTTTTAGGTAAAACAATCAAGAAGTTTAGATTTGTTCCTGGCCATTTGTCCATTTCTTCATGCAAATCTTATTAAACATTTGATGCTAATCAAATATTTACAGAGAAGAGAAAGCAGCCTTCATATTTCAGTATTCAGTGCTGAACCATTAAGAAAGCAGCTGTTGTCAGTGGCTTGGCAACTCTTAAACAACTGCCCTCCAGCTACATACAGTATCAGATCTCAAGTCAAGAAGGTCCCCTCCTCCAAAGGGTGTTGAATCACTTTAATGTTGATTCCAGCATTAGCCTGACTCTACCTTCAGTAAAGCAGTAAATTCAGGTTTACTAGAGTACTATAAACATGTAAAAGTACTGTAATAACCTTTTAAACAAATAAGCTGTTAGCATTGTAGTATTCATTTTTGCAAACTCTAAGAATTCTGATGAAAAAATGTTAATGGTAGTTTGTTGCATGGCTAAAAGGGATAATATAATTCTTTTCTTCCTATCTTTTTGTTAGAGCATATAAATTGTGTTGTCCTTGAGGTATCCATGATATTACAATCAGTCCACAGAAGATCATCCGCATTTCATTGCAATAACTAGCACATTTGTATTTTACATAAAATTATTTTCCTTAAGCTTTGGACACTGGCACCTTCCCAGCAAAGCATTGTTCAGAGAAACATGTAATCTGTAAACACAACTATAATCCCAGTTTCACTATCTGAAGCAGCTGGTTACAACAAAACAGTATGCTTGTTTATTCAGAGGTAAGTCTGACTTTCAGTGGGGCTTGCTTATTTAGAAGTGCAACGTTAAGCCTCTTTAAGTGGTCAAACCTATACAAACGTGACTGGCAATAAGATCCATTGAACGCAATAGGATTTACTTCTGGACACATAAGGGCAAAAATTACACTGTTAGTCCCACTGATTTCAATGAAAAACAATTAAGTTTCTGTGTAAATAATGGACAAGGATGTGCTTGAATTAAATGTGAATCATACCCCTATTTTCTGGTCTATAGTGATGTTTTTGTGTGCTTCATTTTATCAGCAGTATTGCCTTTGAATTACAATGCAACATAAATTATTTCAGTTTGGTACATATTAAAGCCAACCTCTTTAGAGGATAATTTAAGTTGGAATAAATGATTCAAGTACAGGTTCAAGCCCTCATGTTTTTATGGTAAATCCATCCCATCACAGCACTGCATCAAAGTGCCAATTACTTTTAAGTCCACGTACAAAAAGTACATCGTTTTCAATTATTTTTTTTTAAATCTGCATTATGATATGCAGTTTTATATACACTTCCCAAAGACAAGCATTTGCCAAGAGATTTTCAAATCATTCAAATGATTCAATATGCTCAAAGCTACACATTTTAGACATTTTTTTTCCAATTTTATTTATTTAAACACGGGATCCAATGCACAACCAATATTTTTGCAGTCAATTTTACAGTACAATTAAAGGTTTTCAATACAAAATTTAAAACACAACTAAATCAAACCTCTGTTTTTTTTAAAAAAAAAGTTAAAATGCAAATTAAAGGCAGTTTTTAGAAAAACACATAACAAAATAGAAATAGAAATTTTAATAACATCTAAATTTTAATATCAATATAAATGTTATATTTCTGCACTTTTTAAAAGTGTCTCATGAGCTTAATGGATTTTTAGGCCAAATTATATTTCAATTTGTCTTTAGTTCTAGGAAGTACAAATTTGAATATTGACATATCAACCATACATTCCTAGATTCCAGATCAAGACATATTGGCATATAAATGAGCACGTGCCCATTTGTCTATGATAGAGAACTCTTTTGTAAAGTGAAAGGAATTCGACTCTTGTAATATTACTAAAATGGGCACATGCAAGCAGCAAGGCAAGATAATATTTATGCAAAATATTAGAACTTGAACAATGTAGCAGTCAGAATATCAGACAAGACTGAAAGGATCTAGGTTTAAATACCTCCATAAGGTCACTAAGCATGGGCCAACTACTCTTCCTTGAGTTAATCCATTTTAAAGAGCTGTTCTAAGAGCAAAATGGAGAATGACTTTTCAAGCACTGGAAGAGAGCCAATGTGGTGTAGTGGTTTGAGTGCAGGAGTAGGACTCCAGGAACCTGGGGTTTGAATCCCTACTCAGCTTTGGAAGCCCACTGGGTGATCTTTGGCAAATCATACTCTGTCAGCCTCAAAGGAAAGAAATGGCAAACCACTCTGAACAAATCTTGGTGAGAAATCCTCATGGTGGCCTTAGGGCCACCGTGAGAAATCCTCATGATGGCCTTAGGGCTGCCATATCAGAAATGACTTGAAGGCACAGAACAATAATAAGCATGGGGCATATATATATAATATAATTAAATATAAACAACTCAATAGAATTGCAAGGCTATTTAAATTCTAAGCATCACTTATCATAGTGCTGCAAAAAAAAAAATGCTGCTTGCAGTCAGCAGCTCCCTCTGCTTAATGGAAAGTCCATATTTTTCCCCAGATATGCATTGACCATTACATGAGATGCATGTTATTTAGACATGACCATACATATATTTCACAATAGAAAATCAGATCTGAAATGCATACATCCCATGCACCTTAAATGAAGAAAGAATATCCATACTGTAGCCACAATTTTTTTAAATGGAATCAAGTCATCCTCATGTGTGTGTGTTTTTTTTCTTTCAGGAAAATATGCGTGTGGCTTAGTTATTGTTATGTTCTATTTCTGATATGCATCCAATGTTACAAATGAAAAAGAAAGGTGGGAGTGATGAGAGTGACAAGACAGAGACAATGGCACATGCATGCCACCTTGGGTCCCATAGTGGGAGAAAAGAGGATTATAAATTTAATAAATGAATTCAAGAACCATCCAACCTCAATAGTACTGACCTTCACCAAGACGGAGATCAGACT
>CM034701.1:110087389-110107940 GCA_020142125.1 Phrynosoma platyrhinos
ATTTCTGGCAGTCTGCTTAGGCCTTATGTGTAATTTCCTTCAGCATTCTGGTGAGCCACAAATATCAAAAACTAAGAAATCATTTCTTTCTTTTAATTTATTTCCCTGGGAATACAGAAGATTTAAAAAGATGGACAAGAGCTCCCTGAAATGGAGTAAGTGTGTACTAACTACTTTCCTTATAATTTCTAATCTTTAAACAGAGTTTAAAGTGTAGACAATCCTGTGCCTGCAGATACTGGCATGCCTGACATTTAAGACTATGAAATACCAACCTATTTTGAAATTGTCCAAATCATTAGTTGTGGAATTTTCCTAGCACTTTATGAATACCACTGTTAATTGAGCAATTAACTTGAAACTACAGAATGTGCTGTGATGGCATGATATGATATAAGCCATGTAAAAGAAGAAGCAGCCAAGCAGCTCAGTATGTTGAAAGATATTAATGAAGTGGCAAAATCTGCCAGAGAAAAAAATAATAATGGATGATTTCAACAACCCCAATATTAACTGGCTGAATGACACATCTGTACATGGTTTGGAGAAGCAGCTTACTGATACTATAAATGGCTTCCATTTGGAACGTCTTACTCTAGAATACAGTGGGGGGAGCACTGAACTGGCTTTAGCAAGCACATCCATACTGTAAGGTAGAGAGGACACAAAAATTCTGCATTTAAAATTTCATAGTAATAAATGTGTGACATGAGACAAAGGTGGATGGACAGACAAACTAACAATTTTTTAAAATTACCTCATTTGGAAGCTGTTCAAGAAAATCAGAAAAGTTAAGAAATCACTATTAATGGTATACAAACAAAGTAAAAAAAATATTAAAAATACATTTGGTCTGGTTTTGGAAGAATGCAACAAATAGAAGATTTTTAAGTACCTGTATTGGTGGCAATGCAAATGAATTAAAACTAATTCAAAAACTAATTCTAGCAACAATAAACAAAATTATTAGTAAAAAAAACCCTTGTTCTTGGTCTAAAATACTAATTTATATTGATGGACAGATGACAAAGGACAAAGAGACTCTTCTTTTTTATATATGATTTTGGAACCTATAATTTTTTATGCTGATATAGGGAAACAAATCAGATACATAGAACAGGTTGCATTTTTATGGAATTCAGAATTCTGAGCTAGTCAAAGAATGTGCAAAACCTAAACAAAACTGGAAATGGTGCAAATGTGGAGCAATAAAAAAGTTATTGGTAGTCCTTCTCTGCTTTTATTAGTGAATTACTTAAAATGAACAGGATGTGTTTCTGTTACCTAATGTGTAATACAGAACATGTTGCAGAAGGAAAGAATGAGAAAATCTGTGGCCTGGAGATTATGGTAGTTTCATTGACTACTAGATTAATTACATAGGCCTATCCTAAACATAGCTAAGTCTAGATACACCCCTCCATGCTAGTGGCTTATGCAAATAGTTATATTGGGTTTTGGTTCACTGGTTTATCCATGGTCCAGAACAGATGGGCAGGAAGGAGTGGCCTGAGGCCACTCCAGCCACAAATGCTCCAGGACCACAGCGACTGCGTCGCCTCAGCCGAAAGTGGCCCGCTGCCGGACCCAAGCCATGCCACCAAGAGCCGCATTATCCCAACTCCTTTTGCTCTGGTCTAAAGGATTGGAGGGTGGTCTCAGTGCAGCTTCCAGCCACAATGGAGACATTCGTTGTTTAAATGGTGCACCTCCAATGTGGCCAGAAGCCACTTCTTTATGCCCATGCCCATGTATTCCACACCCATGTTTCATAAATTATAGTCTTTGAAATTATGAATAGTTATATATATATATCTGTCTTCTTCACTTGTTATTTAATGGTTTTTGCAGCTTGAGATGTTTTTAAAAGAAACCAAGAGATTTTGTGTGTGTGTGTGTGCGTGTGTGTGTGTGTGTGTGTGTTTAAAATTTAATGTGAGGGCAACCTCATTTCACTACACAAACAATAATAAAATATTACAAAGACAAACCAAATGAGCAAACCAGGAGGTACAGGTTGAATCCTTCTTATCCAAAATGCTTGGGATCACAATTATTTTGGATCTCAGATTCTTTTGGATTTTGGAATATTTGCATATACATAAAGAGATATCCTGGAGGTGGGACCCAAATCTAAACATGAAATTCATTTACGTTTCTTATACAACTTATATACATAGCCTGAAGGTAATTGTATACATAATATTTTTAATAATGTTGTGCATAAAACAAAGTTTGTTTACACTGAACAATCAGAAAACAAATGTGTCACTATCTCAACCACCCACATGGACAATTTTGCATTTTGGAAAATTTCAGAATTTGGAATTCCAGATAACAGATACTAAACCTGTATAAGAACTTGGTATAGTCCTGTGGTATAAAAAAAATCTCACATTATTGCTGTGCCTCATTTTCAACTCCAAATTTAAAAGACTTAAATATTGCCAGTATTATAGTACTATACATAGAAATTATTTATATACATCTACCAAACAAAACATTAAAAACAATTTCATCAATATCTGTCTTAATTTTCTGGGCAGAAATACATGCCATTTATTTATTTTAAGGGATTGCCAGACATTTCAATTCGCTTGTTATTCTAAAATTGCTTTAACAATTTCCAATCTTATTCATATTTAATATATGGACTCATGCCCTCATCAGCTAAAATGGTCTAAGTCACTTTGTTCAAAATTGCCATATCCCATTATTTGACATCAGTATCTGATCTGCTTTTCAATACTTTTTTAAGCAACTATAAAATCACCAAGAGATTGCAGCAAAGAGATGAAATAGATGCTAAATGCATGAAAGATTAAATATAACCAATTTGCAAGGATTATTGATACTTAGTGACTTCAGCATGACACATCATCCTACACACACACACACACACACACCAAGAAAACCAAATTGAGTAAATATGGGAAGGGGAGGTATTGGATTCTTACAATAGTGAAACACCAAATGAACTTAGGGCTTATTCCCTCTTACATTTAAACCAGTTTGCGATGTGCCTTCGTTCTGTGTCAATGAATCAATTCCAAAAGGTCCATCGTTCCTACTATGAAAGTGGATCTTTTCATTATTCACTTTAATCACTTCTTTTTTGGCATAATTGTCATTCCCACTAGTTTGCGCCACTTCAGAATGCATATCAATTATCTGAGCATCATCGGTAATGCAAGTGACAACACGTTGAGGACGGGGCCATTCCAGGCACCGAGCGGGGCGACTTTAGCAACTCTTCCTCTGTCCCTCAGCAACCCAGGCTGCTCAAGCACACCATTTCCTCTCTGAGCAGCCCTGCTTGGGAACTATCTATCTATCTATCTATCTAAATTGTCAGGATATGCGATCCATTGGTTTTGCAACTACTTGCCTTGCTGAGCTGAAGTTGACCTGATCGCCTCGTGTGCCGCCCGAGTAATTGCAAGTAGTTGCAAATACAATGGATCACATATATATAATGTTCCCATATATATAAAATGTGCCCATAGGTCACACCAAAAGCACAAAGGCAGTGCGGGGGGGGGGGGGGCAGCTGATTTCCCAAATACTGAGGAGCAATGGTAAACAGCCCTCTGCCATTAGTCCCTCCCATGAAGAATGATGCGATTCAGATTCATCATTCCCATTTGTTGAACATGCTTTGGAATCAATTCTTTTCAAAAGAACCGCCAAAAAAACTAGTGTCAGGAAACAGTTGGTTTTTTGCATTTGCCTTGCTTCATCGTGATTGAAACCACACACACTAGGATTGGAACCAGTTTCAAGTGGGAACAACAGTCATATAAGCCAATCAGCAATTCGCTTTAAATCATATTGGGAACGAAGCCTTAGTATTGCATAGTCGAGAGCCAGTGTGGTGTAGCAGTTTGAACACTGGACTATGACTGAAGACCACAGTTCGAATCCCACCTCAGTCATGGAAACCAGTGACCTTGAACAAGGTCACATTCTGTCAGCCTTAGAGAAAGGCAAAGGTGAACCTCCTCTGAACAAATCTCTGAACAAATCTTGAAACCCTCAGTTAGGATCACATTAGGTTCACCATAAGTGGGAAATGACTTGAAGGCACACAGCAATAACAACAATTGCATAGTCAAAGACCATTGAGCATTTTTCTTAATAGACAAGAAGAAAATTAATTAACTATAATCATTGTTGCCATTCTGGTTTGAGGAAAAGCTGATTAAGCAAGAAAAGAAACCAATTATCCCCCCCTTTTTAATAGTTCATTTTCAGAACTATTCTTTGAGCTTTAGAAGCAAAAGCTAAATGTACATCTGGATTGGCACGTCTGTGTACAATCCATGTGCGAGAAGTCTGGAGATTTAATTTTAATGTATGATGTGAGCTTTAAAAAAAATCACTAGGCACATAAAATTTACCAGTAGTTTTAACACAGTGCTTAGAAAGCTAAATTAAAATGTAATTAGTTATACATAGCAGTTCCAAGCTCTCCAAAGTAGTAACAAGTATAATGGCAATGTTTTTTACTTTGATTACCCAAAAGTAATTAAAGAAATGGGGCCGCCCAACTTACTGGGAGTGGAGTTGCTGGGAGCGGAGCCAGAGGGTCTGCACTGACTCTCCAGCATGGCCCAGAGCACAGCACTCTCCTAGCAGGCACTGGGGCTGTTTTGTAGCCCCGGATTGGCTGCCAGGGCCTCAGGAGGGACCATCTCTGGTGGAGGGGCCATCTCTGGTTGGCTGGGAGGCCAGAAGGTGTGGAATTTCCATCCTCCCCTTTTGCCCAATTGGTTGGTGGGTCTACGCAAGGCCATGTGGTCAAGGTGATAGTCATCACTGCAGCTTCCCTCCCTTGCTGTGTTTGCTAGGAGTTGTGGTTTGCTGTCACAACTTTCCTGGGGTGGTAGCATAGGTCATGGATCTAGTGACCGTGGCTTCTGGTGCTGCAGAACACTGGATCGGGAGTTCGTCGGGAACCCAAGGGTGATGGGAGCATTGAAGTGTTGCCATTGCAAGGGCAATTTCTCATCAGCATCCCCCATTGACAAGGAGTGGAGATGAGAATGTGTGATCAGTCGGTTACCCCATTTGTCATCCTGAGGCCTGGTCAATGCCAAATCCAGACCTCATGGTTTGGGGATAACCCTACCTGTCAGCTGTACTCAATAAAGTTGTGACCTTTTCCTTCATGAATCCTGTAACCAAAAAAGTATCTATACTACTTACATTTACACTGGAATGCCTGTGAAACTACACCTTGCTACATTACAGTCTTGGTTGCAACTTAAAGTTACAATTGATGTAACTCTTAGTTGTAGCAAAAAAGGAATTATTTATAAATAGCTCATTTCTTGTAAATAGCCACTTTCAAGGTTGGCTTTTTCACAATAAACTTTCATACTTTCACACAATAAACTTTCATTACTATACTGTACATGGCAAATGCATCATAAATGTAATATAATAAGGATCAAAGCAAAATAAAACCCATTAGTTCAAGGTCTCAAAAGGTCTCCTTGCCTAGGGCCAAAAAGATAACAGCACAGGTAAACAGGGAAGGATTCCACATCTGGGCACTCACCATTCTATATGCTTCCTTGCTCTTCTTCACGTTTACTTCTTTTATTCTGGGCAATTCTGCTTCTTTTTTAAAAAGCAACAGATAAGCTGTCATTGTCCCGTCATTCTAGTGGCATTGCCTTGGCATTTTGCATTAACGGGAGTTTGCATTAATGTAATGCCGCTTCAATGACAGGATAATGACAGGATCAGTGCGTACAATATGAAAGGCTTTTATGCAATCCACACACACATACACACACACAGATGGGCTAAGGACAGGAAATCGATCCCATTCCGTATCCTGTCTGAATGTGATAATCTCCACAGTGGCACCTTAGTGAGAATGGGTTGCTGGAAGTATTAATATGAGTCAAGGGATGGCTATAGCTTGGTTAATGATCTCCCATATTGCAGCATACCAGAAATGGGGAAAAAACAGGAGAGACTGAGTCAGCATGCAAGGCTCAACAGAAGTCCTATGAGAGGCCACCTACAACCTGGGCCTAGGATGCAGGATTGTGACCTGGAACTGCAATCCTGGACAAAGTCTGCCTAAGCCATTGACTTGAGTAGAATTTATGTTATCAGTGTCCAGTATATCAGCTTTACACAGAAACACTTATGGAATTTGTGGTTATAATTTTTTAAAAAAATTAAAAATCTCTTTGCACCTATTTTCACATCTTACTGTGATACATGTTTCATTAAGACTTGTATTTTGCTTCAAATCAATTTTAGACATACAGATGTTTTTATAGTACTATCTTTATCAAACTGTGTGCTAAGTGGGTAAAAGCTCTCTTTTGCCTGCTGTAAACTTATATCACCAAGCCTCTGAACAGCACAGTTATTTATTGTTGATCTCATCCATCCACTGAGCCGTTAACCTTTTACCACACCATCTACTGTGATGAATGAATGGCTAGTGCTAAGTGATTTTGTTTTTATATCAGTAGATGAATCAATCCACCCTTAAGATATTGGAAGTGGGTGTTGGGGGTGTAGACAAGCACACATCTCCATACATACTCTTGAGAGGGAGAAGAAAATCATCTACCATCTTGACCCATTTAGTAAATTTAACTTTGACTGTATTTATGGTTCACTCTATGAGAAGTACCTGATAGTTATTAATTTCACACAGCACCATCAAATATTTTCCTGGTGTTTCTGCATTCTTAGTTTGTATTACCCAAAGGTTTTAAGACAATCATACTTTACCCTTGGTAGAATTTGAAGTAATAGTATTCAAATCCATGTTAGTCAGTATCAACGTGCAAAGGGATCTTATAGCACCTTTGAGACTGAGAGAAAGAGGTTTGCAAATATGCTTTCATAGACTGGGTCTATTTGCATCTCATGAACTAGACCCAGTCTACAAAAGCTTAGGCTGCAAATTTCTTTCTCTCAGTTAGGGGGACTGCAGACGGGTGGCACAGAGCCATCCCGAGAAGTGGCAGATCGGGCCCATGGCAACCCCACACCGCAGCCCCAATCCTCCCTTTTGCCTCCCTGAAAAGAGCAGCAAAATGCCGCTCCTTTCAGGAGCGGCAAAAGGCCACCCTAAGAGCCAGCGCATGGCTCTTTGGTGCCCTTTTTGGCGCATTGTGTCAGAATGCTGCACCGGAAGGACATCCTGATGCCACGCGCCATGTGTAACGGCGCACGGCATCAGGACGGCGAGGCCGTGGGGTTGGGGTAGCCGGCGTGCAGCTGCCCCGCCCCAACTCTGCCTCCATGCTGGCCCTTTGGGCCGGTCTGCAGAGGCCCTGGTGCTACAAGATCCCTTTGAATGCTTTACCCTTAATACTTACCCATTTACAGCAAATGTTCAAAATAAAATAACAACAACAACAACAACAACATTTATTTATATCCCACCCCTCTGCAAAGCAATCGGGGCCGCTTACAAAATTAAATATTCATAGAGGTCAAGAAGTATGCACTCTGTCACTGCAAAGCTGTATGAGCCACTCAAGGTGAGGGGATCTGTCACTTTCATTGCTTTCTACACTTTGCAACACTTTCATCCTGCTGAGTGGCACATACTGCAAGACTAATAAACTTCAGCAGAAGGAGAGGGTCCATTGAAAGGGTGAGATAGGGTTATTTGATTTCTCTGATGTTAAAAAAAAATCCTTCTATGAACTAATATTTGCAAGAGGTAAAAAAAAAATCACTACTTTTTACACTCTGTAACCAAATTCTATTTTGCATGGTCTAAGAATTTTCCCCAAAGTCTGAAGGTATGTACATAAGGGAAAGCCTGAAATAGAGGCAAGGAACCAGTAGCCCCCTATATATCTCTGGCTTATGATGCCCATCATCCATCCTTAGCCCTGCTGGCTGGTGCTGATGGGAGCTGGAGCCCAACAACATCTGGAGGGCCACAGGTTCCCTCACTCCAACTTAAAACTTTATAGAGTTGCAAAAACAGGAGCTTTATTAGGACTGCCTAGTATGACCCAAAATGAAGAAGTGATTAGCCTTTGGGTTCTGTCAGTCTCAAATGCTTGTTTGCTACCTAGCAAGGCATAACCATTTAGCCAAGGAGTTCTAGACACAAGAGATACCTATGGCAGTAGCTCTGATACTGGGGCTATTTTTGCCATTGATTGCTCCTGACTTAAGACTCCTTGCCCCACACAGTCACTCTTGAGACTGAAACATCAGATCTAAACCCTGAGAAAGAGGATCATACTAGATGAAATGTGTGCAACTACAAAACCTCATACACAGCTTAAAATAACTACAAGATATTTGGATCACAGTACTATATGTTTTTATGGGTGTAATAAGGAACCTTAGTTATGCACTCAGTATTTCACAGGTTGTATTATATTTCAGTATGAAAAAATATTTCAAGATTGCCACACTGCCATATGTGACCAATATTTCAATCAGTGAAACAGTGCAATATTTACAATGATAACAAAATTTTTCTTACTAAATAATTTACCTCACCAATCTTTTTTTCTTTAAAATACCAATTTGATGAGGAGCTAATCATTCACTTCTGTATTCCTAAATAACTAGCAGACCATTATCTAAAAATAATCCAGTAGACTAGCATCCTGGATTCTCAGCACTCCTCATGAGAACCCTAATATCCAGCACTGCATCTGTACTGCAGAAACAATGCTGTTTAATACCGCTTTAACTGTCATGGCTCAATGCTCTGGAATCCTGGGATTTCTCATTTTTTGTAGCCTCTGATAGAGAGGCTAAGTTTCTCACAAAACTACAAATCCCAGAATTTCAGAGCATTGTGCCATGGCAGTTAAAAGCACTGTCAAACTGCAATATTTCGGCAATTCAAGTGCAGCCTAGCTTGTATTTTCTCTTACTCTATAAACTTAAGCTTCTGATTCAAAATTTACACATTATATTTCCTTGTCGCAGGATCATCTCATATCTGAATCCTAGAAGCAACTCCAGTCAAAATAATTTGGAGAGCCAAAGAATAGAAACATATTTATTGAATTTATATCCCAAGATCCTCCCAAAAACAGGAGTCATGCAACTCAACCAACTCAAAGAATGTTATTATGGGAACCAAGAGTTTATAATACATATTACATGCAAATATTCTCTGGTAGAAAATGGGATAGTGGGAAATATGTATAGGTTGCTACTTCATAACAACCTGTTTGAATCATCATCCAGAATATCCCCAAAAACATGTTTTTAAAATTTACAAACAAACACATCTCTTATTGAGACTCCATTCTGGCTTTCCTGGTTATAAAATATCTTAAACCCCCTAATATTACAAACAGCAGCCACTTATTAAAAATACAGTATTTTTCTTCTTCACAGATGCGTATGTAATATGAATGTGTATGTGCTGGACACAGGAGTTTATAAAATAGTAGACCAAAGGTTAAGGCTGACTTGCAGAGGTTAAAACTGTTCATCCCTTAACTCTGGGTAGATCCATAGAACTTGCAAGTGTGGGTTACATACTGCAGTTAAAAACAACACAAAAGAGCTTCCATATTGCCTCACCTTACTCAAGATATAATGCTTGCTAGTTAAGACAGTGTGAATGTTCAGCCACGAGCCATCAAGACATGCTGAATCAAGTAATGAAATGCTTGTGTGAACCAGTGCAAGGTCCATTGCAGAATCTAGATTTTATATTTAGCTCAAGGGAATTTAAAATTATAAGCTATAAATACTGGATCTCTACAGAGTACAATAAATCCTTTAAATGACAGAGCAAGATTAGTCAGCTGCACTGTAAAATGTGCTTCACAAGTCTATCAACATGTATTACGCTACAATTGTAAACATATTTGCTAGGAAACAAGCCTGATTATAATTGAACTTGCCTGTAAATACTATTCTTATATTTTAACCTTGAGCTGTGAGCACCATTTTAAAGGAACTAAGAGTAAGGGTATTTGAATGTTCTACCTTGGATCTTGTCCTTCTAAAATAAGTCAATGAAACATCTTTGCTGTTAACTTTAAATAGCATCAATGGTAGTCTCTACATAACGCTTCAAGATTCAATATATAAACTACAGCCTACTTACTTTATCTGAATGTCATTTTCCTGACCATCTATATCTTCTCATCCCCTTTGACCAAATCCAGAAAAAAAAAACTTTATGTGGGAAGTGTTACTTTTTAACAGATCAACATTCCTTCCTCAGTCAGACTGCCTTTTTTGGAAGAAAGCCATTTTCAAGATTCCTCTCTCTTATTCCAGATTATGCAAATATGAATAGATGTACAAAGATAATATCCTTCCAACACAGACATAAGTGTAATCCTTATTACACTCTCCAGCACATCCTTTAGGGTTATAAAGGTATATATTATATAAACCTATGCATGCACACATATGCCTTTGTTGTTAACTGCCCCCAAGTCAAGTTCAATTTATGAACAAGAGACCTCCAAGTCACCCAGTCATCAACAGTCCATTACAAACACCATAAATGTATTAAGGAATACATTATTAGTTTTTACAACACATCCATCCATCCATTTTGATTGTTTCAAAAAAAGTTATCTAGAATGCCACCACAATCATGTTGTTAAAACAGAGTTCAGATGGAGTACCATATTGGAACCACTCTATCCAGTATAATGCTAAGCCTCTCTGTTCAGAACTAAGTGCCAATTGATTCAATAGTTTTATTCCTAATCAAGTTTACGTAGACATTAGTTGTGACTTATGAGTCCCCCTGATTTCAGTGGGTCTAAGTATAGACTCTTGCTTCCCCATGTTCCTACAATACAGGCCATATTCAACAAAAGGAGAAACATCAGACTTTTGGAAACTTCCTTTTTTAAATAACTCCCAGAATACCAGCATGGCATACTTTCCAATTGCCCTGATTTGGCAGGACAGTCTCAATCTCTCATTATACATTTTCAGCTGCTTTTAAAATATTCCAGTTTCTCTCTCCTTCTCCCATCCCACCCCCTTGTTCTCATCTTATTTCAGTTGCTGCAAATTGAGTTCAAAGTGCAAAAGTAGTTTGCACTCAGCAGCAGAGGGGAGAGGAGAGAGATAAGAACAGAGTCTTGCAATTCTCAGTGGGTTTAGGCAAAAGCAAATATGAATACAGACTGAGCATCTCTTATCTGGAATTCCAAATCTGAAACACTCAAAAATCTAAAATTGCTCACATGGGTGGTTAAGATAGTGGTGCCTTTACTTTCTGATGGTTCAATGTACACAAACTTTGTTTCATGCACAAAATTATTTTAAGATATTATGTATAAAATTACTTTCAGACTATGTGTATAAGGTGTATATGAAACATAAATTAATTACATGTTTAGACTTGGGTTCATAGGCAAATATTCCAAAATCCAAAGTCAAAGCATTTCAGTAGGAGATACCCAACCTGCATTAATATATGCTTTGATTGTAAAAATCTATGATTAAAAAGAACTGCAAAAAAAATATCTTAAGACATCAAGCTTTGAAGATAACTGAAACACCTTAACTAAGAAAAAAGGTGAACAAGTTTCAGTTCTTTGAACTGAAAAGGGGATAAACGAAGAAGTTGACATAGCTTTGCATGTGCTAAGTCAAAAAATGCTTGTACCTATTCTATTTTTGTACCCTGGTCCTAGAGACATTCTTCCAAAAGAACAAGTTGACACTGTGAAGGTTCCTATGGCCTGAAACAGATGGGCCAAAAGTAGTGACTTCTGGCTACTCCATGAGTGTGCGTTCATATGATCCATGCCCAAAGAGTGGCTGGAAGCTGCTCTGAGGCTGCCAGAGGCAGCCCAAAGCCACCGGAGAAAAGAGAGGAGAAAGTCCACTCCTGCTGGCAGCTGGCTTTGGGAATGCAGCAGCGGCTCACTTTGAGAGCGGGCCATGTGGTCACTGCGGTTCCTGGCTGACTGCAGGCTGATCACAAGCAGAGCAGCCAGAGGCCGCTCCTTCATGCCCATCTTCTTTGTGCCATGGTAACCTATGACTGGGGAACGGGTTATGCAGCAAGGACTGCAGAATGATTGTTTATCTTACAGGAGGTTTTATATTACCAACTGATGCCTAGAGGTCAAAACTTCTACTTCATCTGTTGGCTTCATGAAATTGTTCCAGAACACGTGCATTGCAGTAATGATTTGGCAACCCTGGCAAACTACATTAGAAATTACAAGCTTGTAGGTCAGGGCTCCCATTTGCTTCAGATTCTGGTCTGTCTGGATGGGAGACAGAAACACATTTCATTCCCTAAATAAAACTGAATCCTTGATTCACCAGGCCTGAGCTTCTAATTCTCCTAGAATTAAAGAAGGAAAGTTCCTTTCACACTCCATTAACTTACCAAGGGGAAAGAAGAGGAAGAGGCAAAATCTTGTCCTTCCATGTAAGCTCAGACAAAAGTAAACTGCTGTAGCCTCTCATTTTGCCATCTTCAGCACACTCTGATGTTGCTTGACCAAACATGTCCTAGTTTTTATCTGTGAAATGTTGGAGGGTGTAGCATGGTCATTAGCCATATTCACTGGGGAATTATTGTAACTGTAGCCACATATCACCTTTATACACAGCCTAAGACAGGTCCATCGTTGCATGTGTCACATGGCATGGGAAGACCCTCTCTTGAAGTGAACAGTCCAGTTCCAGTGCAGTGTGTGTGGAGAGCACCAGGCCCTGAGCACCAAGGCACCATCTAAGAGAAGAGGACTACAGTGGATCTGTCCTATGCATGCATGGATGGAGGAAACACAATTGCACCCAGGGTTGTATGCTATTTATTTTAGTATGGCTTCATGTTGTGAACACTTCCACATTCAGTGTTAGACATGGAGCATCAATTTACCACTTTTTTAAAAAATGGCTTTTTAGTCAAGTACAAAAAGATATTAAAACACAGTAGTACTTACAAATACTTACAAGAAAATTAACTCCCTCACCCAGAAGTCACTGGAAAGTTTCTTTTGGATTCATGAAACTGGCCTGCAAAAGGAAAAAAGGGAAAAAGAAGACTTAAATTAAAGAGGAGGGAAAATTTACTCCTTCTTCCTCTGCCAGCTCACCCACTTGCCTGCATGGAGATCCTGATCACCTATGATGACCAGACTAGTGCTTAAATATAGGTTTTGTCTCCTATATTGCTGTTTTTTCAATTAATAAGCATTTTAAATCATGAGGCAAATTATAAAAAATATGAGTTGTAAGAATGTTGTGTAAAAACATAACTTTGTTTTATTCAAGCCAACAGATGCTAACAGGAAAAACAATCAGATGTGCTTATTCAATGTTGAATATAGCATTAAAAGAAATGACATATACAGCATGACCAGTTGTGCTTTCATTCTATTTAGATTATTATTCTTCATAGTCAGTGAGTAGAGCCAAACCATTCTTTGGTCTACCAGTTTGTGGATTAGGCTGAAAGTTGAAAGTCAGTCTAATACAATGCAGTCAGTATTAAGCATTATTCAATTTAACTTTCCCCCTTCTTTCCTAAACGCCCCTTAGAAAGGTAACAGATGCAACTCAGAGCCACAGGATTGCCTTATAACATTCTTTTGCTTGCACAAAGAGGCACTTCATGGCTCTAAATATCCCTGGTTTCCTCTCTCCAGAACCCCCAAGTGTTAGAAGGTAGTTCAGCAAGGAGTTTATTTTTATTGTTTGCTCTCTATGCAGCTGTTTTGGTTCTTGAGAAAACAAAAGGCACTTTGTTCAAAGCTCTTGTTCTTTTTTTCCAGAACATGGGCATGGATACTAGCAATCTATCCTGAAATAGAAAGGAATATGAAGCACTAGTTTGGATTGGAAACCTGTGCCACTCCCACTGAATTGTTCACAACTGATAATTTGGATGGTGGAACTGTGAATAAAAATGTATTAGGTTTCTGGGTTTGGTAAACCTCAGAATTGCAACCATGAAGGGTTTCTGTACAAAGGCTTCCACAACTTCAAAATCCTATTACTTCTGAAAGATTCTTTGGGGAATTACAACTTGTTGCACAGTGAGCAATCCAACTTCTGTTACTACATAGGTTGAGATGGGGAGTGAGCTACATACAGTACACATTTTGCAAATATTTTTATTGGACTTTTGCACTATTTTAGTGTTATTAATTGACTGATATACACTGTAAACTGTTTTCAGTTTCCAGCATTACAATAAAAGCAAAATATAAATGTGTATTAGTAAGGCAGCATAGGAAGTAGGTGTCAGATGATGAGGAGCATTACATATTTTATTTTAATTTCTCAATGGATATTTCATATACATTCTCTGATGCAAAAATGTGTGTTTGTGTTGCAGAGACATATCTTCTTGCTGTACAAAATAGACAAATGTTACGCATTTATATAGATGCAAGGTCAACTCCCCCTATAATACAAAGTGAGGACCAGTGAAATGTGGTGGCAAACTGTTAAGACTACAGAGATGAATGAAAAATATGGCCTGCCTACTGTTGCGTGGTACAGAAGAAATCATTGTTCCACCACCAGTATTGACATACAATTCTGTTACAGGCCCAGGGAGTAACCCTAACTCCAAAGATGGCCCAGAGCCAGCTAAGTAAACACTAGCCCAGCTCAAGCAGTGCTAAATGCAAACCGCTTCTCAGCCTGAGGATTTTGAAAATTCCTAGCACTATCCTTGCCCTGGCATAAATATGCTGGTATTGTGGCTAGGTCCAGTGGTGTCACTAGGGGTGTGGGGGTTGCGAACCACACCAAGTGACACCTTAAAGGAGAATGATACCACTACTCCTCACACACCTACCTTTTGGCAGAAATGAGCTGTGGTATTCATTTTCTTCTCTTTAAAATGCTTTAAAAGATGTGGGAGTGAGGTGAAGCTCAGTGGGGAAGGGGAGAAATTTGTAAAATTGATTTTTTTAAAAAAAGATATTCTTTTAAAATTTCTTTAAAAACATCGTATTTTAACCAAATATTCACTATGTATGATATTTTAATTTGAAATTAATTTGAATTTGGAGGAGCCCTGGTGGCGCAGTGGTTAAATGCCTGTACTGCAGCCATTCACTCATAGACCACTAGGTTGCAGGGTTCAATACTAGCCAGGGCTCAAGCTAGACTCAGGCCTGCATCCTTCCGAGGTTGCTAAAATGAGTACCCAACTGTTGGGGGGAAGTTGTAAACCGCTTAAACATCCCATAGTGTGATATGAAGTGGTATATAAATGAAGCTGCTTTGCTTTTTGCTTTGAAGTTATAATTTTAATTTTGCTAGTTATCTCACAACTATTAGCCTTACATTCAGTGGTATATTGGAATTACAATTTATGAGTAACATTAGTGCAAAAAAGTATTACTAAGGATTCTGTATGGTGTGAAATGGGAGGAGGTCAATGGGGGGGGTGACACTATGAGTTACTGCACAGGGTGACACCAACCCTAGGGATGCCACTTACTGGGTTCCTGGGATGAAGGAGGTGTGAATTTGGTGTAACTAGCTCTCCCTTCACCTCACATGTGTTCCACCCCTATTTTGACTCTTCTGCTGGCTGATCTTAAATTGTTCTAAGAACAATACATTGGCAGATATCTGAAATCAACTGTTAGAACAGGGTTCTCCTGGTTGAAAAGCATGCCTGCCCCCCCCCCAAAAAAACTTGCGACTAATCCTAAAACTCCTTACCGCAGCTGCAACTTTGAGATAGAATTGCACAACCCATTGACTACCACACATGGACACTAGATGGGAAATACCATTTTGTTCTTTTGCTTTAGGAAGAGAAATATTTTGGGCCAGCTATTAGTGATTTTTCATGGCCATCATCAGCTAGAAAATGTTTGCCTAAATGAATGTTGATGGCAAGTGACTGTTAGGAAAACCAAACACACCTAAACTTTTGGATAAGGACCTGGAGAAAGCAGCATCTGATAGCCCAAAGGTGACTATACAGTTTTGTTGTTGTTGTGTGCATTCAAGATGTTTCTGACTTACAGTGAATTCAAAGCGACCCTGTCAAGGGGTTTTCTTGGCAAATTTCTTCAAAGAAGGTTCGCCATTGGCTTCCTCTGAAACTGAGAGAGTGTGACTTGCCCAAGGTCACCCAAGGGGATTACATGGCTGAGCCAAGATTAACATCCTGGTGTCCAGAGTCTTAGTCCAACACTCAAAACATTACACCACGCTGGCTCATTTACTCCAAGAAAATTATATATGCTTTCTGTGAGTGAGGACTCAGTAATGCTAAAACATGGCATGGAAGAAAATTGTAGCATGTGTGATGGGGAAAGAGTCTATGTGCCTGGGTGCCTGAGAATCACAGCTGATTGTTCACAGACCACAAACCATGTTATTACTGAATGCAGACGCTTTAGTACTTCATTTGATTCAGTCAAATCCCTCTCTTTAGTCTGGCTCCCTTACAGTTTAATAATAGCATATGACAGTTTCAACAACTTTAAAACATTCCTTTTCTAGAAATAAAAATAAGTACTGTACTGGGTCAAAGTTACATGTGTTTAATTTTGGGCTGCTGTTAAGGGCTAAAGGAGGAGGTCCAGAAAAAAGAGATGGCAACCCTGGTTTTAACCCAATACAAAATCAACAAATCTCATTTCTGTTATCAATGTGATGCTATTATGTATGTCTGCAACCAGCTCTGAATCTCATTATCAGATGATTTATGCCATTACTGTGCTTTGGAGACACCAATTAAACAAGGACAGCAGTTCGTAAGGTCACAGCTAATTAATCCGAAAAAGTATAAATACACTTTAATGCACACCACCTCATGTAGAGAATTTAGGAACAAAGCATCAACAGTTTATAATGGGTTACACAATTAAGCATGAAGGTTAAACACACACATACACTCAACTCATCTTCTCTGCTTTGCTCAAACAGATATTTTACTATATATGATATTTTTAAGAGAAGAGAAACTACAGGGCAGCAAAAGAACAACACCAGAAAGATTTTGCATCTGAAAGCCTTGGTGCTTAGGGCAAAAATGTGAGTATGTGAGAAGACAGAAAAGGGCTAACCCTGCCCAGTGATCCTGAGCAAATTAAGGCCTCCTGTTGTTCAGATAACACCTCAAACTGGGAATCAGCTGCAGGCTGCACCATTATAAAGGCAGGCAGCCAGACTAGGGAGATGGGGGGAACTAAACATACGGCTTGGTTTGTTTAACTGTTTCATCTGAATAAGGTCATATCACAAAACTACTTTTTCAGCAAATGTTTCCCAACCTAGTTTTGGACCTTCCCACTCACCTTGGTCCAAATACACACACATATACATATTGATCATTATCTTCACTCCTAAAATATTGTCCTAAAATATTGTCCAATTTTTCTCCTTTTTCTTACACTTCCCCATCTAAATGTACACTGTAAGGCTCCTGTGGAGGATTTTCTTATGTTGGGAGGAACCGATAAACTCACAGGATAAACCCCACCAATTTAAAGCATAAGTGCTGTTTACTCAAAAAATTAAAAGGAGCTGCTCCACACCTGTTCTGAGAACAGCAGAGTACAATGGCTGAGTGCTGGGCTAGGACTATGGAGGACCAGGGTTCAAATCTCCGCTCAGCTATGGAAGCCCACTGGGTGAATTTTTATTGGGCAAGTCACACCCTCCCAGCTCCAGAGGAAGACAGAGGCAAATTCTCTCAGAACAAATCCTGCCAAGAAAACTGTTTTTCACTATAAGTTGGTAATGACTTGAAGATACAACAGTAACAACTGTTCAAACACAGACATTTAAAGCCATTCTTTATTTGATCTCAACTGAGTTACACAAAAATGGTGACCTGGAACATCTGATGAGTTCCAGTGAAAAGGGGAACCTTTTTTTCCTCTCTATGCACCTACTACAAGCTGCATAAATTATACAGTCAAAATGGTGTTTTTAGTTCATCTTCCATAGTTGTGACTCAACCTAATGAAAGGGACAACCTTAAAGGCAGCCCTCTTAACTTGTACCTGTCCCTGGTATATTGGACTGCAGTTCAGAGGATCCCCCAGCCAAGTATGATGAAACAGGCATTGCACACTGCCTGCTACTATTCTTTTTCTTGCCTCCCTTTTTTCAGTGACAGAAATGTTCTTAGCAGAGCCAGTAACTAAGGTGTTAAAGAGATGTAGCTGTGAGGGAGACACAATGAATGCTTTGCTCCCCCATAAGAATTCTGCTCCTTAAAAAAAAATCCTTCAGTCCCTAAATTTCTAGCATTGCAGAAGACACTGAAAATTGTTCACACCTATAACTCTTATGAGCCAGCGTGGCATAGTGGTTTGAGTGTTGGACTACAATTCTGGAGACCAGAGTTCAATTCCCTGTTTGGTCACCCACTGGGTGACCTTGGGCAAGTCACATACTCTCAGCCTCAAGGGAAGGCAATGGCAAGCCTCCTCTGATTATTACCTGTCAGCCTTCCAGGCTCCTAAAGCAATGCATAATGAATTTTTAAAAATTAAAACACTTTTTTAAAAAATTGATTGAAAACATGTTTTAGGGGGTCAAAGGCTCTTCCAAACAGTCCAGTCTTTGCTATCTGCCCAAAGGTCAAGATGGATGAAACCAACTTGACCTCCGCTTGGAACGAGTTCCACAATCAAAGTGCTGCTACAGATAAAGCCGTGTTTCATGCACTCACCAAGCTAAGCTTTGAGGGTGATAAGACATACAACAGAGCCATGCACACAGCTCTGTCATGGGAACCCATCTCAAGAGTCTCTCTCCTTTCCTTCAGCACATTTTTTTCATCATAGCTTTCAATATATATATTTCGTTCTCATCAAGGAAAAATGTACAAATAGTATATTTTTAATGGTCTCTTTATTTTAATGCTCTCTTTCGTATGCTTTTAATTGTATTTTTCTTTTAAATTGTGAGCTGCTTTGAGTCCCAATTTTGGTGGGAAAATGGGATATAAATAAATATAATAAACAAACAAACAAAACAAACACTATCCACAATTTTGGGAACATAGATATTGAAAACACATGAAGTCATATAATGCTATCCTGGCAGCCTAACAATATGCATATAATTTTGGGGCCAGCACTGTTTGCAAAATGATCAGCCTTATGAATTATCAAAGGACTCCAGCTACTAAAAGAGGACATTTTTGTAACAAGTGGTTCTCAAGAACCTAAAATCTGATAAGAAATTAAACAAAGCGCTCCCTCCAATAGTTCCCCAGACAACCTCTTCTGCCAGTTTTTACTATTTAGTTTTCTTTAAAATAAATAAATAAATTATGGTGCTCACTAGAGAAAGTAATATGGACCATTACTGCCTTGCTGTTTACTGTGTTGCTTGCATTGCACAACTGTTGTAAAACTAAAGCAGCTGCTTCTGGTCTCAGTTTAAATTCACAAACCAATTTCAAAGCGTGCATTAGGTACACACCCTATTCAGCAAATCCTATCTCTCCCTGCTTGCCAAGGTTGCATGGCAGACACTACAAATAAATTTGCTTGCTGTTCAAGAATACTGGAACAAGCAAAGAGCATATTCAGAGTGCTTTTTCATCTAACTGAGAGATCATAGTTATCCAAAATGTTATTAATGTCTTATAAGCCAAACATTTCTACCTGTAGAAAGACTTTGAACCACCCCCCCTCATTGCAACGGTTTCAAGGCTTTATTGAGTAAGTAGATCCAGACACCTTGTAACTACCTATACCGAACACTTGTTTTGGGATTTGCTTTAAAAACACCTAATATTTTCAGGGCAATGCTTTACTTGATCACAACAGAACAAAGTGCATTGTCAAGCCCAATTAGGGTTGCCAGGTCAGGCCTGTCTCTGGGCCAGAGGTTTCTAGGTCAAAATGTGAGACCTAGGGAAAGCTCCTGATGAAGTCATGAAGAGTTATGCATTAGGCACCAACCACAGCTGCTCACATCTTGTCATCCAAACACACAGAGAAAGAGGAAGATAGAGAGAAATCTTATTTAGAAATTAAGACAAAACCGGGCTGTTACCAGATCAAGGTGAAATAAATGGATTATTCTTTCTTACTGATTTATGGAGATGGGATAAGGAAAATTTAATCTTACATACTTGCATCTAGCCAGGAGGTGGATGCAGGCATAGTGGAAGGTGAGCCCTGGCACTACGATGACTGGGAAGCAAGGGATAAGCAAACTACATGAATAAATAAACAAACCCCCTAGATAGTCTTAGGGCCTGAACAGATTGCCAGGAATAATCCAGCTTGAGACCATTTTAACTGTTTTGGCTAGTGCTAGGGAATCATGGGAAATGTAGTTTATTGTGGCACCAGAACTCTCTGACAGAGAAGGCTCAATGTCTCAGAAAAAACTAGTTCCCATGATTCCCTAGCATTGAGCCAGGACAGTTAAAGTAGTCTCAAAATGGATTATTTCTGGCACTCTGTTCAGGCCCTTAGCTAGTTACAGCAACAAATCAGTTAAGCCTAGTAATTGTAGCAAGCTGCTCCTCTACTAGGTGAACTAGACATTTACACACAACCTTTTCCTCTGAGCTGGAACGAGCCCACTAAACTGGATAATTCACACATACACACACACACCGTCTCCTTCCAAG
>CM034701.1:110116267-110129045 GCA_020142125.1 Phrynosoma platyrhinos
AGTTTTTCTGGGAAGGCCTGCCGAAGAGATCCGTCTTGACTGCTTTTTAAATCTGGCAAGGGTGGTAATAAGACAGATCTCGTCTGGCAGGCCATTCCATAGTCCGGGAGTGGTCACTGAGAAGGCCCTCTGGTAGGTCTGCGACAGCCTAATTTTCATAGGCTGAAGCAGATTCCTCCCAGAAGACCGGAGTGCGCAGGGGGGATCATATGGGGCAAGACGGTCCCTGAGATAAGATTGACCCAAGCCATGTAGGGCTTTAAAGATTAAAACCAACATCTTGTACTGTGCCCGGAAACTAATCGCAGCCAGTGGAGAGATTTAAGCACTGGTGTTATGTGCTAAATAGTGGTGAATCACTGCAAGTCCCTGTGGCTAACTGATCCAAGTTAGAACCAAAAATATTGACTCACAAGTGGTTTTTCTGCTGCCTGCAGGCAAAGGTCTCTGCAGCAACCACAAGTTGATATGTGTCTGCAAAGGCCACTTTTTGCTGGCAAACTGCATCAAACACATTTGGATTGCACAGTGGTTCTAAGAGATATTTGGCCACTGAAAAACTTTCTTTTGCTAGTACAGTTGGTCTGCTGTATCCATGGATTAAGGATCCACTGCTTGAAAATATTCAAAAAACATAAATTCCAAAGAGCAAACCTTGATTTTGCCATTTTATATAAGGGACATCATTTTTACTATCCATTGTATTTAATGGGAATGGAACATGAACAGATTTTGGTATCCATGGGACGTCCTGGAACCAAACCCCAGCAGATGGCAAGGGCCCATGGTACTAGAATTCCAAGAGAGTTAAGTAGATTTCTTGCTCAAACTTCAAGCTAACCACACATGAGACTGTGGTAACTTTTCATGTACTCTCCTGTTCATTTTAGTAAAATCAGTACCAATGAGTTGAGTTCACAATATGTTCTGTTCTCTTGTTCATTTTTGTTTCACTTTTTCACCACTCCTTTCTGTTTAAAGATACTCTATATAGGTTCCACTTGTCCCAAGACTTTTAGGTTGGGTTTCTTCTTCATTGTTCTACCAAAGTGTGTTTTTCTTTAAAGGGGTGTATGGTTTGCAGAGGTGATCTTATAGTTAGAAGGGCAAATGTTCTCCTCTGATTTTTTTAAACAAAAATTCCAAGAATTAGAGTGCAAAAATGCCATTTTATTGATGTATATTATCAACACTATAGCACTATAACACTGTGGGAGGGGGGGAGAGAAAGGAAGCAAAAGGAAAGGAAGGAAAGAAAGAAAGAAATGAAAAAGATGTTGTTCCAGTATGTCTCAACATTAGAAAGCCCAATAGATGGTGGGAATAAAACATTGCAGCTGGTGCCAGGGATTACCAGAAAATAGTCTCAAATAACCAAAAATTAATTGGGATTTTTTAAAAAAACATAATACCCTAAGAATTACATGAACAAATACCACAACCTCCTGACACATTTGCCTCATCTGCAGCAGCCCCAAGTATCTCTTCACACTGGGCATCAGTATCTCCATTAAAATTTCCATTATTACCTTTTTAAAAAATAGGACAAACATCTCTGGTAACCATTCAAATAACCTGACTAACAGATGTTCAAAAAGGTAAGGCAGACTTTACCTTCTACACAAACTTGAACATTTTCAGTGATTTAAAAAATATATGAACCATAAGCACACTGGTGAAAATATTTCTTGACAGGTTTTATATCATCCATAGTTGGTATAACAACCAGATAGATACTATGATTACTACAATGAGCATGTGGGATTTTTCTTCCAAGCTTCTTTGGAATTAGGGCTTGTACTCCTCTTTTTCTCATAACACTCCATCATAGCATTCACTTAACAACTTGCATGGATCCAGATTGTTTTCTTCAGAAAAATAGAGAACACTGTTATGGTCATACAATTTTTCTCTTCAAATACTTTGGGTGTCAGCTCTGTAAAGGATGCAACATCAAAAGTAATGATGGATACAATGCTTTGGAAAGAGTCATAAAACCTTCTATTTTTCACACACCAGTTTCCAAAAGTAACAGTTTCACAACTGTTTTATCTCTAGCAGAATTATCTAGAAGCATGTATCATTTTTCATCTACAATATGTTCAAATAAAATTTTCATCTAGTCAAATAAATGTTTAAATAAGCTTTTCTTTTCATTTTTTCAGTGTAGTATATTTTAATTTACCAATGCTAAAAACTAAGTAACATCAACAATTGGTTTTAACTATCTATTGCCTTCAAGAACTCTAATGTGAAATACAGAGTATGTATATAGGTGTAGCATGTCTGTGAAACACTTTTGATTTTTCAAATGCTTTATTTCATTTCTTGCAACTATATTTTATTTATTTATTTCAAGGATTTACATCCTGCCTTTCTCTTACAATGGGATTAAAATCTCTTACAGACATCTTGTTTTAACATATCTGGTTGGAAATTTCTATAAGCAGAGCAGAAAGCTGCTTCTGCTGATAGGGAACACTGAGCGTTCATATTTCTGGAACTATTGCTGTTGCAAATTATGGCCCCCATTGTTCTTCAAGTACAAAAACTTTAATTGGTTGAACTGTGTCACTCTGTTCTGAGTAATTCCTAGGAATGACAGACTCAGAAGCTTGACTTTCCCTATAGCTAAAGTTCTCTTTCACTTGTGATTTGTCCTGATATTCTTACTCTTCTTTAGCAATGACAGTAACTCTTTTTTAGCAATGACTTTTCTTTAGCAATGACATTCTTTGGCAATGGCAGTGAATTATCTCAGTTTTATATTCCACCTAAAAACAAACATGATCGTACAACAACTTTAGGGAAGAGCTAAGAGTGTGTGTGTGTGCACGCGTGCATATGTTGGTTAATTCTTCCATCAGGGTCTTTACTCCCGTCCTAAAAAGTTGAGCCAGGGCTGATTGCTCAGAGGCAAAGGGCCTTTCAGAATGTGCTATACTGTCTATTTGTTGCTTTATTTTTGATGGTCATACTTTTAACTGCTTTCAATTTTATTGTTTAATTAGATTTTTTACTTTTATAAGAGTTGATTTTTTTTTCAACTTTGTGAGCACTTTTAATTTCCAGACTGACAAAAAGCTAGAATGCAAATATAGTAGTAGTGGAGTTGGTAGTAGTGTTGATGGTGATGCTACTTCTAGTTTTGTTCATGACATTTAGAGTGCCCTTTCTCTAGGACAATCATCATAAAACTATTTAACTGGTCTCTATATAAAGAACTATGGTTGTATTCACACCTCATAATTAAAGCAGTTTGACACCACTTTAACTGCCTGGCTCAATACTAAGGAATTCTGGGATTGGTACTTTTGTAGATTTAGCCTTCTCTGTCAGTAAGCTCTAATGGCTTACCAAACTACAAATCCAGGATTCTGTAGGGTAAAGTCATGGCAGTAAAAGTGGCATCAAACTGCTCTAATTTTGTTGTGTGGATACAGCCTAAGTGTTTAGAAATCAATTTTGAAAACAAATTGGATTTTTAAAAAGTAGTTCCTAGGTGGATTTTTCTGCCCACCACTGCTAAAAAGCCACAAACAAATCTGGACATACTGGGGGAGGGGTCAGAAATTAAGTCTGAGTTAGAGTCTAGGTGGCCTTTGGTTGCTGGTCCATTTCTAGCCACAACTCAAAGTATTGATCATGACTTGTAAAGCCTTGGGTCTAGACTATCTGAAAGACCATGGCCTGAATCCTATGGTCATTCCCAACTAGAGTAGATCCATTAAATCAGTGGGATTTACTTAAGTGTTCACTTCCTATTTAATGACTGATTCAATGAGTCTGCTCCAGCTGGATTAGCCACAGGATTCAGACCTATATCCACTTATATGGTATGGTGGTATTGTTTGCCTTCAAGTCATTTCCAACTATTGGCGACCCTAAGGCAAACCTATCACTGGTTTTCTTGGCAAATTTCTTCAAAGGGGGGTTGCCATTGTCATCCTCTGAGGCTGAGAAGCTGTGACTTGCCCAAAGCCACCCAGTGGATTTCCATCACTCAGTGGGTTTCCATGTCCAAGTAGGGATTCAAACCTTGATCTCCCAATGTCCTAGTCCAATGCTCAAATCACTATACCACACTTATATGAGACCACTCAAATTGTGAGATCTTCAGGAGAAGGTTTTTTTCTCAATCCTACCACCATTATACCCTAAAGTAACCTGATCCTGTCTGATCTTAGAAGCTAAGCAGGATCAGCCATGGTTAGTATTTGCATGAGAGACCACCAGTGAATATCAGGTGCTGTAGTCTATATTTCAAGGTAGGAAGTGGCAAAACCATCTCTGAGTATTTCTTGCTGGAAAAAAACCCCTATGAAATTTATGCGGTCACCATAAATTGAAAAGTGATTTGAAGGCACATACACACACATAGCACTTTTATTGGCATATTTGGGGAGGACATAACAAGGCCTTCCAAGTGGTTGTTCCTAAGCTGTTCCTCCCACAGAAAGCCACATCTGTTATCTACATGGGTTGCCCCATCTACTATCCTTTCACTGGCATGCAAAGTCTTTTTTATGTATTCAGACTTCTGCAGCTGATGCTGCAGAGGCAGCATTTAATGTGAGGTGCTGTTCTTTTTCTCTCAATTCTTACATTTTAAGCATCTTTAAACTGTTTTTAATTCAATGCTGTTTGCAATATGGCTGTTAATTTGTCTTTTAAATATTCTTTATTATGATGATTGACCTTTAGTTGTATTTAGTTCTAATCTGCATTGTAATGCACTTTAGGTCCTGTACAAGAAAAAGATGGGATATTACAACTAGCACCTGTAGAAAAAAAAAATTAAAGCAGCAACATTCTCTAAAAGAAAAGAATGTGATCAAATACTCCTCTTTCAGAGGTCATATAGTTGTTTAAAATGGGGAGAAATTATATAAAGTTAAAACTACAGCATAATTTATTTCTTAAAATGCCCTATTATGCAGCTGACATGCAGAATACTTTAAATCTTGTTGTTGTTTTCTTTTTTTAAGCCAAATACCAAAGAAAAGATTAGAGCAGTAAATATTACTGATAAACAATTAAAACACATATTACGCTGAGGTAGGTCTAAAGAAAGGATTCATCTGTTTGCAAAATTTCTATTGAATTCTTTTCTTTTTTTAAGTTAGGCATGATAGTGTGTGTGTGTGTGTGTGTTTCAAACTTGATCTTGTGCTTTTCAGAGTACACCTTCTCACCCATTTGGGACTGCAACAGATGAAGTTACATTATATAGAAAAACAAAAACTGAAGAATAAAGAGAATTATGACAATCAGAAGAATGATTAAATATGGGACAAGGGACAGGGTTTAACAGAATTTCAGAAAACTGCTGCAATTTTTGTGACTAAAAGCACCTTATCTTCAAAAAGTTGCTAGGACAGGGGAAAGTATTCATATTATACTTAGAAGATTCAACACTGTGTGGCTGCATCTGCAGTGCAGAAATAATGCAGTTTTGACACCACTAACTGCCATGGCTTAATGATATAGAATTCTAGGATTTGTAGTTTTTTGTGAGATATTCTGCAGCACAGCCCCTCCAATTCCTAACCCCCTCAGGTGATCCAAGAGGATGTTGTGATCTATTGTGTCAAAAGCCGCTGAGAGGTCTAAGAGCACCAACAGGGTCACACTACCCCTGTCGATGCTCAGATGAAGGTCATCAGCCAAAGCCACCATGGCAGTCTCAACTCCAACTCCTGTCCTAAAGCCAGTTTGAAATGGGTCTAGAAAATCAGTTTCCTCCAAGACAGCTTGGAGTTGAAGAGTGAATGCTCTTTTGATCACTTTGCTTAGAAAAGGTAATAAAGAGACCGGCTTGTAGTTGTTCATATCCAGGGGGTCCAGAAAGTCTTTTTCAGAAGCAGCCTGACTGCCACTTCCTTCAAGGAAGATGGAATATGACCTTGTTGGTTTTTAAACTTGTTATGTTTTAATTGTTATTTGGTTTTAATGGAGATATGGTTTAATAAACTTTTAAGTGGGGGAGGGCATTATACTGTTTTAATTTGTATGTATTTTAATGTTGTAAACCACCTAGATTTGTCCGCCATCGGGTGGTATATAAATAAAAATTATTATTACATTCCCCACCCGACGGCCAGACACAATGGGTAAGGATCAAGAGGACAAAACCTCTTCCTCACACTTCTAAGGAGCTTGTCCACATCATCGGTACTTACAGATTGAAATTTATTCAGTATAATTTCACTAACGGAGTTGCTGGTGACCTCGTCAATTGATTCTGTTACAATGCTGGCATCTAAGTCGGCTCTGATCAGAGAGATTTTATCTGCAAAAAAGTTGTTAAACACATCACAGCAGGCTGTTATATGATTAAGTAGTGGGTTCTGTGCAGGTGAGACCCGTGTCAGTTCCCCCACCACCCTAAACAGTTCTGCTAAACGGGACTCCACAGACGCAATACGTGCAGAGTAGAAGGATCTCTGCACTGCACATATTGCCTCTCAATAGGAATGAAGAAATTTCCTATGATGAGTCTTGTCAGATAAGAGTCGAGTTCTCTGCCAGATGCACTCCAGTTGTTGTCCAGCCCCTTCATCTTCCTAAGCTCTGCTGTATACCATGGCTTTCAGTTGGAAGCAGGTTGGAAAGGATGCTTGGGAGCGATTGTGTCGATTGGTAAGATTGGTGTTCCAGGTGTTAACCAAAGCTTCGCCAGAATCACTGGCATTCCCAACCATTAAACCCTCTAAGGCTTCCTGGAATGAAATTGGTTCCATCAGCCTTCGAGGGTGGACCATTCTAATAGGTCCACCACCCCCGTTGGGGCAGACAGTGGTTCCCAGTTCAGCCTTGATCAGGAAATGATCCATCCATGACAATGCAGAGGTATTTATTATCTCCGCCCATGGATATTCCTGTTCCGTACTGAAGTCAGCATCAGGGTATGACCCGCACAATGAGTGGGCCCGATGACCAATTGGGATAGGCCCATGTTTGCCATGGATTCCATGAACTCCCAAGCCGCACTTGTTAGACTTGAAAAACTGGTCTGAAGTGGAATGTTGAAATCGCCCAAAACTAAAAGTCTGGGCGACTCCAACAACAGCTCTGAGACCAGTTTTGTCAGCTCGGTTAGGGAGTCTGCTAGACAATGGGGTGGCCAGTATACTAGCAGAATCCCCAAACTATCCGTGGTCTGCAAGCTTAGGTACATAAACTTGAAGTGGACTGTGTTCCAGACAGGTATCCTGATCAAGGTAAGGTTATTTTTATGAACTAGAGCCACTCCACCCCACCCCCATCCACTTCCCCTTACCTGCTCACTGACAGACTATCCAGTCGGGAGGGCCTGCGTCCAAGTAATACCGCTATCCTCTCCCAGCCAGGTCTCTGTAAAGCAAGCCAGGTTGACATCCTCATCTACGAGGAGATCATAAATAATATGGGTCTTATTTTTGACCAACCTGGCATTGCAGAGGAGCAAGATAAGGTTCTGTGGAATGGTTGGTGCGCTCTCCAATCCATTCTGGGGAACAGAGTGAACTGAAGGCGGGATAGCTTTCAAACATCAATCCCACCTTCTTTTGTAACAACTCTTCACTCTGTTGCCGCCATACCTTCCCTTCCCCCACTTTGCATTTAATTGCATTAAACTTTAATTCACTTGTCATCTCTTACAGGGCAATGCTGAACATTTTGCTATGATTTATGGTGACAGTCTATTGCCAAAGCATTTTGATAACTGGATGTCAAGTTACAGAGGACTCTGTGCTGGAGAAAAAGTCCCATAAGAACAGAAACTCACACTTGACTACCAGACAAATACGACACTGGCCAAGTCAAATACAATCCTCACCTCTGCTTACTTGAGTCCTATTGCCAGTTTGGTCATTTTCCATAATCTTTTCAGTTAGTTATTCCCAGCCTGATGACAAAGCCACTGACAAAAACTGAAACAAACAATTCAATTGTGGAACTATAGTAGAGTCTTAATTTTTGACACCTGCTCTTGACTTAAGCCATCAGAATCCCAGAGTAACAGGAGCCAAAAGAATTGCAAAACAACAATCTGAACAGAGTCCATTGCATCATCATAGTTGGAGGAGGGGTTAAAATTCCACACTGAGTTAACAGCACCAGATATGCCAAAAAGCCAGGAAGGAGTTCACAACATATCTGAAAATAGCAGTTCACACATTGCCACACTCCTTAAAGAGTACACAAGAAGAATTGCTACAATAGTATAGGCTAGAATTTGAGGAGATGTCCATATTTATCATGGGATGACCATGTTAATAATCTGATATTGATGATCACTTCTGTTAGTGAAAACCTTTAAATGTGCAAGGATTCTATTTCTCCCTTATTTATAAAGCATAAGTAATTGGGGGGTGCAGTGGGATAAATTGTTTAAAAGGTGGGGAATTAAGTTGATTTCACAAAATAACTGAAGTACAGCCATCATAAACAATGAAAGGCTCAAAAGGAGAAGAGCTTCAAGGGACAGTAAATACAGATTTCCACTTAATACCCACTACTAGCAACAAACATGCATGAAGCCAAAAGGTCACCAGCTGATATGTAAGCATGCCTGAATGACCACTCTCAGGATAAATATAGTCAACACTGCTCTAATTAGCACCTCCTTCTACATGGATTTGCAGATGACCAATTTTTCATGCCAAGGAAAGACTACTTATTGTCTTGAAGATTTCTTGAAAGTAGTAGTTGCCAATGTACGTTTTTATTTTAAAAGCCTACAGACCAACAAACTTGTGATCACTGAAGATCAAACATATTCATTATGTCATAGGCTTTATGCTACCTGTTATGAGATGCATAAGGAGTTATACTGAGTGATATATATATATACACAGAGAGAAAGGGACAGTTGGTATGAAAATATTTTGAAGCTTATCGTACTGTTAAATAATATGAGTTACCTGATCCAGGTTCGAATTTAAAGCCGGCGGCCTCCTGATCTTATCAGAAGGATTTAGCTGCCAAAATTGCTGTCCAGGTACAGCCTGGATACATCCCCGCTCCCAGGAGCTCTCAGTGTGTCTCTTTTTGAAGCTGGGAGTTTTCTGGCTTAAGAAAATGGCCTCCGGAGCAGCAATGGGAGTGGGGATGGACCCAGCCAGTGATTTCAGCAGCTAAATCCTTCTGATAAGATCAGGATGCTGCCCACTTTAAATTTTAACCCAGATCAGGTAGCTCATATTATTAAGAGTACGTTAAGTTTCTTTATGTAGCCGAGTTTTTTGGTATGAAAGCTGACTTACACTTTAAGGGGAAGCAATAATATTTCCTTTTATTGATGTGTTTCTTTGTGTTTTCTTTGTAGTTATTTTCAGTTGAGTTCAATTGTTAATAACTTTGAGTGCAAAGTCTACCAAAAAGATAGGATACAAATTTAATAAACAAGAAATGGGGGAGGGAGCAAACTCCAGTTCTTGTCTCAAGTGCAGTAGATCCAGTGACTTGATGAAATTTACCCAAATGTTGACTTAATGGGTCTATTCTAGATGGCACTAATAACTGGATTTAGGCCTATATTATTAACAGTTGGTGATAATACAAGAATCCTAGCATTAGTAAACTAATTAACACATGCAGACTGATTGTTTTTCAAAACATATTGGTCTAAATCTTGTTTTAGTCCTGGCTATAGTAGAACCCCTTGAACCCAATGATTTATCTACATGTTGAGTTACCATTCCACAATTGGTTTACTGGTCTGCTCTAGCTGGTACTAACCAACAGGATGCCAGCCATTATTCCCTTTGAAGCTAGAGGTGAAAACGTCATATGGAAATATGCTTAAAAGTCTGTCTATGAGCAATTTGTTGTCCTAGTGCAAATCACTGTATTAAAAAGAAAGAAAGATTACTCACAGTTCTAAAGAGAACAACTAACCTTACCCCCCCCCAAAAAAGCCAGTCATTCTCCATTTGTATGGACTTTCAAATCCCACAGAAGATTGTGAAAGTTTAGGATCATACTATTTCATGACATCAATGACAGAAGGTCATACTAGCTCATTATCAGGTGTAAATGCCAGTCAAATACATAATAAGAGAGGAAAGAAATGCAGAAAGCTATACAAACTACCCAGGTCACTCTCCATACAGACACAAACACAGATCCCATCTCTTATGTGATGAAACTGGAAGGCTGGACCATGAAGCAAAGGACAAAATGGCACCTCCCATTCCATGGAGAGAATTCCATGATTGGATGGGCAGTCAAAATGTTATTTTGATGCTCATGATGGCAAAACATTTTCCAATGATCAGCTGACCACCTTAGAGAAAACAGGGAGGATCACATACATATACACATATATAGTTCTGCCCCTCAAACCTGACGAATTGAGCCTTCCCAACATCTGCTGCTTGAGATGCTGTGTCATAGGGCTGGCCCTGAGGTCTGAAAGAAAGCAACAGAACATTGCTGAATGTTGTCTTGGCTGCTTCATTAGCCACATATTAGGCTTACAATGTCTGACTATGAGTAAAGGTTTAAAAAATAGCTACACAAACAGCTACACAAATGCACACACAGTTCCTCCCAGTTCTAATTCATGTGCATCTTTTCAAAAACATTGTCAAAGCCGCTACTCAAAACTAATGCCAGTGTGAACAATTGTATGGTAAATTGTATGGCCTTGTATGGTAAACTTTTTTTTTAATGTTTCTGGAGTATATCCTTCTGGAAATGACAAATGTGGGAAATGGCAACTTAGGGCCTGTACAGATTGACCAAAAGGGCCAGCCTGGAGGTGGAGATGGGGTGGGGTGACCACACACCAGCCACCCAACAACGCCATCACGCCACATGCACCACCACATGGCATGTGGTGTCAGGATGCTCCCTTGGTGCAGCATGTAGACATGTTGCACCACAGGAGCACAGAAGAGCCGTGGCAGGGGTGGTAAGGGTGGCTTTTTGCTGCTCCAAAAAGAAGCGGCAAAGAGCCAGATTGGGGCCATGGTATGCAGTTGCCATGGCCCTAATCCAGCACTCCCAGGGGTGGCACAGAGCCACCCCTTAGGGGTCATCTGTACAGCCCCTTAGTATGTTTGAATGGACTTTTTTCCTTTCCTTTATTGGGACAAGGGTATGATTTATGTTCTTTCAAACAGGAAATCAGCACATTTCTACTCCTAAGTACAAAGTTATTGGATCCTGACTAGTCTTTGCAAGGCAGAATTGAATAGCAAACTAGAAATATGGGTAAGGAATTTATGGGACTTTTTCATACTTCTATATGTAACTCCTGTCTATGTCTGTTGGTTTGGTCCATTGGGTGGGAAAACTCTAAGGAAGGGGCTGTAGTGACTGGTTTATTTCAAAAGGAAAGAATAGAGCTTGAGAAGGGTTGTAATTGTCATGTCTAAAGTCTAGGCCCTTTCCACTTTGAGTAACATTGTTGGTTGAGTGTTTTGGAGGAAGCAAAAGGGTAAATTATTTCTAGTGTAACTTATGTATTGCTCTTGCTTTGTTTGTTTTTATTTAGGGCTCTAAGGTTTTACCACATGTTGCAGAAATACTGAGCAGCACACCAGAATTTATGTCCCAATCAAGTTTTGGGACAGAGCAGGACATCTCTTCTCAGATAACTTTGGAATAGATGTACTGAAACTTTTAAGTTGCAATGGTGGGCTGCGGCGAACTTTGCATTGCAATTGCAGTCACTTCTCATAAATGCCTTGAATGGCAACCTGGACTTAGGGGACATGAAGTACAAGTATAGTAAACTTTCTGACCATTTTTCCCCTTGCATTCTATCTTATGCCATCTTGGACACTGCTCCAGCCACCTACCCAGTGACATTATTGTATTAAATGGATATCATCTTGCCCACTTTGGCAGTATGCTTTACCCATGTTGCATAATCACAAGGCTACAATGACAAGCACACAGGATATTTTTGAAGTTGACATTAGGAGTCTGTAAGATGGAAAAAAATATTTCCATGACTCTAAAGTCCTACCACCTTAACAAATTATGCACCATCAATACTGAGACAATTAATTGCTTCAATAACATTTTAAAATGAAAATGCTGACAAATTGCAGCATCTCCAAAAAGTGCTATAAGTGTAGTGTTGGATATCAAAAAACATTAGTTTCAACCATTGGCAACTTCTTCTATTTAAAAAATATTAATCCTATACTTTGCATCCTTGTAAGTCTGAAAATTCTCACCAATTCCTGTTATATGAAAAATTTCTAAAATGGAGTCAGTCAACAAAAATGAATAAGAGGAGGCTAGGCTCAAAATAGAATAATGGTAACCAGATCTATTGTACCTGGAAGCCAAGATAACAAAACAGAGGCTGTTGTATTTCAGAAACATCATGAGAATGCATGACTCATTGGAAAAAACAATAATGCTAGGAAAAGTGGAGGGAAGTTGAAAAACAGAAAGGCCACATGCTAGATGGATGGACTCTATTAAGTAGGTCATGGGTATGAACTTACAGGAATTAATGAGAGCAGTGGGGGACAATGAGTCTTGGAGATGTCCCATCCATAGAATCACCATGGGTCAAGATCACTCAAGGACCATTTACAACAACAAAAAAACAGATGTATCCAAAAGTTAGAAACCAAATGCATACCAGAAAACAGAAGTTTTGTTTATTTAAAATATAAACCCATTTGCACCCTTTACCAATATCAACAGTGATTCCAATGTAGTTTACATATTTATCAATCTAGTCCTTCTTAAGAGTTTAGTTCACGCCATGGATTCTCTAAGGACGTTATCACACGGGGTCTAAAGCAGTCCCATCCCCGTCGCA
>CM034701.1:110129397-110141897 GCA_020142125.1 Phrynosoma platyrhinos
TGCCGGTAAGTTCTGGATTGAAAAGAAACCGCAATGGGACGGGGATGCAACAGGGATGGGACTGCTTTAGGCCTCGTGTGATAACATCCTAAGACTGAAGTGGAACATGTGATTCCCTAGGTGTTGTTGGAGTACAAATCCCATCATCTTTGACAATGGATCATGCTGACTGGAGCAGATGGGAGTTGGCATGCAACAACAAGTGGGCTACAAGTTTGCCCAGCATAGGAGAAAACTCTTGACTAGTAAATAAATGCATCTGAATTGCAGTACTTGAACTAAGGCACCTGGCAAAGGGCCACCTGCCATTTGATATACTGCAGAAGCCAAGGCATGTTTTGATTGTAATAGCACATTATCAGGCAATTTTATTTGCTTGCATATCTTTTAAGTCAAAGAACAATCACTGTCCTGGCTTTTAAATCAGTAGAGGACAGGCTATTGAAGATGGAATGATTACAGGATACAGTAGACAGATTAGAGATTTTAGCAATGCTTCATGGGGGTGGAGAGGGAGACTTTAGCAGTGATCTCAGGGATAAGAATAGCTGTGCTACATTTGTGTCTCTATTTTCATCTGTGAAATAGTTGTGGAATATACAGAGGTGAAGGTAGGCTGAAATCTGTGCTTAGGACGAATCAGAAACTTCCGCTAATGTAATCATTTGCACAGTTCTTACATTGTAAAACCCTTAAGTTTCCAGCAACAAAATTCACAGATGTTATAGTTATTAAATGAATGCTTACCAAAAAGCAACTTCAGGCAATGTACAAAATAAATTACAAAGTTAAATCCAGAGATATATAACCATAATATTAGAGAGCCTATAAACTGGTACATGAATGGCACTACATTCACATATTGCATTGGGAAACAAGTATTTTGAAACTGTTCCAAAGCCAGAGCCAGATACAATTATTACTAAACACTAGTAAGACTACTGTATTTGGAAACATAATGGTGCATGCTTATATTTCACAGACGAAAACCAATGTACATGTGGCCAGCCATTATCAGAGTGTGTTCAAGATGGCCAAAGTTATTAATGAGGATGAACAGAAAAGCTAGGAGAGACTGTAGGCCTGAGCCTGGAATTCCCTCTCCTTCCTCTCTTCTCCCCACTACTGTGCTAACAGAGCACAAACTACTTTTGCACTTTGAACTCAATTTTCATAAATTGCAGTAAGCTGAAGATGAAGGGACAAAGTTGTACAAGGTGGGAGAAAGACATTTTAAGTGCAGCTAAGAAAGTGGGATGATAGGGGATTAACTGGAGCTGTCCCTGAAAGGTATGTGTCTGAAAACTGAGGTCTGGAGGAAGGATTCTGCACTGTAACTCAGCAGCATGAGCAGTAAACTATAGAAAGACCTGATAGACAGACTTATTTCCTCTGGTACCCATTTTGTGGAATAACCTCCCTCTTTTAGGTCTCATTGGCAGTGAAGGTGGTATCATCCCAGCACCAAGTTAAAACAAGCCATTTTATTAAAGCCTTTGGGTCTAGCAATTTTGACCAAATTTCTACAGGTACATAGTTTTAAACTGTTTTAATTGTTTAATTGCTTGACATGCTTTTAGACCATTTCAACTATTCGTTGTTGTTTTACATCTTTTTTAATTCTTAGAAATTGTTTTGAACCGATTTTATCAATATGCCAGCCTAATACAAGCTAGGATAGAAATATTTTAATTATTCAATATACCATATTTTTAAGAATTCTTTCCAATTAGCACATCCTAGAAGGCAACAAAAAGAGAAGGGAGAGTGGGACCTGCTTCATACAGCCAGTTTATTCCATGGAACTGTTTCCTTTAACTCCTGTGTTTAGCAACTGATTTGCTACAGTTTGCATGTTTTCCCTGGGTATTAGTCTATTTCACAAAAATCAATAGCCTGTTATAAACTACAGAGGTAAATATGTAACTCCTGCATAAAACTACAAAATGCCTTTAACCAGACAGTAGAAACATTTCCCCATTGTCAGTCTACCCGTCTGCGTTCATACAGGCAACTTATTGTTAAGTGAGACTAGTGTGGATATTTTCCTATAATCCTGAGCCTCAAGTCAATCATATGGCAAATTAAACTAGAATAGAATCACTTGATCCATAAATGATCAGGTCACAGTGAACCATATCAGTCTGAAACTATTGTGCACTTCATGTTCAAGCACCACTGTATTTTTCTATTAATTTACCCAATTGAAAACAGACTTCACTGGCCTTCTTGAAGGACAGAGAACTATTAAAGTCATCAGGAAGAGTGGTTTCCAAAAAAAATACGCCCACATTTGAATCACTTCACATTAGTTTTGGCCAGTCTGGAAGTTACCAAGCAGAGAAGACATCAGCCTGCTGTTTTGGCAGCAGCAACCATAAGATTCTCATGGCATCAGATTCTGGTTCCTTAAAGAACAAGGGATATCACCCAAAGCTAAAGCACAAAGAAGGATATTCAAGTGAGTAATAGCTTGGAAAGAAACCATAAGGAAAAACTTCCCACACAATTGCTGGTAATGTATACCTCACCCCAAATATTTCCTTCTGCATATAGAAATTAATATACCAGTTATTTTCTGGCATTTTATAACTAGTCAGATAAATCTCACATCCAAACCTTGCAAACTCTACAGCTATTATGTATGAATAGATGATAGATTTTCTTTGGCCATTTCCTGTTTCAATCAAATTAAATGTCTGCATCTGGCATTTTCAAAACTCTTAATATAGAAATTATGGTTCTCAAGAACTCAAGCTGTACGTGATTCCTGAAGGTCCTTCATTCCCGTACAACTTTTTAAAAAATATAATCACCTTCACAGATGAGATATTCTGTTTATTCTGTGGAGAGCCATTTGATTTTAGATGAACCTCTTCCAAAAGATTGTGCTTGCTTCTGATTCAGGCATACAATTTGCAGAGCAACTGTTGAAACTTATAGGCCCAGTATTTGTTGGGAAAGAGTTCTCTGCTACATTTGTGCATTCAAGGAAAGATCAGTAGTACTAGACCAGGGACGTTTTCACACGAGGCTTTAGGCGGACGCTAGCCGGCGTCCGTCCGGCCCCACTCCGGCTCCATTTCCAGCTTGTTCACACACGCGCGGCGGCAAACCCCGCCCCTTCCGGTGCCATCCCTGCGTCCGTCCGGCTTCTTGCTCCGTGTGTTCAGATGCACGGAGCCGTAAGTCCGGCCTCACTCCAGCCAAAAGACCTGTAACTCCGGCTTCTGCGGCTTAAAGGTAATTCCAGCTGTCAACAGGAATTAGCCTTTCGGCGGCGGAGCCATTCCGGAATCGGCGGCACGACCCGTTCCGGAATGGCTCCACCCGGCTTTAGGGAGGGTGGTGTGAAAACGTCCCAGGGGTCGGCAACCTACGGACCGCCCCCCGCCCCCTGCTGCCCCCCCGGCACTGCCGCCGCCGCCATTTTGTTTGCCAAAATGGCGGCCGTGACTTGTTTGCACATGTGCAGTACTCCTGCGCATGTGCAAATGAGTTGCAGCTGCCATTTTGGCAAACAAAATGGCAGCCGCGAAGTGCGTGCACGGCGGTGGTGGCAGTGGGAGCGGCAGGGGGGGGTGGGCCCAGCGGAAGACCTGGGGACCAGCGACCGGCCCCAGGTAAAAAATCCTTGCCAACCCCTGTACTAGACAATCTCTCTGAGAAGCATGTCAACTTCACCATGAGGAACTTCCAAAGGTTGGAAACTACAGCTTTAGGACTTGATTCAAGCACCTATTTAGTTATACAAGCCCACTTCAGACATTACTGGAAACCTTGGTTTCATGCTGTGTGAATGAACCATGGGCAACCTCATGCTCATGCACTATCTTGCTTCTTCTCCTTCCTCTTCCTTAGCACAACCAACTATAGTTCACAGAATTCCTTAGGATTGAGCTAGGGCAGTTAAAATGGTGTCAGACCAGATTATTTCTGCAGTGCAGATGAGGCATAAGGGTCACTACAGTTTATTAATGCAGTGAAAATTGGAAATGGTTTCTCATTGTCACTGAATGATACGAGCATGTGCATCCATATATTCATGTCCAGGAAAATGAGAATAAGCTGTCCAAACATGATCATCCTGATGGATACAGATTTAACCTTATTGGCTCATAAATATTGGCATAAGCTTTTGACTCTTTCCTTCTTCTCTTGTTATCTGAATGTAATACTGTTTGTATAAGTTTTCAAAGCAGTTTGCTCTGAATCAAGCTGGCAGCCTGGTTAGTAGTGAGTAATGGGGAAAATTACAAGGCCTCTGGTGGATGGTACTGACATGTTTATTGTAGTTGTACCATTTTCTGCACATGGACAAAAGTGATCATTTAAAAATATACAGACAGTATAAATATAGTGGAGGGAGGAGTGTCCTCTGGCAAAAATGCATACATAAATTCTTGATCCTCTGCTTTTGTACTTGGTTGTAAATGCCCTCATAAAGTAGTCACAATGAAATAAAATGCATAAGTTGGAGGAAAAGAATAACTAACTAACACATTTGATAATTTATACTACATTTGAGCAGAGTGACCAAGAAAAATGGATGACATGACCAAATAAGAGATAAAAACTCTAATATAACTATAAACCCATGTTTCTTAGTCATGCTCAAAATGGACAACATTTTGACATTCCTCCTGGACAGAAGGCTTACATGTAGGACATGTCCAGGAAAAGGAGGATGTCCTGCAATAAGGAGTAGCACATTTAAGTTAAACCTAAATAAATTCTCCCCAATCCAGGCAAAAGTCAGTTATGACTTTCACACCAGTTGAAAGCACTGAGTCATGACTGAACTTGCCTTGTTCATTTCAAGATTATACAAGCAACTACATTTCTTTGGGTCAGGTGAGGAGTGTTTGTATATTAATATGAATACTTAAGGACATATGAATACTCTCTACAGACTACTCATATGCCAAATATTGTAATCCCACCACACCTGGCCTTCTCATTACTGAAAAACACAGACATAGATATTCCTGCCTTTATCTCTCACTTCCCTAAAAATACTCAGATTCAATATTCCTCTGTTCACTATGATCTCTTTTATTAAGGTAATCATTTGCAGTCCTGTCCATATCTCTAACCTGAAAATCAATGAGACTGCTGATGTACACAGAGAATTAAGACAAACGCTCCACTTCAACAGTTCAGTAGTTGATCCGCTACAACAGTTGTCATAAAAAAAGATGCAATACATAAAAATCCACTTGTTGTGGGTACCTTCAAACCATTTTTGACTCATGGTGACCCTAAGGTGAACCTATCATAGTGTTTCTTTGGTATGATTTTTTCAGAAGGAGAGAGTCATTGCCTTTCTCTGAGGCTGAGAGTGTGTGACTTGTCCAAGGTCACCCAGTAGATTTCCATTGCTGAGCAGGGATTCAAACTCTGTTCTCCAGAGTCATAGCCCCACCCTCAGGCCACTACAGAATGCTGGCTCTCAATCCACTTATTACACTTTTTTATTATACATTTATTAGTATCTATGTTTCTGCTCCACATCTACCACACTCTTTACAAGGGCCATTCCAGCTTCTGTTTTGTTTTGTTTTGTTTTGTTTCTTTACAGTTGCCCTCCATATCCACAGATTCAACCATTCACAGCTTGGAAATATTTTAAAAATATATAAATTCCAAAAAGCAAACCTTGATTTTGCCATTTTTATGTCATTTTAGTATGTCATTGTAATTAATGGAGCATGAGCATCTACGAATGTTGGTATCCATGGGGTTCATGGAAATATATACCAGCAGATGCCAAGGCTCCACTGTATTATGAAATAATAATGGAATTTGCCAAAATTACTAGTGGAACAATGTAAAAATATTTTTCTTCATTATCATCATATATCCCACCTTTCCGCAAAAAAGCATCACTAAAGGCAGCTTACAAATTATAATAATTACAATATAGTTAAAAACATGCAAAGACTATTAACAGTACTAAAACAATTTAAAACATACAGTGAAAAAAGGATAAAAAACCAGTTTAAAACAGTTTAAAACAGTTGAAGCCCTACTGATTCCAGTAAATATATATATATATATATATATATATATATATATATATATATATATATATATATAGATATATATATTGTGAGGGGTCTTTGATATGCCCCTCATGAATCTAAACAGTTTCCTGCCAAATATAGCTATCAATGCCAAACCCTGGAAAGGATGTTATCAGCACCATTAGACTAATATTTACTTTTATTCACAATATATTAGTTAGATATGTTACTTTCTTCCTTTTATTTCAACTGGAAAGCACCCTCTGTTCCAAGTTTAAAATCTGCAGAAATGCAAATGTTATTTTCTGCAGTACTGGTTAACTGTTATTCTCCAAGAGCACCCTAACATGAGGTTACTATTATCAATCGTGAAAGCACAACAGGTGGGTCACAAAGAAGGTCACATTAGTTTTGTTCACAGGCCCAGACACAAGGTTTTCATTATCCTTAATAAAAACAGAAGCAAGCAATAAAAATATATCACTGCAGCAACATATCTCCCTATTCATAGGCCATATATAACCTCAAACATTAGCTCCTAGTCTTTCAAAATACTGCTGCTGGCTTCAGTAATAATTTCAGTATTATGATTATTTTTGCGGTTGCTACTTTAGAAAATAAATCTTATAAATCATGGCTCAACTTCTCAACAGTTCTTTTGAAGTGCGTTTTAAAACGTTAGTCTAGAAGAATTTAGATATATTGGTCCACTTCAAAATCTTAAGCACTTTAGATGGTCAATAAGGTGACAGAGCTATTTAGCAATTTCTGTCGTTAGAGTAATATGAAATTATGATGACCTAGAAGCAATTAAGTGCCATGTTGAAATCCCAGTACTAAGCTAAAGTAGAAACATAATTTAGCTGTGGTGTAAAATAGCCCAGAAATATAATCCCTGCATTTGGAGAAATCAGCTCATTCACATTCTACCAGGCCCAAGCTATAACACTGCCCTACTTTGGCTTATAGTCTTGACCTCGTATGATCATGCAATTTTTAAAAAGAGGGAGAAAAGGGAATCCTAATAATTACAGCTTTATACATATGTAATTTACAGTTTCCCTAAATATGTTCACCTCATTTAAATACATTTATACAGACATTAATATTAGGAAGCCAACACTTCACTAAAAAAAATATACATTCTGTGCTTTGCCATCTGTTGAATCTTACTGAAGCCCCTCACTACCTTTTCCAGAATTTCCATGGCTCCCAAATCATACCATACAATAACTTTTAATGTCCCTCTCTTTCTGAAAAACCAAAAGCAGGAGTTTCTCACAAAGTCCACATACAGGCCACCCCTTCAAGAAAACAGTTCCTGGGGGAAGTGGACATTTAAAGTAGCATATGAAAATTTCATGCAAATCAGTTCTTTTTCATCTTCTGACATGACTTTCCTCTTTCTTGACAATTCTCAAGTGATCACAGTTACATTATGGCTCTTATGGGGAATCTGTATTCCTTGTATAAATTTCCCCATCCAAGTATTTGTTTGATTTGCATTTTGGCAGGGCCAGGCTTACTATGAAATAAAATGAACAACTTGCTTTCAATAACAGACCCCAGGGTCCTACCATCTATCTTCTTGCCATCCTCCACCAATTTATTCTAAAGATTTTTAAAGACAGTTATTCTGTGTGGTTCAGCTAAAATCCAGGTAGCAGTCACTGCTCTACTTACCTCCTTATGAAAATCTCACTGAGGATGTACAATTTGTCTGAAATAGCAGTGATTTGCATGGAGACAGCCAAGTCAGGAGGAAAGTCTTTCAACAATAATGTGTGGGTCTTGTCACAGATATGGCAGCTCGTGGTTTGGTTAGGATGGTAGGAATTTTAATAGCACCCTTTTGGAGTATGTTTTGCTGAGAAATGTTGAAAACAACATGTTCTGTGGTTCTTTGTCACTCTACAGAGATTCCATCTCAATAGAATATTTATGTCTATATTAAATTTCTCAGGACATTCTAAAAATAAAAGAGTGGGCATCAAATTGATAATAAATAAGTATTGGTATTAAAATGAAATACAATGTGCATCTCTCTCTCTCTTCTATACCTACATCTATGCCTACATCAATAGTGCATTATTGCAAGAGATAGGTGGGAGAGAGAACGAGAGAAAGAGAGAGAGAAATGTCAGATACATTAAATCAAAGAAAACTCTCTTATATCTAAAACATATCCACACAGCATAAGTGATGCTCTTCCTGTTATAAGAAACAGCAAACTCTTATCTGCATAGCATTAAACTAACAGCAGTGGCATGTAAATAATTTTGACATGAGAAATCTCTATTGAAGGCAGAGTCTCACCTAACAGACTGTATTTTATTCTATTATGTTTAAATTAAACATTCCAAAGACTTCTGCAGACTTAATCCGAATAGTTAAGTAAGCAAAATTGTGGTTCACCTTTCAGTAAATTAGTATTTTCTCTTTCTACATTCATTGCGTGTGCACACATGCAATGCTGTGTTTGTTGTTGTCAATTGCCATCAAATCAACTTCAGCTTAGGTGACCCCATGAAGAAGGGACATCCAAGTCACTCTGCTGTCAACAGCCCTGCTCAGGTCTTGCAAACTCAGGGCTTTGGCTTCCTTGGTTGAGCCTATCCACCATTATCACAGTTTTCTTATTTTCCTACAGCCTTCTACCTTGCCTTGTCTTTTCTAATGAGTCATATCTTCCCATGATCTGTCCAAAGTATGGAAATTATCACATTACAAATAAAGCAATTTATCCCCAACATGATATAGTCACATTTCAGATTAATCACTTACAACCCGACAGCAGCCCAGGTCCCAGCCACACTTATCCAGCTGCTTTTCAAATACGAGAACTTGCCATTATTGAAAAGCAACCAGATAAGTGCGGCTGGGAACCGGGCTGCAGCTGAGTTTCAGTTGCCCGGCAGCACTGGTAGCAATTTGAATGTGATAATACCAACAATTAATTTGAAACATGGGTGTATCCCATTGGGGGTAAGTTGCTTTATTTGCAATATGATAATCTCCTATGACATTCTCAGTTTAGTCATCTGTTCTAAATCAAGAGTTCAGACTTGATTTTCTCTAGGACTCATTTATTTGTCTTTTTGGCAGTCCATGGTATCTGTAGGACTTTCCTCCAGCACCACAGTTCAAATGAATCAATTGTCTTCCTATTCACTTTTTGCGCTGTCCAACTTTCATTATCATACATAGAAACTGGAAATATAGCGGCACAGACAATAGTGCAAATTAATCCCTTTTTCACCTACATTTTTTCCTAAAAGATATAATTATCCAAGGGGCCATGTCTCCTTGATTGCTCCAGGAGAAGTAAAAGTCTTTCTCCACCAGAGACAGAGAGAGAAAGAGAGACAACTGCCTATCAGATTGTGCCCTCTTTTACCATATACAAGAACTTATTTCATTGGGACATGGAAACATGTACCTCCCCAAGTCAGTTACTGCGGATCTCCCTTACCACATGGAACCACGTACCTCTGTCATTTAAGAAACATGAGCAAACCACACCACACACTTACTTCAGCCTTCTGCGCTTTTTCTGCAAAGAAGCAGTTCAATGCACTGTAAAACCTCACAATCCTACCTTTTCACTGTTGTACTGCTTCTGCAAAGTAAGGTAGCCATTTATGAACTGTTTTTTTTAATGGAAAAAGTAAATTCTTCAGCAAAGAAGGAGGAGGAGGAGGAGGCGGAAGTGGCATCGGGAACCACGAATTTGCCTGGAAATTGCACATACTAATAGATGTGCATCTAATGTATAGATGCACATTTAGAAATGATCACAAAATGATCACAATCACTTAACATAGAACTACAATTAATATGTTTGGCTGGGAAAGAAAAAACCAAGTGATCTGTGACTCACTCTAGTACTCAGATGTGAACCATTGGTGGGTAAGTTCAAACTTGCCTTTCTCTGCCTTCTTTATAGTTTGATCGTTCCTGGACACTTCAAACAGAATACCATCTGGAAGGAAGAGCATATGGCCACCCTACAGTCAGGCAGTAGGGAAAGGGGCATGGCAAAAGATCTGGCAGGGTGAATCATAATAAAAGAATTCACAAGCAATTGGTTGGTTAGGTGCCATTGGTCGCAAGTGAGATGACTGCTTCAGGTAGCTGATTTTGGTCATCAGGAAAGGACAGTATCATTTTAGTTACACTGGGCCCTTGGAATCCACTGGGGTTTGGTTCCAGGAACCCCTGTGGATACAAAAATCTATGGATATTCATGTCCCATTAAATACAATAGCATAGTAAAATGGTGCCCTTTATATAAAATGGCAAAATCAAGAGTTGCTTTTTTAAATTTATATATTTAAAAATATTTTAAAGCCATTGATGGCTGAATTTGTGAAGGAATCTATGAAGGAACTATAATTTGTTTATTATTGTTGCATTTTTACTACCAGATACAGAAGAGGCATTTCTGAGACTTTCAGGGTTAAGTGCAAGAATAATCTGTCCAACTTCCTTGGCAACAATAGATTTTGACAGGGCATGCAGCGGGTTAGAGTCATCATTTGCTGCTCAGTTGTATCCAGCAAACTGTCTTGGTCACGCCTTTGTTACAGCTATGGAACCATGACCTGGAAGCTGGTTACATCATACTGCATAGGTAAATTGGATTTGGATCCCCAACATTCCAAAAATAGAATTTTGCTTTGTGGAAATCATCTATCTGCTAATTTGGCAAACTCACAACAACAAATCTTAGCCCCTAATTCTGTGAATATATCTACATGTGCTTTTAACTTTAGATGGATTATTCACATACTTCAACGGTAAGTACAAGGGTAACCATTTCAATGGCTTTGATCTTAATTTGTAGGGCAGCAAAAACTATAATATGCATTTTTATGTATCACATGAAATCCATTCCATAATACTATAGTGATTAAAGGATTATAGCATTTTCTTGTAACTGATATTTTGAATGTAGGAGGCATCACCAAAACCCTAATCCTTCTACAGAAGAGCCACAGTTTGTCCAAAACAGACTCTGAATCTTCTGTCCTGGTTTTCTTTTAGTTATGTTGGAAAGCTAAACAACTTCTTGCCAGGTACAGCCCTAGAGGCTTATTTAGAGCAGCATTTATAAACCACTTCCTGTAATTGTCTATTTTGAAAGTATCAAAAATCACTGCATGTCACATGTTCACAGTTTCTTCTAGCCACACACTTACTGAGAGCAGAACTAGAGATGTCATTCAACTGATTTCTCAAACTCCCTCTGTTAAATACACTTACTATTTTTCTTTCTTTCTTAGTTTATTTGACCTTAATGAATGAATCATAACAACAAGGTATTTCTAGCATTTAATTAACCAGTTTTTTACAAAAATAAAAAAGGTCATATTCCATATAAATAATCCTAGCCTTTCCACTGGGTGACACACCCTCATGAATTTCACCTGTTCATGGTGTAGTGGAGGGTCTTCTCCCTTGTGGCACCCACCATGAGGAATGGTCTCCCCACTAAGATCAGGCAGAGTCCCAGACTTCCAGTGTTTGTAGTGCCAACAGAAGATTTATTTGTTTGTCCAGGCATTTTCCAGATTGCTAAACTAGTCAGTTACCCTTAGTTAATAATAATAATAATAAAAAATTATTTATACCCCGCCTTTAGCCAAAGCTATCAAGGTGCCTTACATTAAAAGGACAGTCCCACAATTTATAACAATCATATAACCCCCTCTTAAAATTATAATTAAATAAGAGCAACTTAAAATCTAATACTTAAACAATAAACAATAACACAATCAAATAATAAAACAAAAGGCACTGAAACACCCCTCAGAGACACATATTAGAAGGAAAAGGGGTTCTTAATGGGGGAGGATTGGGTCTAACTAACTCTCTTCCGGATAAGCCTGCCGGAAAAGATCCGTCTTGATGGCTTTTTTTAAAGCCACCTAAGCTGGATATCTTACTGATCTCTTCCAGCAAGGCATTCCAGAGTCTGGCAGCAGTAGCAGAAAATGCCCTCTGGGAGGTTGCTGTCAATCTAGTTCTTGTTGATTGAAGAAGCTTCCTCCCAGAGGACCTGAGGGAATGGGGCGGATTATATGGGAAGAGGTGGTCCTTTGGGTAAGTTGGGCCCATGCCATGTAGGGCTTTAAAGATCATTACCAACACCTTATACTGTGCTCAGAAACCAATAGGCAGCCAGTGAAGAGATTTTAAAATCGGAGTAATATGATCACTCCTAGATCTTCCGGTGATCAACCTGGCTGCCATATTTTGTATCAATTGCAGTTTCCGAGTTAGGTATAAGGGTAGCCCCATGTAGAGTGCATTACAGAAGTCGAGTTGTGAGGTTATCAGTGTGTGTACTAGGTCCCTTGTTTCCAGGAATGGGCGCAGCTGGTGTATCAGCCGAAGCTGATAACAAGCACTCCTGACTGTCGTATTCACCTGATCTGTCATGTGAAGCGACAAGTCTAGGAGCACCCCCAG
>CM034701.1:110145348-110156232 GCA_020142125.1 Phrynosoma platyrhinos
AACTCCTTTGAGATGTGGTGCTGGAGAAGAGTGTTGAGGATCCCATGGTAGTCAAAAAGACAAACAAATTGGTACTAGAGCAGATCAAGCCGCAAACCTCCCTGGAAGCCAAGATGATCAAACTGAGGCTGTCGCAATTCGGACACATCATGAGAAGAGAAGACTTATTAGAAAAGACAATAATGCTGGGAAAGATGGAGGGAAGCAGGAAGAGAGGAAGGCCACATGCCAGATAGATGGACTCTATTAAGGAGGTCATGGGTATGAGCTTACACAGGATTTAAGCAGAGCAGTGGAAGACAGAGGGTCTTGGAGATATCTCATCCATAGGTTTGCCATGGGTTGAGATCAACTCAAGGGCAGTTAACAAGAGTAATTTTAACACTTGTATTTCATAAGCAGAACAAAAATTAAAAAAAGAAAAAGATGGCTACCCAAATCAGAGCAAGAAAACCTTCTGGAGAAACCTGGAGTGTTTAACATGCACACACAGGTTTCCAAGCATTCCATCAACTGGCCCAACCAACAGTTAGCTCCACAGCGGCTGAACTTGGAAAAGCTACTTTTATTTGAACAGCTTACATCAGGGGTAGGCAACCTTTCCCCTTTAAGGGCCGAGGGACTTCAGCTCTCAGAATCTCAGGAGCTATTGGCCAACATGGAACTATTGGCCAACATGGCTGAGGCTTCTGGGGGCTGAAGTCCCTTGGCCCTTAAAGGGGAAAGGTTGCCTACCCCTGGCTTACATGGACCAAAGTCAACATAGCCAATTGTAGTCCAGAAAGTAATCTTCTTAACCTCTGTGCAAGGGTTGTAATGTTTGAAACCTATTCAACATAGGGAATTTCCCTGCCAATATGGGCATAGCTGCCGTGCCATTTCCAGTGCCCTCACTCAAAAGAAGCATGAACCACATTCCTTGTGCTGAGGATTTTTCAAGAGATCAGTAAGCAATGGCCAGCTGGTTTCTAATATTATCATACCTGTTGGGAGCAGTTTACATCCCTGCAGAAAGACTGCTCAAAACAATGTTGGCTGATGACTGCTCCTTCATGGCATTAGCGAAGAGCACATGCATACCATGCCAGCTAGCCAGTAGCATGCCATTGCTACACATTAGCTCAGAGGTGCATATCCTCCAACATTTCACAGATGACAACTGGGACACATGTGGTAAAGCCACATCAGAAAGTGGTCAAAAGGTGTGGCCAAGCAACAAGAAGGCAAAGGTTACTAATGAGGACAAATGAACAAAACTAGTGTATTAAGCAGAGATACAAAAGAATTTATGAACTGGGTTTAGGAAGGACAAGACTCTGCTCATTCCTCTCCTGTCTCTTTCCAAGTTAATTGAGGGCAAAGTACTTTTTCACTTGAAGACAAGTGAAGGAGAGGGAGGAGGGAAAAGACACCTGGACATTTTAAAAGCACCTGGAAAAGTGGGATGGTATAACATTAAACCAGGCTCTGTTTGCCAGGAAAGTTGGAGGTTATGGAACTGAACAGCCATGTGACAGATAAGTAGATATATGGGTTAAGTAGACACTTTGCAATTAGATAAGAAATCTTTGTTGAGGATGCAGGAATATCTTGAGCTCTATAGATGTCATGGTCATGGGAAAGTGAGGTTCTCTTCTGAATTTTTTTAAAAATAACATGATTGTTTTTTACTTTAAAAAGGCAGAATTGCTATGGCCTACAAAGGGTCTTGTACCCTGTCCTGGCAGTCCCTTTCTTCATCAGTCCATCTTCTCCCTTCTTTCTCCACCCTTACATGATCTGCTAAAACAAAGGAAGCAAGGCATGTCCTCCTCCCCTGTGAGGCTGGCCTTTCTCTTTGTCCAAGAGGAAAAGTGATAGATCTAACCTACTTTTACTCTCCAGCTTTTCTGCATGGGGCATCAATTATAATATAGAATCTGTCCATTAAGCATCAGCATCTCTCTTTCAAAAGGTGGAGGCGGAGGAACATCCATTTTAGAAATTTGCATTGTGCTCATTTAAAAAAAAAAAATCTTAGCATCAGAAAGCATGTTAATTGTAGTAAAATGAACAATACTAAAGTTGTTTGAAGACAGAATTAAATTTAATGAAATTCACAAACAACCCCTTTTAAGAAAGTAACAACATTTTTGAACATTAAAGAGAAGCTCATTATATCAAGACAACTCCAATGTAAAAGGCAGCCCAACTTCAATCGCTGAATATCTGCATGTTAATGAACTTGCTGTGTGCAGCAGGGACTGAGCAAAGTGAGTATGGAGAGGAGAAGACTGTCTTAAAGCACACACAGTGCACTCTGAAAGGGAGGGGGAACGCCACCTTTAATCAATAGAACACCTTTTCACTGGTACGTTAATAGCAACTGAAATGATTTCAAACGCAACACAAAAGGAAGATGATACTTAGCAAAGGTTTCTTTAAGACATAACATTTCTTGCACATTCTTTCAGCGTTCACATGCTGTCAGCATCACTGTGGCAAAGACTTTCAAGTTTCGTCAGACAGATACCGCCTAGTACAAAGTCTTTGTCATAATAATTTCATTGCAGTGCCCTGATCAAACATCCAGACAAATCTGAGACTGAAAAGTGAGAGCTAACCAGTGACCTTTGATTATAACCACCATCACCAGTTTTAATAAAATGCCTCATTCATTGCTTTCTGCTGCCAACAAGGAAGGTGTGTTTAGAGCCTCAGAAAAATGAAGTCAATATACCATTTACACCCATATAATGATTCCTATTATTCACAGCTGGAGTTTGTGAATGTACCAAGGGAAGCACGGAGATCTTAAAACAGCAAATAAAACAACCCCATACAAACAGAATGTTCTACCTTTAAAATAAACACAGGTCTCAAATAGTTGTCTCATTCTCTCTTTTGCTTGCTGTTGGCTTTCATGTCGTGCAATCATCTTTTTTTTCCCAAAAGTTTTACTTGCACACTGTCCATGTTTGTTACCATTCCTGCAGGTCTGCAGATTGCAGCCAAAGCCAAGTTTTCAGGGTCATGCGAATCCTTTGATTAATGAACAGTACACCATTCAAACATGCCATCTACTCAAAAGTTAAAGAACTATTTTGATCCAGATTTCCAAAAGCATCTTCTTTAAGCTGCTTTATGCTTTCTATAAAAATAATAATAATAATACTTTGGGGCTTTGGAAACACTTTCAGCATACTTTTGCGCCTTCTATGTATAAACCGCTATTTTCAAGTACAATGCTCCAAGGAAACACAATTAGAGACAGTCTCACATATTTGCTGGTTAGTGTTATCGGGCAAAAGGGAGAGGAAAGGCGGCCTTAGCACATTTATTTCCCACTTGAAAAGGAAAAAAGTCTTAAGCAGGGTAATAAATATTCAAATGACTTTGCACCACAGAGCGACCATATCACACTAATGATCTGAAGTCTGGAACTGTATAAAAAGAAAGCTGGCTGCCTCCCGTCACCTAGAGGTGTTGCTGTAAACACGGTGTAGGGAATCGCCTCATCTCAGTATGTGGGCACACAGCTCTACTTCATGTTGTTTTCAATAGGGGGGATAATATTGCTGAGTTCTACAGCCCCCCAAAAGTTTTCATTTGTTTTTGGGATGAAACAAATGGAGAAAAGGCCTTCAAAGACAAGAAGAAAAAGAGGCACTAGGAAGTTTTCAAGCACCCATACTACTTGCTTCCTTCACAGAAGTTAACAAATCCAAGATCTTTACTGGCTGTGGAAATAATTGAAAGTGAAGAGCTACAAATGTTGTTTTGATGAGAACTGGCGCTGGCTGACCAAGAACAGCTTTCGAAATTTGATTAAAGTGTCTAGCAAGAAGCTGAAGCTGCAATCTAGAGGCTTTCCCACATAAGCATTTGTTGCATTTCAAAAAGTGGAGTTATATTTTTTTCTCAGTAACTGACATTTCTTCCCTCTAGGCTGAGCTGTTGTTCCTAAAACAGTCCAAGCATCGAATAGTTTCTTGCTGACAAAAGGCAAGATAATTAGCTAGAGGTGCACTAGATTTGCTTCAGGCCAAGGAGGCTCCACTGCTTTCAGGACCACTGTCTTACCACCCCTTCACTGCCCATTACTGTCATTCATTTCCATGCATTTCTGATAAGTTTTGAACAGCCCAGCAAAGACATCAAGGGGGCTAGTGGACAATACCTGGAGTGGCATAGCCTTCAATCATCCCAATTTGGCAGTGACCATCCTGATAAATCTGCTGTCCCACTTGTTCAGCAGCTTTTGAAATGCCCCAGTTTCCCTCTCCTCCTCCCACTTTTCCCCTTTGTCGACCGCTTACCCCTGTTGCTATAAACCGAGTTCAAAGTTTTAAAGTAGTTTGCACTCAGTTAATTTAACAGAGGGGAGAGAAGAATAGAGGAGGCAGAATTATTTTGTTCACAGACCAGAATACAGTAGAATCTTTCCCTTTCTATTATGCTCAGGCAAATGCAAACTGCTACAGCCTGTCCCAGTGTGTGTGTTCTTTCACTTTTGCCATCTTGACCACACTCTGATATTACTTGCCCACATATGTCTCAAGTATCATCTGTCAATTGTTGGAGGGTACTGAGCAAGCCCTGGATGCAGCTAAGGAACAGTAATATTGGCCCTTCTTGTCCACTTCATTCTGTCAACCTCAATTTTTAACTGGTCTTTGTGAAGCAATATTTCAGTACAGTTAAAACTGCACACATACTCCCGCACCATTCAGCTTTTCTGAAGCTTTGTTTCTTGGAAATCCTTTGGGGAGTGTGCATTTCCCATGCCCATATTGGTACAGACTCACTCACAGCCAGATTATTTTTAAAAGGAGCCAAAACTCAGTACAATTAATCTCTCTGTCAGGGGTGCTTTGATTGTGTCCTCCTGTATGGCAGGTGGTTAGACTGGATGGCCCTTGTGGTCACTTCCAACTCTATAATTCTATGATTCACAGTTACCTTTACAGTAAGTTATCACTCCTTATCTTAAAACGGAGATGCAGTACAAAGTATCTGGCGAGCCAATGGTGTTGTGCAGGAGTGGAGAAAGTATGCTCCAGGCCACATAAAGTTCCTGAACCCCACTTTTGTTGCCACTCTGACACTCTCTCAATACCCTCAGAACCCCTCCCCATTTTGTTTTAATTTGAGGAGGGTGAATTTTGGCCTCTAGCCCCTATATAACTGCCCACCCAGAGTAAAAATTTGTGAGCTCAGACGTGTGGAGTGCGCTGAATGCTCGAAAGCACCATCTAAATACCAAGTATTATTTGTACAATATTCTTTCTTAATGTTATTGTTAAAAATCATTATTACACTGTTGCTAGACCAAGCTGAGAAAGCTATCATAGAAGGTTCAAACAAAATATCATCAAGGATGTAATATATTCTTTGTAAAATTGTTTGGGGATATGGGAGAAAACTTCTACCCACTACAACTGAATTGGCATGCAGTGGGGTTTTTTTTGGGGGGGGTAGTCTTGTCTATTTAATTCAATGCAATATCATGTTTTAATATAAGGGATCTTCATGCTTATTATTTCCTATGACAACATTTGGAGAATTATGCTGCAACATGGAGAAAAGTAAAATAATATAATGGATTACATTTAATGACGACAAGATGAATAGTTATCTATTTGCTTCCGATAACCAATAGCTTCTTTCCATTCAGCAAGAGAAGAATAGTTTGTCAGTAGCCTTGGGCATAGACCTTCAATGGCCCAAAACACACGGGCAAAAAGCAGCAGCTTTGGGCAACGTTGAGGCTGTGATGTTTAGATGACATGCCCTGAAACTGCCACAAAGGCACACTCTGGTTGAAATGACTGGAGCAAAAAGGAGTTTTGTTTTAATCTGCTCCTATGATGCATGGCTTGAGACTGATAGCGATGGCCCACTTTGACAGCAAGTTGCCGCAGTCTCAGCACAACTGCAGCCAGAGCGGCCCTCAGGCCGCTCTTTTTGGCCTGTCTGCTTCACCCCTATGTGATAAAAATCTAAGCTCCTCAGCTCCTCAGACATGAATCTAAGAACACAGAACAAGTCGACCAAGTTCAGTATTGTCTATACTGATTTGAAGTAGCTCATCAGTGTCAAGCAAATATCCTTACACACCATGCTTCAGGAACTGAACCTAGGACCTCTTGCATGTAAAGCATATAACTACTGCCCTCTGTTTAAAAAAAGACTACCTGGCTCAATTTCCAAATCAAATGTGTGTTCTAGAAAAGATAAATGGTGCAAATTTACAGCACAATTGCAAAGAAACAGTTCATATTTGTGTTTGTATATGTATTGCCAGTACAAAATGTTCCTCCTTGAGAGTTTTCCAGTTGTCTCAAGACAACAGTTCTCTGTACTAGGAACAAAGAGTCAGAGGTTGCAAGTTATAAATGAGTACACTTCATGAACTGTCTCTAATTTCTGCAGGTTTTGGTCTTCCAGTGAAAATTCTCTTAGTACCAAAAATTATTTAAAATGAAATAACTATAATCAAACATAGTCCTCTCAAATATATATATTTTCAAAACATCAGTGATGAATTTGTAAAGTAGAACAAGAAAGAACTGTTTGCAAGATGTTTCAGCAGCCACAAAGGACTCATTAAATCCAATAATAACTGTCTCCTGTGAAAGATGTGCCAGCCTGTTACTCACCCTTCCCAAAGAGAGTCTTAGCATCCATCCCAGATGTGGTTTGGAAGATGCCACACATTATGCATCTCAAATCCTTGCTAATTTGGCATTTGCTCCTAAAAATTCTAAATGGACATCTTGGGGTGAAGCAATGGCTACAAACCTCACTAGTTACTTGGTATTTGGAATACCCGGCGGGGGGAGACCATCCAAACGTCATAATTAAAACTCATCCCCACAGTGTTATTATTTTACTAAGACAAGACATTAACTTTTCGTCTGTAAATTTCCAAATGCTGTTTAAAAGAATAAGAATAAGAATAATAAAATTTATTTGTATCCCGCCCAATGGTAGTCCAATCCGGGCGGCTCAAAAAGAAATCGTTCTTCATTCCTTTTCAGACAATACACATCCTCATTGCATTAGGCTGCATATCAGGATCCGTTTCAAAATAACAATTGGCCTTCTTGTGAAATCAGAAGAATATTTTGAGAGCTAATCAGGAACCAAATTTCAACCAGACTTCTCAGTAGTGAAGATACATTGCCATAGGATATCTACAAACAAATCATGACACTTCATTCCAGTTGACCAAAATCAAAAGTTTATTGTGACAGAAGTTTTTTCATTTTGAGTTTTCTCTCAAACTTCTCCCACTTGGCAAACTTCTAGCAAACTTATGTTACCACTTTGCTTTTTTATCTTCATCCAATCAGAAAGGAATAATGTTATGCTGGCCCCACTTTACCTCATGACTCTTGCATTCATTGATCCTGCAATCTCTTATTTGATAATTAGTTATTGAACTGGAGTCTGAACCTGATGTCACACCAGCAGGTTTTTTTAAAAAACAACACTTTATTTATTTATTTATTTATTTATTTATGAACTTCAGTTTCTGGATGGCAGATATATTTTCTTGGTCACTGGATACTGATCCTTGAAACATACAATGTCTGTGTAAATCACTATTTGCCTACGCCACATACAACCCAACTATTTTGTGGCCCCAACAAATTACATAATCTCACTTTGCCTAAAACTGATATAGAGATTGTGCTTTTGAGACATTTAATTGGAGACTCAAGATATATTCACATTAGTTGCTTATCATGCAGTGATAAATGATCTTTATCCTCTAAGCCATCTCCCAACTTAATTATTTCTATCGTTAATTTTCATTGTAACTTTATCAAGATCCCAAATCAACCATTAAAGACATCAATATTTGAAAAGTCATTTTGTTCACAGAGAAGTGCATATTCAAAGTTTGTGGGCAAACAATTATTTGGGCCTCCATTCCAGAATAGTGTGTAGATCAGAAGGGAGGTCTGATTTTCTTTAAAAAAACAAACAAACAAACAAACAAACCATACTTCCCTTCTACTAACAGCAAATATTTATTACATTGAAAAGACAACTAAAGAAAAGCCAATAAAATCTGAATTATAGTAACAACAAATTCTTTAATCTTCAGTATCTTTTATTTTCCTGGTTTAGCAACAGAGTTGGATAGGGATTGATAATCACAACACTGATTGGAATTTTTTTGTTAGGCTTTTGTTAGTTTTGGTCATGCAATAAATACAATATTTTAGGACTAGAGTAATTACCAGCAAAATTACAAAGAAAACTTTGAAAATTTGCCAACACAAGCTGCATTTCCTTAAGAGTTGCTTCCCTTGCACCGGTCTTATCATCTGTAATCAGACTAATCAAATCTGATGAAGTGATACAAAGATTGTTGGGTTTTGTTTCATAACTTTTCTTTGTGAACTGTCTTTTTGGGAGCAAAAGGGAGGAACTAGCTTCACAGTTAAGCATAAGCCTCCAGTTAGGCAGAAATATGATCTATTTAGTGGCACACTTATCAAGTCAATTCTGCTGTTGTTTATTTAAATAGAAACTGAAAGATTACCTAGCTAGCAAACCAGGCATTTGGCACAGGAAATTGAAAGGACACTAGGTTCCCCTACAATGAAAAAAAAAATTTTGACAAGTTCCCCTGAGCAGTTTCCACTTTTAAAGAGATTAATCTAGTGAGCATGCAAAAGAAAATGAGTGGGATGAAACATCCCACAAAACACGCACATCTTAGGCCAAAATATTTTAAAAGACTGATAGTCTGAAGACAACATGCAAGTTATTTCAAAGAGTAGCACTGCCTCCAGGATGTTATTTCTATGGCCACAGTTTGGCACTGTGTGAGTAAACAAATCATCTCCCTTTCCCTTCAGAGACAGGCAGGAGCAAGACAATCCTAAAAACACCAAAGAAAAATCTTCACACTTCAGTCTTCCACAATTCCATGTTCTATTTAGCCCCCATACATGGCATAGACAAGGGATAACAGTCCTGAACTGTTATCAAGTGAAACAGACAATTATAAAAGTACAGTTATAACCTAAATGTTATTAGATTTTTTTAAAAAACACCTTAAGAAGCAACCCCTAAATATAAACCAGACCAGGAGTAGGCAACCTTTCCCCTTTAAGGGCCGAGGGACTTCAGCTCCCAGAATCCCAGGAGCTATTGGCCAACATGGCTGAGGCTTCTGGGAGCTGAAGTCCCTCGGCCCTTAAATGGGAAAGGTTGCCTACCCCTGAACCAGACAATGGTGTTTCCCTATTCCAAATATCATGGACATTGCCTGCTTACTCACTGATATTCACTGGAAAATTAATCGCCCACCAGGGTGCAAGCCTTTCCCAAAGTTGCCTCTTGTTTATAGACTTCAGTTGGTCAAATTCTGGGGTTAAATCTAGAGACATTGGTCATTTGCCTAGGCCCTAGGCCATCCAAAGTGAGAGCTTCTGAACCAGCAAGGCAGGCAACCAGCTGAGCCCAAGAGAAGGGGCAGATATCAGTTGATAATGGCAGAACATCCAAACAATGTGCTTCATGTTGTTAACTGTTCAGTCTGTCCCAGTCACAAAGATGTAAAGTGTGGTGCATGTTATATTTCCAAGGATGTGATCTTGCTACTGAGCAAGAGCTGAGGAGTTGAGGATGACTTGGAGAATTCTCATTCTTAGGGTCGCCATAGCTCAAAGTCAACTTGAAGGCAGTTAACAACAATTGATACTTTACAACCCATTACTATTGCCATGTTATATTTGTAAAACTGTTATAATTATGTTGCACAATATGTTGTTTTACTTTTTTAAAAATTGTAGTCAGTTTGACTCTCCTTGTGCCTATTTTTGTATTTAAACTGTAGCATGGGGGGGGCATGGAGAGAAAGGGCCTTTGCAGACTGCTAGAAATAATGCAGCTTGAGTCCACTTTAACTGTCCTGGCTCAGTGCTAGGGAATCATGGGAACTGTATTTTTTTCTGAGACACTGAGCCTTCTCTGTCAGAGAGCTCTGGTACCACAATAAACTACAGTTCCCATGATTCCCCAGCACTGAGTCAGGACAGTTAAAGTGGACTCAATTTGCACTATTAAGCATGATTTTTGATATACATTTTTTACTTCCAAATGGTGGCATGTTTAAATAACTTTCACCAGGTTATTTTATTTGTATGTCCTTCTTGGGGGCACATTTGACCCTCATACTATATTGAAAGAGTTTATTGAACTATCAAAAAGTTAAAACAAAAACAGTTATCAAGTTGACACACATGGCCCTAGCTTTACCACCACCAACAGAACTGCACATCTGTTAGCAATCAGTGAACTGCCCTTTATTGATGTTCTCAAAAATATTTATTTATTTCTTTATTACATTTATCTGCTACCTTTCTCCCAGTGGGACCCAAGGCAGCTTCCACAGAGAATAAGTTAAAAGACCCTATTTTTAAAAAAAAAAAAATTAACACACACACACCTCATTATACAATATAAAATCTTTTGAAAACCACACAAAAGTTTTTTTACAAAATAAATCAAACACACATCTCACTCACTTAATGCTTACCCATTAAAGGCCAGGTTAAACAAAAATGAATTTGCATGCCAGTGAAAGGAAAGCTGGGAGGGGGCCAGCCTATCATCCCATGGAAGGGAGGTGCAGACGATGGGAGCAGCCACCAAGAATACTCTCTCTTGTCCTCACCAAGCGATACTATGATGGCACTGAGAGAAAGCCTTTCCTGTAGATCTTAGAGTTCTGGCACAGGAACATATATAGGAACATATCAACTTTTTGGATATGGTATTAAAAACAGCCCTAATTTAACATCTCAATCAACACAACTTTTATTTCTTAATCATTAATCCAGGGGTAGGCAACCTAAGGCCCGGGGGCCGGATGCGGCC
>CM034701.1:110156572-110179229 GCA_020142125.1 Phrynosoma platyrhinos
ACAGCAACCCGGCCCCCGGCTCAAAAAGGTTGCCTACCACTGCATTAATCTGTTGAACCTATTCTAGCCATTTGGAATGGCAAACATGTTATGAAAACGGAAATTATCAACTGAGGAACGTTTATTACAACCTTGGAACTCTACATACAATAAATACCTCAATGAATTGAGTTATATAGCTTCCCATTTTTGATGTCATTATAGCCATAAACTAAACGTCACCACATTACACTAACAATTTTGATTACTGTGGACTCTGCTATACTTTTTTTAAAAAGTTTATCATTTCTTAACTACAATTTTATATGTACATAAGCAATCTCTCACAGCAATTAGCATTTATTCTTACTGAGTTCAAAATAACCCTGAGAACCACACACGTATGCACAGTCTATATCATGTATTTCTCTATCTCAGTATGTTTATATAAAAGAAACGTGATTTGAGAACATGAAACCAAATGACTCAACTTAAGTTTCTATTCTGCTTTTGCCACCTGCCAGATTATATCTCCAGAGTATACTGCCACTATCACCCAATCTTCACACACTGGAACAAGTGATATTTTCAGACACAGAGAGTGCCATTTCAGCTTGCTTACCTCGTCCAAACATTCAACCAGACAAGTTGGCTTTGATTTGTCGAAGATGTGTTGCACTATGTGGGATGGAAAATTAAAGAGTTGGGGCAGCTCTAGCAAAGCTAACAGTACAGCCACACTGTGCCACACCTCTCTTATTCAAAATACAAGGGAAAATTCAAGAAGCCATATAATTCTTACCCCTACACAAAGACAAAGTTAAAAACAATGGTCTGTAACCAGATTCTCTATATCACCAACTTTACTAGCACAAAATTGGTCTGATCATAGGCTTTTCTACAATGGTGAGATGTACTGTATTTTTACATAAATTATAGTAACTGTTTCCAGTGGTGTCACTAGGGTTGGTGTCATCTGGCGCAGTAAGTCATGGTGTCACACACACACCTTCATCAACCTCCTCCCATACCACACTATACAGAATACTTAGTAATGTTTCTGTACTAATGTTACTCATAAATCATTATTCCTGTATATCACTGGATGTAATGAAAATAGTTGTGACATAAACAACTAGCAAAATTAAAATCATATCTCTAAATTACAATATCATACACACAGCCTAAATGAATTTACATATACATAGGGGGGATGCAGACCAGGGCGTTTGGAGCGCCCTGGTCCGGAGCGCCGCGGGGCTATGGCAGCCTCACCGCGGCGCCTCCCCGGCGACCCTGAAAGGAGCGCCAAAAAGGCACTCCTTTCATAAGTCGCAAAAAGAGCGCCCTAAAAGCGGCGGGCGCCCTTTTTGCGACTTATCCTCCACAGCGCGTCCGGACGCTGTGGAGGGAGGTCGCCCTGAACGCGTCCGGCGTGTGGTGACCCGGAAGCGTTCAAGGCGACCTCAGGAAGAGGAAGGGCCGCCGCGCGTGCGGTGGCCCCTCCTCTTCCGGGCCTCGGAGATGGCTCAATTGAGTCGTCTGCCGAGGCTCATAGTTTCATGTAGTTGAAGTGAAAATTTGGTAAAAGGTGATCTTTTTTAAAAAAAATTAAAGAATTTAATATTTTCTTAATTAAAATTTTACTGGTGCTGTCCACATCCCCCTCATCTCCATCTGACTGTTTCTCAGTAGGATTCTATCATAAGCAAATTTTATGCAAATCTGTATATTCTTTTGTCCTCTAATTTTTTCCATGTATGCCTGGCCACCTTATCTTGCACACTCATCTTGAGCTGTTGAGCAGCAAGCAGATTTGTTTATCTAAAATACAAGTTTATAGCCCACATAATAGATAAGCTTTGGTTCATTGTTCACCCTGCTGAAACTCGCATTTTCCTAGTTTCTTCATTTTTTTATTATTAACTTTCTTGTGTAAGTTTACATGTGTTCACTGGGGCTTACACCCCAGTAAATGTCTTTGGGATTGCAGCCTCAGAAGCAGAAGTTGAAAATGTTACTTTTGTACTACAAATCTCAGGATCCCTCAACCAGCTTAGTAGTTACTGGGTACATTGGCTAAGGGATTCTAATAGGGGTTGCAGACTGTCAGAAATAGTGCAAATTGAGTCCACTTTTAGGGTTAGGGTTAGGAAATCGTGGGAACTCTGACAGAGAAGGCTCAATGTCTCAGGAAAAAAAAACAATTCCCATGATTCCCTAGCACTAACCCTAACCCTAAAAGTGGACTCAATTTGCACTATTTCTGGCAGTCTGCGACCCACCTAAGAGTCTCTGAATAGTCAAGGGAAAACTGTCCCAAGATACATTCTCAGAACAATTTTGTGGTGGCAGCTTGTTTTGTGATTGAAATTATGGTTCCCACTATTTAATTAAAGAAGTCACTGCCCTCTGCAGCTTTAATTTTAAATTTGATTGCTTTCCTTAATACTTAGTCAAAATAAGCATCCATCCCATCCTAAATTAATGATCATATTTCCTGTTGTAAAGCTCTGTTCCTAACAGCACAATAGCAATTTTCTTGAAAGGCTGATTTCACCACTTAAGAATCCAAGGGAGCACTTGAACATGCAAGAACTCTGGGTGTTTGGGTTTTCTTTTTCTTTTCTTTTTTTGTTATTATTGTTTTTAAAAAATAAAAAAGCTATACAAGTATATCCATTGTTCTTGTCATCTTGTACTTAAAAAAGAATGTTAAGTGACAATTGGAAATTTTTTCTCATCTAAATTTGTACTGTTGTGCAAATCTACAAACTTTCATAAGCAGTCAGCAAGTAAAAATATAGGTTTGGACCATAGCCATTTCCTCTGGAAACAGAAAACTTACTCTATAAGCACAACACTGCTTCCACAAAGAGATTATTATTCCATTCATAGAGTGAAAAGTTAATAATAATCACAGACCAGGAGCCTTTTTCACACACCACAGTTATAGCACTATGATTCCACTTTAACTGCACTGGCAACCTATGGAATCCTGGGTCCTGTAGTCTGGTGGAGTAATAGAATTCTCAGGCAGAGAAACCTAAGTATTCCTCGGTAAACTGCAAATCCCAGCATTCCATAGTATAGAACCATGACATTTAAAGTAGAACAAATGCCCAAACTGTGTCATGTGAATTGGCCCCTGGAGGACACAAACTGGACATAGGGTGCAGGATCTTCTCTCCCTCTCTTTGCTCTCTCAAATTTAAAAAGGTCTACTGGAGCCAAAGGGGAAATTTTCACAAACCCAGTTTATGTAGGGCAGGGGTAGGCAACCTTTCCCCTTTAAGGGCCAAGGGACTTCAGCTCCCAGAATCCCAGGAGCTATTGGCCAACATGGGACTATTGGCCAACATGGCTGAGGCTTCTGGGAGCTGAAGTCCCTCAGCCCTTAAAGGGGAAAGGTTGCCTACCCCTGATGTAGGGGATTGATCATCTTTGTGAATGTACAGTGGGCCTTTGGTATCAGCTGGGGTTTGGTTCCAGGACCCCAGATGGATACCAAAATCCGTGGATGTTCAAGTCCCATTAAATACAATGGGTAGTAAAATAGTGTCCTTTATTTTAAAAATGGCAGAATCAAGGTTTGCTTATTTTGTAATTTACATAATTTTTCAATATTTTCAAGCCATGGATGCTTCAATCCATAGATGAAGAATCCATGGATAAGGAGGGCTGACTGCTTCTGAGAGTGCAACAGACTGTGTATTTCTGCATGTGTGTCTGTACATAAACACACACTCATACACAGGCAGGTGTGAGAAAGTGGGAAAGCTAAACAGAAGTGTGTGTGTGTATCTATGTGTTTGTGTGTGTTGTGTGTGAGAATTAGATCCCTTTCAATGGCTTTGATAGCTTGGAGCCAGTTTCAACTAGTCTATTAGCCATGGCCTTTCCTAGAGAGAGATAACTTAAAAGCTGAAGAATTTACACATACACACACCCAAAAGAAATGGGGTGGGATGCCCATGAGCACCTCAAAAATGGCATTGGGCAGCATGTTTTCTCCCACCCCCATCCTATAAAATATCTTACAAGTGTAACGTCTTGCCTTTTTGTCAAGCTGCATTCTGGAAAGATATAATGGAAGAATTTTACTCACCATTAAACCACTGCCTCCCCTTGTCCCAGCTTTCTATGAGTTTTGTAATAACTATTTACAATATACAAATAAAGCCTTCCTATCCACATTAGTACATTCCAGGGGCTACCACACAAACTATTTTCATTCCATAAAAATCATTTCTAAAAAGACGTTTCTCTTAGAAGAAAAATGACAGCTGTACATGAGTTAACAAATGGTCAACTATCCTTACAAATTATAACTAACCACTGCAGCAGGACACACAGGCCAGGGCCAAATGGTTATTCCCTGTTTTTCTTAACCATTTTGTGTGTGGTTTCCTAGCTCATACTAAATCCAATCCTATATAGTTAATTCAATTCTTTAACATTTCAGCAGACAGCTTCAGTGTTAACCTCAAACTGGCCTGTCAGGAAATCTTTTATGTCACGGCATAATAGCTCCTGAAAGAACAGCACTAATACTTAATGTAACATGAAACCAAGTCCTGCAGTGGGGCTGTCTCCTGTCAGGAACAAGCAGTTTCACGGCTGTTCCCCAGAAGTGACAAGACTGAGAACCAACAAGGGCAGTACCCTCCTGACTTTTCCTGGAGACCTGGGCACTAGAGCCATTAGAAAGCGAGAAAGAGTCAACATCAGCCCTGTAAATATGCCAGCAACTCGTTTTTAAGAAAAACAAAACAGCATCACTAAATTCTTCCACATTACAAAGTTTGAGATCATTTCTCGGGCTCAGTGAAATCATATAACCAATCTGTGTGCTTACAGTAACATTAACAATAAACACATTTCAATACAAGGGCACTATTTGAAATCATAAGCGAACTAGAAAAGGTTTGGGATTTTTTTTTTAATTGCATGGCATCAGCTGTGTTGGAATGCACTTCAAAATAAGCATATTTAGGACTGTGTCTTAACTTGGTGATTTCTTTATGGCAGCAAAAAAGATAAGCAACTAAAAATCCATTCTGGGCTTACCAAACTTTTTTTAAAAAATGATACTTTTATTAATATACCACCATGATGAAAATATTAAAGATGATTTTATATTTTCTCATTTGTATATTTTGTATCACTTGCTTGTTACCTGCATTCTGTTTTAAATTTATTATTATTATTGCATTTTATTTGTGTATATTTTACCTTAAATACATTGAATTGTGATGGCTTATAGCTTTTAGCAATACACAAACTCACTCACTACTATAATAACAATAGAAACATAGATGGATAAAATGTTTAGACTACAGTCAGCCATCCGTTTTCACCGGGGATCCGTTCCGGACATCCATGCAAAAGCAGAGATTCGCAAATATTCAAGCCCCATAGGCTTGAATGCAGCACACCCTCACAGGCATGCACAGAGGTGAGCCCCCTTGATTTAAATGGAAGTCACCCCTCCATGAATATGCAAAACCGTGGACTTCATGTCCGCAAGAACAGAGGGGTGACTATATTTAAAACAATCTATCATTTAGAAATGGATGAATACCTCCCAACAACCAGAGTAACAGACTTACAGAAAGAGACAGTAACAACAGGTACAATTATTAAGTAAAAACATAAAGACAGAGCACTTTGGCAAAGACATGGCCCTGAGAATCTCTAAAGAAATTCTCATAATGTGCACAATTCAAGAAAGACATTAGTTCTCCAGACTCCACCAAAAAAAATTTTTTTTAAAGCACACACATAACTGGCTGAGGTCATGAAGTGTCAGGGTGCTTGATTTACTTGCTTTCTTTGAAAGCCAGCTTGGCATAGCAAATGTAACTTGAATTAAACCATGTTGATTTCAAGTAAAAAGAGTATTTTTGAAAGGTTCCAAAACCTGGCCTCTAGCTAATCTGTACACATCAGACCCAATATCTTTTCTCTGGTAACTCTTAATCCTGCACATGTCATCTTCAATAAACATCATGGTAGTGTCATTAAAATCTGAACAAACAAAAACCACCAAAACCTAATTTTGTCAAAATACTAAATTAAACCACAAATTTATGGAGGTGTTTAGCTGCCCAATCAATTTCTTTTTTTGTTACTGGCAAAGGGGGATTCCAGAATCCTTTCCTTTGGGGAAGGGGCTACTTCCAGATAGACACCTCCTATTGCAATGCCAAAAAACATCTCAACAAGTTTCTTTAGAAAACAGAAAGGGAGGAGGAGGAGGATACTATAGAATGAATACAAACCGATGGTGATGGATGTAACAGGAGGCAGGCAGTTGAAACTAATCCAGAAAAACTCCCTATTTTTAGGGTGCATCTGCACTGTGAAAATAATGCAGTTTGACACCACTTTAACTACCATGGCTCCATCCTACAGCATTTTGTGATTTGTATTTTTGTGAGGCACCAGCACTATTTGGCAGAGAAGGTTAAAGACCTGGTAAAACAACAAGTCCCTGGATTCAATAGGATGGAGCTAAATTAAAGTGGTGTCAAACTGCATTATTTCTATAGCCTTATACCCTCAATCTGGATGGATGGTCAAGGGCTTAGAATACAGAATTTACCAGGAAAGGTAGAACTGAGAGAATGTATCAAGGAATTTTGCATGTTTGAGAAGAAATAGGAAAGGATGGAAGAGAGATCACCAAGAAAAAAGCTTCTTTTTCCGGCTGACAAGGAGAATATGAAAATGGGCAGAACTGGCAATTTTACTTTTAAAAAGTAATCTGCTATGTAACTTGCTGTAAACGGCCATCCCTTGAGTAATTAATTGCTGTAAATCTTAAAAGGTTTTAAAAAACTTATTCTGTTACTTATTCCATTATCCACTCATTCCATTACTTGTTACTTTGGGGAGGATTATTTGGTTATTAAGTAGACATTTCTAAGCATTATGCCATTCTTCTATAAAATGCCTCTAAAATCCATTTTGAAAGGGGGGAGAGTAGCAAACACAAACACAGTTCTCATTACAGAAAAGGTTTCCGCTTTCTAATGTTATTTTTGAAATGTAATATAGTTATGTCCTCATTACCCAAAAGAAAGTAAAGAACAATAACCCATTTAGCCTTCCTCTTGATTCCATCATCCTCTGGAGCACATCTGGTGAAGACAAGGCAAGGCAAGGCCTTGTAAGTGGCTGCTCCCAGATGACAGAACTCCCTTTTTAGGGAGACTATTCTTGTACCCTTCCTCTTGTCTTTCTGGTGGCAAATAAAAACCTTTTCATTCCAGAAAGGGTTTGGCTGTAAGACTAAGGGGGGAAGTTCATTTAGCAATGTTTATTGAAGGAACAAAGCAAATCAAAGAAGCTTCATTTATATACCGCTTCATACTGCACTATGCAATGTCTAAACGGTTTACAACTGTAAGCTCATTGCCCCCCAACAGCTGGGTACCCATTTTAGCAACCTCAGAAGGATGCAGGCCTGAGTCAAGCCTGAGCCCTGGCTAACAAATGTTTGTCCAGGGAAAATCGTGATATATGTCTATAGGATGGCATGCTCCTTCAGCTGCTGAAGCACTAAGCAGGGGTGGGATGTACAAGCACATAAGCCCCAGACAAGCTGCAATGGCACATCCAGCACCAAAAGTGACACTGTCTCTCTACTTCTGGTGACCATTTGCAGCCAAGCCAAACTAGAGCCAGAAATGAGATGTTTGAGTGGAGTTTGAGATTCTGCAGGATGGAAACAGGCACCGATCTCATTTGAGGCAGTTCTTTTGTGGGAGTTGCGTAGAAAATAATCAAGCAATCATGCACAATTTTTTTTTGAAGCTGGGGTCTTGGGAAGCTTTAAGAGAAAAGGGCTTGAAAAAATGGGGTTCAGGGGCCTACTGTCTTCACCATGAATGGACAATAGTTCACTTAGAAATTCTCCTGCCACATGATTGATAAGTTGTATGAATAAAAGCTTCTGATTCATCCAGCCAGGGGAGAAACTTGAATTCAGGAACTTTGCACTGAAGGAAACAAAATGAGTGACCTCCTTGAAGTTTTCCTCCTCCACAAGTAAGATTCAAGGCATCATTACACACATATAGCAAGAAACAAGATTGTTCTATCACTGTCTTTGCAGCAGATTATGGGTATCATGAAAGGGCAGAAAACTGTTATTTACACCATTATTCTTGCATGCTAATTTGCTGCACTCATTCACCTAGCTGAGAAAGGGATGTAAATTTGCAGCTAACTGTTCCTTATATATTAGGATGAATAATTTCCCTACTATGGCAAAGACCCTCACATATTTATGCAGTTTTCACCCCGTATTTGCATATCCTGAAGTAATTTAGGAAATTATTTTGCAAATAAATGCATAAAATATATTTTATGCATAAATCACAGTAAGGCTTTAAAAAGTGTTTTTGTCACAAACTTCCTAATTTTTGTACAAAAAAGTCCCACATTTTAATCCCAAATGTTTCCAGAAATGTTATTTTCATGCAAAACTGATGGGTTTGCACACAAAAAAACTTGATTTTTACACACACATAAAAAAACCACTTGTGCTTCTCAAAAAATATATTTGTGCAAAAAATGTATGCATGGCTGGTGTGGGTTTGGGAAATTGCTGCATGGGCTAGTGTAGCAAGGGGAACTTATTTCAGGACTCTCTGTTCATTTTATTTACCATTTTTAAAATAGTATTTCCATGATTCCTCACAAGCTCTGATATAAGTGCCAGGCACTAGAGAAACGCATCAGAAATCCTGTACACAGACTTACCAGATGCTACACAAAACAAGACCTCTTCAGTGGTGGCCTTTTATCTCTAGATCTCCAAGAGAAATCCTTAACGCTCCCCCTTCCTTTTTTTAGCAAGTTATAAAGTTTTTTCTTTAATTGAATCAGTCTTTAAATAGGAAAAATGGGCTGGTTTTACTAACTACTGCCCTTGTTTTAGTGGTGTGTTTAGAATGATTTGTGATATTGCAAGGATCCATTCCAAAGGTAGCAAACATGCTCTTTCCTCAGTGTAATGGAATAAGGAATAGCATCTACTGTTCTTTCTAGCAGCGCAGAGAAATGGTGGTGGTAGTAATAGTAATAGGTAGTAATAATGCCTCAGTCATGTAACTTCATTACAGAAATAAAGTACTGCAGTCTTGATCTGAAGTGGGTACAAACTACTGCATTTTGTGGATATGAATGTACCTCAAATACAGAATACAAGAAGTACAGGGAGAAAAAGAGACAGCATAATTAAATTATGAATAAAACTTTTATCTTGCTGTGTCTCGAGCCACTTGTCCATCCACCTTCCTACTCAAACTAGTTATATCTAGCAATACCTGCATAGGCATACCTCATTTTCTATCAACACAATGAGCCACATTCCAAGCATATTTTAACAGAACACTTAAGCAATAGCTATGCAACCAAAGCTACTGCAACATACCCATGATTTGCTAACAAAAACAAGACCTGAAAGGGTTGCAGATCAATTGTGTGCATACTTACACAAAAATCCCACTGAGTTTAATGGAGTTTACTCATAAGTAAGCATGCATAGTCTTACCTAACTAACAAGCTGATCATTTAAACTGTAGAAAGAGCCTGCAAGAAAAATTGGAGTTTCTCTTTGTACACACTCAACTGCAGACATGATCATATGCTAGAAAATGGATTAAATATGCTAAAAGTTTTATGGATGTGAGCAAAGCAAGCCACTCAAATTGTTTAGCATGAATCAGAGCAACAGTGTGTTCAAAATCAAGTTCAAAATCCTGCCAAATATTTACTTATTTAAGAGTTCTACTATGCCATTTAGTATGAAACACCCTTAATATGGCCTTAAAAATTAAAACAACATGCAATTTCCATACAAAGAAAATATATAAATTACGAATAGAGTTATAGAACATCCCATATAACTAATATTACTTGTTGTTTTCATCTGCTTGTCTTTTGCTGCTGGTTTCCTCTTGTTCATACTATTTTAACTGCATTGTGATTTTTTTTTAATCTACATATCCTTTTTCTTAATTTTCTTTTCTTTCTTTTCCTTTGTTAGGAAAGATAGTATATAAAGGGACAGAAATTTTAAAAACACACAAATAAACATAAGCAATAATCATTCAAACAGCCCAAATATCCCTGAACAGCAGAATCACAACTAGTGCCACTACTTCCAAATGACTGCTAGCAAATTAAAATTTTCATGTATTTCAAGCCATTGTTTTTTGTAGGTTTTTCACGCTGTGTGGCCATATTCTAGAAGAGTTTCTTTCTGATGTTTCGCCAGCATCTGTGGCTGGCAGCTTAGAAAAAGATGCCAGCACAGATGCTGGCGAAACGTCAGAAAGAAACTCTTCTAGAACATGGCCACACAGTCCGAAAAACCCACAAAAACCTATGGATGCCAGCCATGAAAGCCTACGACTTCACATCAGACAAGCCATTCTTAGATGTGTGTTCCACAGGAAAAGTCCCAACACTGACCTGAAAATAATTGTTTTGGACATAAGTTTGATCTTTGGTGCAACAAACCTTAGACGTTCAAGTTCAGAGTTCGAGAAGAGTCCAGAAGTGTACAGATGTGTAAATAATAGTCTGATAACTGTCCAGGGGGAGGAAACTGGCCAGGGGTGAGTGCAGAAACTGGCATGTACTGAATGTATCTAGAATTAGGTCTAAATGTACCTCCACAACATCACACACACCCAGAAAAACGACTTATAGAGTGGGGGAAACCCAAATACATGAGGTGGAAAATGACCAACACAGGTCACAGCATGTCCAGTGAGCTCAGAATACTGACTGTCGGAGGGTGGAAGGCAAATCCATGCGGTGATGGAAAATGGAGTAGAACAACCTGAATCCTGAACAGAAGCACTTCACACTGAAATATTTTGCTGCAGGTCTCAGTCCAACTGGCTTTATTCTACACAGACAGCAGAATCTGAAGTGGAAGAGAAGTTCATAAATAGCTCATTGGCTTCTAAGATGAACCCTGTAAAATATTCCAGTTAAGAAAATGAGTCTAAAGATGAGCCAGTTTGTTTCCACAGATTTCAAAGATATAGGAGACTGAGGTCTGATCTGCACTGCAGAAATAAAACAGTTTTTTCTCCTCCTCCCCCCCCCCCCCCCCCCCCCCCCCCCCCGTTCCACAGAAATGGTATAACTAAGAAATATAATAAATGACATCTTTTTTCCCCATCTCTGGATAATCCAAATAAAACATTGTAATGAATAACAGACTAAAATTACCTTCTTAGCAGAGAACAGAGAACTGGCCAAGTGCAATGCCCATGCCCACACATTTCTCCAAATCAAATCCTGCTGTGTTTTCACAGGGACTAAACTATATGTATCATCCATTTTACTTAGCACCCTAGTGCAAACTATTACAAAGATGACCATTACAAAATTATGTGGGAAAGGAATGGATTCTCTGTTCCTAGAAACTAACTGCAATTAACCAGTGCCATCTCTTCCTGGTACTGGAAGAGGGAAAAAAACAAGCTGATTTCCCAGTTAGCGTAACATTTATCTTCATTTTTCTATTATCTTCTCAGTTGCCCTTTCTTCTCCTTCCTTTTCTCCTCCTCACTGCAGTCCTGCTTCTTCATTAAGGCATTCTTTTTCTTCTCATTCTGGTACAATTTTAACCCAGTTGCTACTGAGGCTGTTCATTTCTCCTTCGTTTTCTTATTTATTCCTGTATCCTTCACTTTTCCAAGCCTATACCACTCTTACGTACATCATAAATTTGCTGCTTTGATACACGTTCACCAACACCACCTGCTCTGCAATAACCTGAGAAAACAGTGCTCCAGGTTTCATGTCTTTATGTCTAAAGGAAGGCTATAGCAAGAGAAACTTGCTAGATCAGGTTGCTGAAGTTGTTTGGAAAGCTCTAAGAAACCTTTCTTTTGGGAAAGGCATCTGGCCGATTGGCCTGTTGAAGTTATTCTGATTTTGCAGTCAGTTGTTTTCTGTCATTTTTAATTGTTTTTAATTGAGTTGTATATGTTTTGACTTGTATGTTCAGCACCTTGAAAGGCTTTAGCTAGGAGGCAGGTTTAAAAATTAGAATTAATAAATTCATGTTACCTGGAACACTGACAACTGTAAGCAATTTTCTTTTCCATAAATACCAGGGGTGAAAACTAAAAAGGCTTTACTTTTGCATGGCATTTTCACAGAATGGAAATATTAGATAAACAAGCACACGTGATTGCATACATATATGATAGCCTTACTGGTGTTAAGTCACTTGTTTTCCTATTAGTATACTTTAAGAGTTCGTTTTGTAATACAACTGAGCATTTAAAAATGAACAGTTAAAGATCTCAGCCAGACACAAAGCCCCACTTGTGTCTGGTGGGAGAAGGCTGGTGGGAGAAGGCTCTACAATGGAAGCACTTATCCATAATATGGGCCTCACCCAAGAAGAGTAGAAAGTAAGAAGGGCTGTCCATCTGGGGGTCTACTTTCCACCAGACATGCTCCTCTTAAAGTATGCTATAGATACCATAAACCAGAGAAGAGTCAAGGGGAAAAAAGCAGAAGAGTAGCTAACACACAAAGTTCCCTACATTACAGCTGTGATGGTGAATGAAAGAGAACGGAGGACGTAAGAGCAGGACCCATACTGGGCATATGCAGCATGGAGGAGAATGGGCCTTCAGCCAAAGAGAGCTACCTCTAGAACAGGGGTAGGCAACCTTTCCCCTTTAAGGGCCGAGGGACTTCAGCTCCCAGAAGCCTCAGCCATGTTGGCCAATAGTCCCATGTTCGCCAATAGCTCCTGGGATTCTGGAGTCCTTTGGCCCTTAAAGGGGAAAGGTTGCCTACCCCTGCTCTAGAAGTTTCCAAAGACAGTCTGCACAAGCACAGAGAATCCCATATGTGAATCACAAAGACCACAAGAAAGAACTGATTTCTCCAGCAGCTAGACACTAAAAGCTATCTACAAAAGTGTGAACAAGTAGGAGGATCACCAAAGAAGAATAACATATACTAAAAGACTTCTAGAAACATTACTCTATGGTATCTCATTTTAGGGTAGAATTTTAGATTTGAAAGGGCTACAGGGGCCACAGGTAAAGCACTCCTGAGAGAAAGCTATTCAACCACTGCATAAGAACTTCAAAGATGGAATGGCCCTCACCCCCAACCATGCCAAGACAGTCTATTCCACTGTCAAACAGTTCTTACAATAAATGAGTTCCTCCTAATGTTTAGGAGGAATCTTTTCTTCTAATTTGAATCCATGGCATTGAAGCCATGTTCTACTCTCTGGAACAACAGAAAACAAGCTTGCTTCATACAGACAGAGGGTACAGAGAGAGTATGATCCTACATATCTATACTTAAAGAGTATGTGTACTTGTGTGCAAGTTTGTGTCTTCATGGAGAGAAGAAATAAGGGAAAACAATTAAGTATTCTTCAGTAATACCTACAGAAACAACCAGCACCTGTTGACCTATTGTTAGTGCCGCAAAAGGCTAAGTGTAGGCACGTTTGAGAATGTTTTATTAGCCCCCAGCTTCTCTTCTCCTTTTTCTTCTTTTTGAACATGCCCATCCCTTATCTTTCATAAGTTCTCATTTATTCCAGATGAGGAGCATGCTGCTCAGCCTGAAGCAAAAGGTTGCTTTTCGTTTGCCTTCTAATAGATTTGCTTGTTTTACCTAAGAATACAAGTTAGCAAAAATTTGTATACTGTTATTTGAATGCATATTTTCAAAGAAAAGAGAGTGCTAATTTTTGATATAATCTTAAAGCCTGCCATTCTATGTATGTTTACCCAGGAGTAAGAAAGGTCGTTTTGAGTAAACATGCATAGGATTGCATTGCATTTAAGAAAAAGAAAAAAAAATCCCTCTGTGGCTTGGAAGTCAATGAGACTGAGAAAAAGCAGAGCAGTCTGGAGCAAGTTGCATTTTCTGTTCATGGGAATTAAATGCCATAAATCATAACAAACATCACTAATGAGCAGTGAAGCCTATATTTTTGCCACTTGCTCTCCCTTTTTTGCTAGGTCACTAAGTAGCCTTTCCTTTTCCTTGAAATAAGCAATCTCTTTCCCTTTCTGTTTTGTTGGATTTCAACCTAAAGAACAAATCATTGTCAACCCAAATTAGTAGCAGTCATTCGTAAGAGCCAAAATGCATTGAACAGAAACTGTGTACCTCCATTATGAAGTTACCACACCAATCCACAGAAGCCCAATTCTACACAACCGCCGCAGGTTTGTACTGTAATTAGGAAGTACACTAGTGACTTCATGCTTAAGGCTGCAAGTATGGCAACTTTTCTCTTTGATGTTATACATGTGCAACATTGTCCCTCCCCACCTTCCCATTTCTAATTCTTTTATGGAGAATGAAAGAAGTAGCAGAAAGATCAGCATACATATGGTCCCTCCCACCTTCCATTTCTTCTCAGACACCCACATAAGAAAGTTTAAAAAATCTTCCCTTGGTCACAGAATATTTCAAACGACACCTTTGGTCACAAAAATTTCAGAGCAGAAACACAAAATCATTTGGATTCGCTCTGAGATTAACTGATAGCTCAATGTAATTATCAAAACGACTAAAAATCATATTTAAAGGAAACAAATATGGATGGTTTTTAAAGGCATGGTGAGGAAGGAGTGAAAATGTTATAAAGTTTGTATATTAAAGAAAAACTTAGTTAGGGAATTTGAGCTATTCAATCAATTATGCATTTTAAAGCTGGTTGTCTAAGTTAAAAATAGAAATTGTACTTCCATGTTCTACACTAATGCCAGCAGCAAGAAAAATGTCTTCTCTGTTTATATACATGAATACTTTATGTGCCCAAGGCTGTTGTAGTTTGTGGGCCATTGTAAGGTTCTCTCTGCTCACAGGAAAGATACCATACAGGCACATTAAGCAGAGAAGCAAGCAACAAAGGGGAACTGTTCAGTCAATATCTTGATTACTTGGATCTGTTCATACAGATCTTCACAGAAAGAGATGAACTAGCAAATGATCAGATCAAGCTTTTCCACTGTCCTTTTTTAAAAGAGGAAGGATGGGGTGATAAAGCAATAAGAACTAAATGTTACCCAGAGAACATAAGTGGCATCTATGCTACCAGTGCTGCCTCATCTCAACTGCACTGAAGATCATGGCAAGAGTCAAAACAGTTCAATAGGTGCGTGCAAGTGATTCTTCCACACGTGAGGACATTGCTAGTTTTGTCCCCTAAACTGGAATGTCTTGCATGGCACTGGAGACTCAGAATGTCCCAGAATTGGCTTGCAGGCTATGCAGGGTCACAGGGAGCAACCCTTAGAAGGACACCTCAGCAGCATCAGTTCAAATGCCATGAACTAGATCCTGAGAGGCATGAAGCAGAGCCATTCTGATAATTAGTGAAAGAGAGATAAAATACCCAGTGTTTTTTCTGGGTAGTAATTTTCCTTACCGGTAAGGCTTATGTTGCAAAGATCTGAAAATGAGCCACAAACTTTCACGTGAAGAATTACAACTAAATGGAAGTATCAGATCGCCATCACTGAATCATACAGAATAGGATACTCAAAAGAGCAATGCCGTAAAGAGAGTTGTTGCTGTTAATTGGGGATGGAAAAGAAAACAAAGCACTGCATCAAATTAAACAGTGAGGAGTGGGTGAGTCAAAAAAATACTATGAAAATCTGCATTTTTAAAAATAACAGCAACTCAGTACAAACATAACTCAGTACAAACATAACAAGAATCAGGCTTGGAGCCCTATATGCAATTTATCCTCCAGAAGATTGAGCCATGCTTTCTGATCAGCTCATAAGAGGTTGAACTTCCTAAACCTTTTGCAGCTATCTGGGTCCATCAAAACAAAATCCCTTATGTACCTTAACACCGTTCATCCAGAAGACACCTCCCAAAAAAAAAATACTCAGTATGTAAAATAGCCTGCAGCATCACACATTAACTGCAGCTAAAGGTGGATTCACATGACTGTAACTATTTTCTCTTGATCACAAGTTCATTTTTTACAATCATCCACCATGCGCTTCATGGCTCAAGGGGTCATGTGAATGATCTGACATACATTAGGATTATGAATCAACACAAGCTCAGCAAGCCTCAAACAGGCAACTAACTCATCGTCTGCATTGTTCTGCAACATGATGAACATATAGATTTGATGAGCCTTCGCCTGACCTAGTTCTACAAAGCTCTCTGATTAAGAAGTCATTTGGGGAAATAAAACCCTTGACAAAGAGAGAAGAAACTGTTGTTGTGTGAATCCGCCATTACCTTACTGGTGACACAAGAGATAATGAATGCACTGACCAGTGCAGGACTTTTGAAACACAAATTAAAGATTGTCCTCTTATAAATTTTATTTTCTTACACAGAGGGAAATATATGGATAATTCAAAAGGAAATGAATAGATAAGCTGGCAAACCAGGTTCCTCCCACTGTCCGCTGTATTTCACTCCAATTTATTGAGGAGAGGAAGAGGGAATTATATGAGCTACTTAAAACCTTCAGGGGAAATGTAGTTGAGTAGCTTCATCCTATCCTGTGCTGGATTTGGACCATACCTCTGAAAGTGAACATCTTAACTTATGCATATAAAAATTGTGATCTATGACCTTTCTACTAAAGTTAGTTCACTTATTTCTATCACTTAATCTAAAAAACTAGATCCTAATCAAACATTATTATTTTTATTCAGTCACCTTAAATGCTTAAAAAGCAGCCACTAAGGCTTAATAAAATTAATAAAAATGATTGTCAGGGGGAAAGTAGCAGAAATAGTCAATATTGCTTGTTTGCTTTCCTATTGAAATAATAATCTGTTAATGAACAGTAGATTAAAAAAAAGTTAACGCCCTCACCAATATAAACAAAGGTAAAAACAGTTGTGAATAGGTGTGTCCAGAACAGAGAGCATTCTTCTAAGCAACTTGCTCATTCTCTTTGCATTCTGTAAGGATTAGTCAGAACTAGTAAATGCACATACCTTTTAAAAGAAAAACTCTCCAGCTCATGGGGTGGGTTTATTCTAAAATGCAACATGTAACCTTTCATGCTTTCTATAATTAGGCCATGAAAATAATTTGATTTTGACCTCAACATTAAAGATTTTTTTTTTCTAATCTTCAAATACCATCACAAGAAATATAAAGAAAGACTTGATAGGGGGGAAGTCTTAGGAAATATAAAGAGAATCTGAATATAAACAAGCCATCATTCTGGAAAGAAGAAATACAAACAACCAGAATAAAAATAGTTGATGCACAAAAGCCATAATGAGGGGGTTGTTCCAAAAAAATAAAAAAGCAAAAAATAAATGCTCTGGCTTTGAATGGGTTAGATGAAATACAAATTATCCACAGAAAAGTGTGGACTGGCATAAATGTTTGTGCAAAATTGCAAGTATATTTCTAAAAGTATGCAAGAGGCAATCGGCATGATTCTGCACAAGAGCCCAACAATGCTCTGCCTAAGTGATAGCACAGAGTCCAAACCGCTGCATTTTAATTACTATGCTGCCTCAGATATATTGCCTTTGATATGGAAATGTTCTTGTTCTCTCATCTTCACATACAGTCTCATGCACAGAAATCTTTATCTGATTCATAAAAAATAAACTAGAATCCAATCTCAACACCTGACCTCAGTGCTTAGAAGTTTTTTACTAAGCATAGTGTCACTATAAAAAGAATGGCTAATATTGGTGTAAAGTTAGATATTTTGAGCAATGATATGAAGGGCCTCAAGTTAAGAATCCAATCAATACAGCGTTTCTGAAATGTTGAGGCTTTGCACAGTCTTCTCTCAGTGCACTGAAAAAGGAATAAAACTATGGACCTCTGCTGTGTACGTCGCAAACAGCAAACACTGCAGTGCTATTTGCTCTTCCAATTTATGGAAAATATGCTTTGCCTATAACAACTTGTACTCCCATCATATAATGAAGTCATTAACTATTTTCAGATATCTTTAGTTGTAAATTCTCTTTCAATCTATTTGTACCTGTGGTAGAAGTCTATTTGTACCTCTGGTACACATTTGTATCTGTGGGACAAATAGCCTCCTTCCTCCATTACCAAATTATTTCATAGCATACAGTAGTTTAAGTTCTTGCAGTATACACAAAACATTTGTTTATTTCAATCAGTGTGATTTGCACAGTACATTAGTAATGTAAACTGTTGTACGAACAATAATTGTGACAGGCTACCTTTAACAAAAAAAAGTAGCAATTTCAGCTACAATCATTCTTACACTAATACTTGTTAATGCCTTTATCCTTTTCTACCAAATAATGAAATAAAGCTAATCTTGCTTACAATGTTTTTACATATATAAGGGTAAACCTTTGCAGATATTGATGTATGCAAATTACCTAAATATCAGTACTTCATTGTTTCTAGAACCTTTCTATATTTTATAGGACAATTGCCTGGATTTTAAGTCTGTATTCTGTGCCACTGTGTTCAGTGGAGCTTACTCCCAAGTATGTATGTATAGGATCACAGCCTTAAAAAACATTAACCTGCAGGAATGGTTTGTCCTCAGATCATCCATGTTATGAATGACCAATGAACAAGTTTTCCTAACTAGCCTTATATTAAGTAAGTACTTCTATTTTTTAGTTTTACATTTTAAAATGTGAGAAGGTGCTCTTTCTTTAGAAAAACATGTGAAGCTAAAACTGATGGGAGAATTGTCTAGTCTGCAAGGAGGTGGGGAAAAATCAGTATGTACTGATTCTTGTTTCTTGAACAGAAATCCATTTTTCAAGATCCTGTTCTACTAATTGAAAGAGAATTATTTAAAACTTCACTGAATAGTTGAATATATGATAGGTATGTGTAGCAGTTTCATCATGCCAGGTAACTCATGACTTTCCAAGACAACTACTGTATCTATAAGAAATTAGTACAGTATCTTTCATGGCAATGGCAATAATGACTAACTTGCAAGCAAACAATCATAATTAAATAATTGCTATTATTAGAACAAACTTCAATATCCACCTTTATCATTTTTCCAACAGGCAGATTTTTGTCTAATAAAGACAACAATGAATTCATCTCTTCCACATATAGTCTGACATCTCAGTCCTCATGAATCTATAAAAACTGAAGTTGTGTGGATTTGAATATATTTGCATGTAAGACTTCAATTGTAGTCAGGTTTAAATCTTGGAAAGCATGTCTAGAATTGGGCTGCCAGGTGCTTAAACACCCCATAGTGTGGTATGAAGCGGTATATAAATGAAGCTGCTTTGCTTTTTGCTTTGCTTCAAATACCAATCTTATACTCAAATTCTAAACATAGAATTTGATGGATTTCTCTCTCACCTAATAAATATGAATCTACCTTCAATACAGCCAGAGGAAACCTTATTTTGTAATAACAATTCCTTTGCATACATTTATATAAAGTCTCAAGAATAGAAATCTATAAATATTGCTAAATAACAAAAAGATTCCAATATTCATTTAAAGAAGTCTTCACCTGCTGTTTGTTAGGACGCTTTTATCGCTGTTAAACAAGAGGAAGAGAAATCTCCAGCACCAATAGGAGAGATGTCAGAATTTAGGATCTACTGTACTAACTGGAGAGATTTGAATTGATACGATGTTTTTATTGTGTTCTGACTCTGGTCCTCAACATAATTACACAGTGGGAAGTTCCAATAATTTACTTTGGCTAAGCATTTCACAGTGACAATCTACTATTGGTATTTGAAAGGACTAAAACTAACGCCATGCAGAATTGCCTGTGAAGCATCAGTTTTGCACATATACGTAAACAAACTACTTCCATAGACAGTATATACCCACTGTAACCACACTAGGAATTTATTACACAGATGGTGGAAGAGTTAAGCATGGTATCACTTCTTATCTGCATGTAGTTATGTTTCACATAAGATGAATTACCGAAAGTAAACACCAGGCACCTTTCAATTCTGGCCCATATCCATTTTAGAACTAAAAGATGAGCTATGGAAGGTTACTCTGAGATGCACTTTAAAAAGTGTTATTTCCCAGGGTGATAACCCTTAATGCAAATAAGGTGGTTCTGATTTAGAGATGTCCACAAAATATTTACTGGGCTTTTATCATAAATGGTCTCCATCTCTTTGCCAGGTTTTCTGATGCATGGGTGCAGAAATAATTCAGTTTGTTTTCTCTTCCTCCATTTTCTTTCCAGGAAAGGATTGGTCAAAACTGACATTCATTAACCCTTCATTAAAACAGATTTGGTCAAAACGTCACAAATGGACTACCATAGGAGACGTGCAAATCTGAGACAAGAAGAATAATGTACACTTTGCCTCAGGTGAATAGCTCCACTTAAATGGCTGCAATTATCTTTCAGAAAATATAATTCTATGAACTTTTTTTAAAAAATTAAAAAATTGCTCTTGTTTTAAGGAGGAATAGTTTGTAACAGATAGGGATACCATGCCCACTGAATCAGTCTGTATCAGAAATATATATACACACACACACATTTATAAGAAACAGTCTCTGAGATGCTTAGCTGGGCATAAGGATGAATTCTGACTTAAGATGAACAGGGCCAGGCTCTTGCAGAGTCCTCCTTCTTAACCCCTGAACCTGAAGTCATTCAGACGTTAAGGCTGGCCACAGCACTGGAAACATTTTTCCATTCACTTCAACTGTCAAAGACTTTTGACAGTGTATGCACAGTTAGGAGTCCAAAACGTACACCCACATTAAACGACTGCATGGTATTATATACACATATACACCGCAACCTCCAACACTCTGCATGCACTGTCTTTGAAGCTGAGAAAGAGAGAGATAGAGAGAGGAGACTGAACTTATTTGAAGGGACATATTTCTACCACATTTTTCTCACCATTACCCCAAACAGTTTACAAACATAAATTAATTATTCAACTTGCGCTATATTGGCGTACAGTAAGACTCCGAATATGCTCCCGAAGTATACTTGGGTGCATCACAGTACACATTCCTGACATTTGCATCTAAGTAAGTAGAGCAAGTCTAGGAAAGCTGATGCTCCAACTTCTTCCACATAGTTAGTCTCAAAGGTGCTACAAGATCCCTTTGCATACTAATAGTTCAGAAACTATGTCTCTGGGTTCCTGGCATATATGTGCAGTAAGGTGGACCTGCTTCAAGTGTGTGCATGCCCAGGCTTACGGCTCATTATAACCTCTGTGCATGCTATGAACACTGTCTGTAATGAGAGAGAGGAGAGTGGGTGACCTCTTTATATGCTGCATCCTGGCAGAGAGAGCCCTCATATCACACCTGAGCATCCCTCTTGAGGTCACTGGGGCATACGATGAGGCAAATAGGAGGAGGAAGGAAAGAGAAAGCAGCACCCAAACTCTGCAGCTGAGTCTGCCTGGGGAGGCAAGACAAAGCCTGAAAGGAATATGAATGGTGGGTTATCACCCCAAGAAAGGCAGCACACACACACACACACACCCTAGGGTGACCGTAGTTCCTCCTTTTCCAGGACACGTCCTACATTTCAGCCTTCTCTCCAGGAGGAATTGCAAAAATATCCTCCAGCTAAGGCCAAGACGCCTTATATTTATATGATGAGTACTTTTAGCTTTTATTGTGTAAAGTCCCACGTTTTCCCTCCCCCGGAAGGTCCTCCATTTTGCGGTGCCTTGTCCTCCTTTGAGGTGAGGACACACATACATACACACACACACACCATCCATGGATACCCCATGCACCCATCATCCCCATCCTGGCGAGGGCAACCTTGGTGGAAGTGCCCCCCTCTGGGCCCTGAGCGCCAGAGCCTAGTTTTGGGGCCGCCTCGCCCCTTGGGCCCTTCCCCCGGGATCCCTCCTCTCCCTCCTGCCCTTCAGCCCCCGTTGCTTCCCAAATCCGGAACAGAGGGACTTCTTCTTTGAGTCGGAAAAGGGCCCCCCACGCGCGACACTGTCTTCCTAACCCTAAAACTCCCGGGGAACCAGGGAATTTGGCGGGAAAGGACTGAGGAGGAGTGCGAATGAGCTTCATCCTATTCCCTCACTCACTCTCTTGGGAAGAAGAGGGACAAAGTGCCCTCAGCCAACAACAACAACAACAACAACAACAACGGCGGCGGCGGCGGCTTTTTTCGTCTTTCTCTCCTCCTCTCCGCACTGGAGAAATAATGCGGTTCGACACCACTTTAACTGCCACGGCTTCAGGCTATGCAATTCTGGGGACTGTAGTGTGTGGTGGCGCTCTGGGGCCACCGCAAACTACAATTCCCCGAATTCTAGACCCCGCAGCCCTGGCCATTAGAATGGTATCAACCCGTATTATTTCTCCCGTGCGGATACAGCTTTAAGGCCAGCGGCTCGTTGGTTCAAGCCGCCAAAAAGTGTCCTCTCTCGAAGCTTAAACCCTTTTCTTTTCTTTTCTTTTCTTTTTTCCTGTCAGGTTTCTGCACTCAAATTTCAGGTGTCCCCTTGTCCCAAACTCTGGTGGCCCTCTCCATTTTATTCCTTTTTTAAAAAGAAAAAGAAAAAGGTTAAGGCCCTCTTAATTCCTGACACCACACTGAGGGCTTCATGCCCTCTTCCCCCAACTCATTGTATGGATGGCTTTCCTTATAGTCTTTGGCTTTTCATAGCCAGCTGAGGGGAAAGAGAGAGAGAAAGAGAGAAAG